>CM031577.1:15046853-15490881 GCA_018467065.1 Ephestia elutella | reverse complement strand
GGTAAAACTAAACGCAGGCGTTTCGCATTGCTGCCGCCAGAGGGCGTTCGGGGTTTTCACACTGCTAGCGTGGATGGCGGCGTGTTGGTCCGCCATTGCATTGTCCCGGGCGATATCGGTTTGATTTTAATACGCGGAGCGGTCTCGCGTCTTTTGCTTGTTGTTTAGTTTGAGTGATAATTGTGAATTTCCTGTTTGTTAAATAACTATTGAATTTGTGTTTGTGAAAAACTCTGTTATTGTGACTTTTTCTTGTGAGAGGTGAAACGTGGCTGGCTGTTCACATCTGGCTGTTCCCGAGTGAAACTACGGGAAGAAATCTATTTAGTTGTTCTGGGGAATTGAGATCTCAAGGGTTAGGTAGGGTGATTAGGAATTCCCCCTTCCCGAAGACACTCAAGTTTGGGATCGAAGAGAAAAAGAGAAAAGATTTAGTTTGGTAAGTGTTCAAATTGTAGTTAATTTATAGGTTAGGTTATCCATATAGGGCCCTGTAGCTCCCTTCATAAGCTACGGTGGTAGCAGACTGCGGTTAAGTTAGTTAGGTTTTAGTCGGGCAAACGTGGTGCCGCGTGGAGATTTTTTCCCGGTACTTATTTTTACCGGTGGTTTTTTCCCGGTGAAGTTCCGGTACAGAATTCTTCCCGCCGCTTCGTTTGTCCGGATTCTCTCTGCCACATTTTCTGGCAGCAGAGCGTAGTTGCTCTGCACATTTTCTGGTAGCAGAGCGTAGTTGCTCTGCACATTTTCTGGTAGCAGAGCGTAGTTTATCTACCCTCTATTTGTTCGTTTGTATAAAAATAATTAATTGTTTGTAAAAATTATTAGATTTTTCTTAGTTTGTTTGTATAAGAATATTTGTAACCTTTTTTTGTTATTTGTTTGCGGTTTGTACCGTGCGTTCCGGAGTTAGTTGCCATTCTCATACCTACCGCGGTTCTTCGTGTAGTTGCTTGATTTTGTTGTTTTTTATTTACCTTTTGTTATTTTGTGTTTGTGACTTGACGCGATGGCGAGAGGCCTCCAATGCTAAGGGCGACACTCGCCAAGCGAATTGAGATGGTTTGTGACGGCCGGAGGACTCCTGTCCCGGAAGGCACAGGGAGGGCGCCATACTGCTAAGAGCGGATCACCTCCACTCACGATTGATTAGCGCGGAAGCGGCCATGGTGGTGCTTACCGAAGCCGAACTTGCCCCGGAGGCCTACGCAGGTCACATGGCGGACATGGACCAGATCCTGAGTCTGCACGATGATATCGCGGAGGCGGTGACCGCAATAAGGGCGAGACAGGCTGGCGGACCAACCCCTCGCACACCTGTTAGACAGGAAGGACCAGCGGTTACTGGTCGGCTCCCCACCCTTCAGCTGTCCCACTTTGGGGGTAGGATGGAGGAGTGGGTAGCATATAAAAATATGTTTGAGTCCTGGTCGTAGCACGACGGGATTTGTCGAAGGCCCAGAAGATGGCCTACCTCCTCTCCACTCTTGAGGATGAAGCGCGGTCGCTCATCCAGCACCTCCGGGTGGAGGACGACCAGTACGATACGGCTTGGGAGTTATTGAACTCCCGCTACCAAAACTTACGTTTGTTAGCGGATGCGCACGCCGCACAGTTGATGGCCCTGCCCAAGGTGGCCAACAGGGCACAGTTGCGCCTGCAGTTGCTCACGCCCGTTACAGTGGCCTGTAACGCGCTCCGCACACTGGGGCTGCCGGTGGACCAATGGTCCTTTTTGCTGGTGCACATTGTATTGGGCAAATTACCCAATGACATCCGCTCGCGATTTGAGCGCGAGAATGCGGAACAGGATAGCACCACCCTACCAACATTCACTGACTTGGTGAAGTTTTTGGAGTTTGAGGCACGGGCGGCTGAGAATACCATGACGGACTCAGCGCCATCCAGAGCGCCTGAACGTAGGCCCCAACAGGGACGGCAACCGCCACCGCGTGGAGCTGGTGTGCGGGTTGCGCACACGGCAGCAGTCGCGAGGGACGCGGACTGCCTGCAATGTGGCCGGATGGGCCACAGCCTGCTACAATGCAGGGACTGGCAGAGACTGCCAGTACAAGATAGGCGCCGCATGGCAAAGCGGCATGAACTTTGCTTTTATTGTTTGGGCGGTCACTATGCACGTGACTGTCCCAGTGCCATACCATGCAGTGCATGCCGTGGGCAGCACCACGCGATGCTTTGCATGAACCGCAACGGGGATGGCACCCGGATGTTGAGGCAGGGGTCCCCTATGGGCGGGGGCGCTCCTGCGCGAAGCCCTCCACCATCGGACGGAGGACGCGGCTTCGCTCGTCGCACCCCCCCCCGGGAGGGGGGTCGCGTACCGGCGCGGGTCTTGGCGGACCGGGACCACGCGCCCCAAGGTCATGGCCAGTATGTGGCTGGCCAGGCCCCGGATGGGGCCCCCATGGGCGGGGGCCCTAGATCGGACGTGAGAGTGGGGACACCCCCCTCCACGCGGGTTACCAATACCCAACACATGCAGCCGCAGCGGTTTTCTCCGCCGCTGCACGAGTACCCACGGCTGGAGTACCACCCGCCGTACCATATGTATGGCCGGGCCGCGGGTTATGCCCCCCCTCAGATGGGGATGTGCACTCGCCCGCCATATTATCCGGGTCAGTGGCGCGCCCCTGGTTTGGAGAGAGTGGGGAGCCCGTAACTAGCTTGCTCCCTTGCTGGGACAGAGCCGCGGACGGTTCTGCTCCCTACCGCGGTGGTCCGCGTATGGGGTCGTGGGGGGGAAGCCATTAATTTGAGAGCTCTGTTGGACTCAGGGGCTCAAAGCAGTTTGGTTACCACTCGAGTGGCACGCCAGTTAGGTTTAGTCGTGGAAGACTCGCCTGTGCCACTTCTTGGAGTTGGTGGCATACCAGTGAAGTGTCTGACGGGCCAGACACTTGTCACCTTTTCTTCGCTGAAGTCCTCCACAATGAGGATCACGACTTCGGCTATGGTAATGGATACCATTGCGGGTTGGCACCCCTCGACAGACATACCGCCGGGTGTGTTGTCTTTGGTTTCGGGTCTGGATTTGGCCGACCCCTTTGTCTTTCATCCCGGCCCAGTGGACTTGCTCCTGGGCTCGGACGTATTGGGTTGGATTTTGTTGGGTACCCAGAAAGCTCTGGGTTCGTCTTCACTGATGGCAGTGTCTACTATCTTTGGTTTCGCCCTGATGGGCCCTGTGTTTGATAATAGCACCGTGGAGGAGCCACCGGTCGTCGCATCTGCGTCCTTGGCCAAGACCATGCAAAGGTTTTGGGAGGTGGAGGAGCCACCTATGAGTTCCAGGATGGATCCGGAACACGCTGAGTGCGAAGCCCTTTTTCGATCGACCACGGAGAGGTTGCCCTCCAGTCGGTTTGTAACTAGGTTACCCTTTGTTGCCTCTCGTCCTAGCCTAGGGCAAAGTAGGGCGCTTGCGGAGAAACGACTGCTGTCCATGGAGCGACGCATGCAGCGTGACCACGTACTTCGCGATAAATATATTGAATTTATGCGCGAGTACGAGGATTTGGGTCACATGTCTCCGGCTCGAGTTGATTGGAGCTCAACTGAGCATTATTTTTTGCCCCACCACGCGGTGGTGAAGGCCTCAACAGGCAAATTGAGGACCGTCTTCGATGGGTCCGCACCCACTTCGAACGGGGTTTCGTTGAATCTGTGTTTGCATTCCGGGTCCCAAATTGCATAGGGACATAATTGACATCATCTTGAACTTTAGAAGACATCAAGTGGTTTTGGCGCGGACATCCGGATGATGTTCCGCCAGACAGTCATACATCCTGAGGACAGGCGATTCCAGTTGATACTCTGGCGTGAGCGCCCTGAGGATCCTGTGACGGTGTATGAACTCAGCACAAACACGTATGGTTTGAAATCTAGTCCCTATATCGCCATCAGATCATTGCTTGAATTGGCAGAGCGGGAACGGATCCGCTTTCCCCGTGGGGCTTCCGTGCTGTCACGTGACTTGTATGTTGATGACGTGTGCACCGGAGCCCAAAGTATTGAGGAGGCCCTCCTACTGCGGGATGAATTGATTGAAATATTGAAGACAGGTGGCTACGAGCTACGTAAGTGGTTGTCCAATGAGCCTAGAGTTCTAGAAAGGGATCCCGGAGGATCACCAACAGAACCCTCACCTGTTTGAGGATGTGGATGATCCCAACAGGATAGCGGTGCTGGGCATGCAGTACCAGCCGCTAACCGATATTTTCACATTCCAAGTGGACTTGGAAATACCAAAGTCTGGACTAAGAGAACGGTGTTGTCCGTAATAGCCCGTATGTTTGATCCAAGCGGTTGGATCAGTCCAGTGATATTCTCTGCGAAGTGTCTTCTTCAGAGACTTTGGACTTTGGGCGTCTCGTGGGACGAGCCGCTGTTTGGTCCTCCATTGGATGATTGGCTCGAGTTGTTTTCATCGATTAAGGAAGTCAATCGGATTGCCTTGCCTCGTCGAATATTGCCCCCGGGAAATATCGAGCCAGCCTGCATGGCTTTTGTGACGCGTCGGAGCGAGGCTACGCCGCGTCAGTCTATATGCGGACAGTTGACGCCGATGGCCGGGTCAATGTCTCGCTTTTGTTGGGGAAGAGCAAGGTCGCCCCCATCAGGACTAGGCTGACTATTCCCAAGCTTGAGTTGAGTGGAGCTCACCTTCTCTCTAAATTGTTGCATCACGTTGCCAGTGAACTGGCGGCCACGGTCGAGATACGAGACATCTTCGCCTGGTCGGATAGCCAGGTCGCGCTTGCATGGTTGCGCGCGGCCCCACATACCTTGGAGGTTTTGTTGGAAACAGGGTTTCCCAAATTCAAAATATTGGAATTGATATAACATGGAGACATGTGCCGGGAGAGCTTAACCCAGCGGACTGTGCGTCCCGAGGTTGTACGGCACCAGAATTGGTGTCACACCCGCTCTGGTGGGGTCCAGAGTGGCTGATGGGATCAGAAACATCTTGGCCTGTCTGTCAGACAGATGTTACTTCTTTGAGTTTGACTGGGCTCCGTGTACATGCTGTAGTCGCTGAGACGACGTCGGAGCCGGATTGGCTACTTGCGCGGTATAGTAGCTTGGATAAGCTTCTGGGTGTTACCAGTTGGATTAAGCGTTTCATACATAATTGTAGAAACCCACAGGCAAAGCGGTTGGAGCCGATTGCAGGTGCAGAAGAGCGCCGGAGCGCATTGTTGCGTTGGGTCCGTGTCGTGCAGACCGGACGGTTTGAGTCAGAGCTTCGTATCTTGCGCGACGCACGCGCTAAGTTGAAGGGCGCGGTCGCTCGTTTGAACCCGTACATCGACTCGGATGGGCTTCTTCGGGTTGGAGGCAGGCTCCGGAAGGCGGATCTTCCATATGAGACTCGCCATCCTCTGTTGTTGCCCAAGGGCGGACCCTTGGTGCAGCTTTTGGTGTCTGATCGACACATTCGTAACGCCCATGCTGGGTGCAATGCTTTGTTGGCTATTTTGCAACGCGAGTTTTGGATTTTGTCTGCCCGAAGAGCAATCCGTAGCGTTCTGTTTCGATGTATTGCATGTTATAGGTTGAAGGCATCCACGATGCAACCACAGATGGGTGATTTGCCCGCTGATCGAATCCGACCTTCGAGACCGTTTGACGGCGTTGGAACCGATTTTGCCGGTCCCTTTTCGATCAAGGCTTCTCCCTTTCGTAATGCCCGTATTGTGAAGGGCTATTTGTGTGTATTTGTTTGTTTGGCCACCAAGGCTGTCCATTTGGAGGTGGTATCGGCTCTGACTACGGAGGCCTTCGTCGCCGCGCTGGATCGCTTTGTTTCGCGTCGAGGTCTACCTTCCCTTATTAGGTCTGACAATGGCACAAACTATAAAGGAACTGTAAATTATCTTAAGGATGTTTCTGTGTTTATTGATAAAAATTGTACTAGTTTAAGTCAAATTGCTGCCCAAAGGGGAATAACCTGGAAGTTTAGTCCCCCAAGTTGCCCCATTGGGGAGGGATTTTTGAAGCGGCTGTGAAATCCGCAAAGACCCACCTCCGCCGCATTATCGGAGAAACGGCTCTAACTTTTTGAAGAGCTGGCCACAGTGTTTTGTAAAAGTTGAGGCGGTCCTCAACTCTCGTCCTCTCTGTCCGCTATCTCCAGATCCAAATGACTTGGAAGCTCTCACCCCTGGTCATTTTTTGGTGGGAGGGCCGTTGAATGCCCTGCCCGAATACCCGTGGAAGGATGAACGCGTATATCGGTTGTCGCGTTTTCAAATGTTGCAGCAAATGAGCCAGGACTTTTGGCGTCGCTGGTCGCTTGAATATTTGCATTTGCTGCAGCAAAGAGTGAAGTGGACAGACAGGACTGAGCCTCCCAGGGAGGGTGATTTGAAGTATTGTTAAAAGAGGCAAATTTGCCCTCATTGCTTTGGCGACGAGCTCGCATATTACGTTTGATTCTTGGCGGAGATGGCACTCCGCGTGTGGCTGAGGTGTTGGTCGACGGTTCGATTTTAAGGAGAGGTGTGACCTCTCTCGCCCGCCTTCCCGTAGAGTAAGCTAGCGGTCTGCTTCTCCAGACCGGGACGGGGGGAGGATGTTTGTAATATATTGGGTAAAACTAAACGCAGGCGTTTCCTGTTATCGCCGCCAGGCGTTTTGGGGTTCTCACACTGCTAGCGTGGATGGCGGCGCGTGTGGTCCGCCATTGCATTGTCCAGGGCGATATCGGTTTGATTTTAATACGCGGAGCGGTCTCGCGTCTTTTGCTTGTTGTTTAGTTTGAGTGATAATTGTGAATTTCCTGTTTGTTAAATAACTATTGAATTTGTGTTTGTGAAAAACTCTGTACAGAAAATGTGCAGAACAACTACGCTCTGCTACCAGAAAATGTGCAGAGCAACTACGCTCTGCTGCCAGAAAATGTGCGCAGAGCGAATCCGGACAAACGAAGCGGCGGGAAGAATTCTGTACCGGAACTTCACCGGGAAAAAACCACCGGTAAAAATAAGTACCGGGAAAAAATCTCCACGCGGCACCACGTTTGCCCGACTAAAACCTAACTAACTTAACGCAGTCTGCTACCACCGTAGCTTATGAGAGGGAGCTACAGGGCCCTATATGATAACCTAACCTATAAATTAACTACAATTGAACACTTACCAAATTAAATCTTCTTTCTCTTCGGATCCAAACTTGAGTGTCTTCGGGAAGGGGGAATTCCTAATCACCCTACCTAACCCTTGAGATCTCAATTCCCCAGAACAACTAAATAGATTTCTTCCCGTAGTTTCACTCGGGAACAGCCAGATGTGAACAGCCAGCCACGTTTCACCTCTCACAAGAAAAAGTCACAATAACAGAGTTTTTCACAAACACAAATTCAATAGTTATTTAACAAACAGGAAATTCACAATTATCACTCAAACTAAACAACAAGCAAAAGACGCGAGACCGCTCCGCGTATTAAAATCAAACCGATATCGCCCTGGACAATGCAATGGCGGACCACACGCGCCGCCATCCACGCTAGCAGTGTGAGAACCCCAAAACGCCTGGCGGCGATAACAGGAAACGCCTGCGTTTAGTTTTACCCAATATATTACAAACATCCCCCCGTCCCGGTCTGAGAAGCAGACCGCTAGCTTACTCTACGTGAAGGCGGGCGAGAGAGGTCACACCTCTCCTTAAAATCGAACCGTCGACCAACACCTCAGCCACACGCGGAGTGCCATCTCCGCCAAGAATCAAACGTAATATGCGAGCTCGTCGCCAAAGCAATGAGGGCAAATTTGCCTCTTTTAACAATACTAAATCACCCTCCTGGGAGGCTCAGTCCCTGTCTGTCCACTTCACTCTTTGCTGCAGCAAATGCAAATATTCAAGCGACCAGCGACGCCAAAAGTCCTGGCTCATTTGCTGCAACATTTGAAAACGCGACAACCGATATACGCGTTCATCCTTCCACGGGTATTCGGGCAGGGCATTCAACGGCCCTCCCACCAAAAAATGACCAGGGGTGAGAGCTTCCAAGTCATTTGGATCTGGAGATAGCGGACAGAGAGGACGAGAGTTGAGGACCGCCTCAACTTTACAAAACACTGTGGCCAGCTCTTCAAAAGTTAGAGCCGTTTCTCCGATAATGCGGCGGAGGTGGGTCTTTGCGGATTTCACAGCCGCTTCAAAAATCCCTCCCCAATGGGGGCAACTTGGGGACTAAACTTCCAGGTTATTCCCCTTTGGGCAGCAATTTGACTTAAACTAGTACAATTTTTATCAATAAACACAGAAACATCCTTAAGATAATTTACAGTTCCTTTATAGTTTGTGCCATTGTCAGACCTAATAAGGGAAGGTAGACCTCGACGCGAAACAAAGCGATCCAGCGCGGCGACGAAGGCCTCCGTAGTCAGAGCCGATACCACCTCCAAATGGACAGCCTTGGTGGCCAAACAAACAAATACACACAAATAGCCCTTCACAATACGGGCATTACGAAAGGGAGAAGCCTTGATCGAAAAGGGACCGGCAAAATCGGTTCCAACGCCGTCAAACGGTCTCGAAGGTCGGATTCGATCAGCGGGCAAATCACCCATCTGTGGTTGCATCGTGGATGCCTTCAACCTATAACATGCAATACATCGAAACAGAACGCTACGGATTGCTCTTCGGGCAGACAAAATCCAAAACTCGCGTTGCAAAATAGCCAACAAAGCATTGCACCCAGCATGGGCGTTACGAATGTGTCGATCAGACACCAAAAGCTGCACCAAGGGTCCGCCCTTGGGCAACAACAGAGGATGGCGAGTCTCATATGGAAGATCCGCCTTCCGGAGCCTGCCTCCAACCCGAAGAAGCCCATCCGAGTCGATGTACGGGTTCAAACGAGCGACCGCGCCCTTCAACTTAGCGCGTGCGTCGCGCAAGATACGAAGCTCTGACTCAAACCGTCCGGTCTGCACGACACGGACCCAATGCAACAATGCGCTCCGGCGCTCTTCTGCACCTGCAATCGGCTCCAACCGCTTTGCCTGTGGGTTTCTACAATTATGTATGAAACGCTTAATCCAACTGGTAACACCCAGAAGCTTATCCAAGCTACTATACCGAGCAAGTAGCCAATCCGGCTCCGACGTCGTCTCAGCGACTACAGCATGTACACGGAGCCCAGTCAAACTCAAAGAAGTAACATCTGTCTGACAGACAGGCCAAGATGTTTCTGATCCCATCAGCCACTCTGGACCCCACCAGAGCGGGTGTGACACCAATTCTGGTGCCGTACAACCTCGGGAAGCACAGTCCGCTGGGTTAAGCTCTCCCGGCACATGTCTCCATGTTATATCAATTCCAATATTTTGAATTTGGGAAACCCTGTTTCCAACAAAAACCTCCAAGGTATGTGGGGCCGCGCGCAACCATGCAAGCGCGACCTGGCTATCCGACCAGGCGAAGATGTCTCGTATCTCGACCGTGGCCGCCAGTTCACTGGCAACGTGATGCAACAATTTAGAGAGAAGGTGAGCTCCACTCAACTCAAGCTTGGGAATAGTCAGCCTAGTCCTGATGGGGGCGACCTTGCTCTTCCCCAACAAAAGCGAGACATTGACCCGGCCATCGGCGTCAACTGTCCGCATATAGACTGACGCGGCGTAGCCTCGCTCCGACGCGTCACAAAAGCCATGCAGGCTGGCTCGATATTTCCCGGGGGGCAATATTCGACGAGGCAAGGCAATCCGATTGACTTCCTTAATCGATGAAAACAACTCGAGCCAATCATCCAATGGAGGACCAAACAGCGGCTCGTCCCACGAGACGCCCAAAGTCCAAAGTCTCTGAAGAAGACACTTCGCAGAGAATATCACTGGACTGATCCAACCGCTTGGATCAAACATACGGGCTATTACGGACAACACCGTTCTCTTAGTCCAGACTTTTGGTATTTCCAAGTCCACTTGGAATGTGAAAATATCGGTTAGCGGCTGGTACTGCATGCCCAGCACCGCTATCCTGTTGGGATCATCCACATCCTCAAACAGGTGAGGGTTCTGTTGGTGATCCTCCGGGATCCCCTTCTAGAACTCTAGGCTCATTGGACAACCACTTACGTAGCTCGTAGCCACCTGTCTTCAATATTTCAATCAATTCATCCCGCAGTAGGAGGGCCTCCTCAATACTTTGGGCTCCGGTGCACACGTCATCAACATACAAGTCACGTGACAGCACGGAAGCCCCACGGGGAAAGCGGATCCGTTCCCGCTCTGCCAATTCAAGCAATGATCTGATGGCGATATAGGGACTAGATTTCAAACCATACGTGTTTGTGTTGAGTTCATACACCGTCACAGGATCCTCAGGGCGCTCACGCCAGAGTATCAACTGGAATCGCCTGTCCTCAGGATGTATGACTGTCTGGCGGAACATCATCCGGATGTCCGCGCCAAAAACCACTTGATGTCTTCTAAAGTTCAAGATGATGTCAATTATGTCCCTATGCAATTTGGGACCCGAATGCAAACACAGATTCAACGAAACCCCGTTCGAAGTGGGTGCGGACCCATCGAAGACGGTCCTCAATTTGCCTGTTGAGGCGCTTCACCACCGCGTGGTGGGGCCAAAAATAATGCTCAGTTGAGCTCCAATCAACTCGAGCCGGAGACATGTGACCCAAATCCTCGTACTCGCGCATAAATTCAATATATTTATCGCGAAGTACGTGGTCACGCTGCATGCGTCGCTCCATGGACAGCAGTCGTTTCTCCGCAAGCGCCCTACTTTGCCCTAGGCTAGGACGAGAGGCAACAAAAGGTAACCTAGTTACAAACCGACCGGAGGGCACCCTCTCCGTGGTCGATCGAAAAAGGGCTTCGCACTCAGCGTGTTCCGGATCCATCCTGGAACTCATAGGTGGCTCCTCCACCTCCCAAAACCTTTGCATGGTCTTGGCCAAGGACGCAGATGCGACGACCGGTGGCTCCTCCACGGTGCTATTATCAAACACAGGGCCCATCAGGGCGAAACCAAAGATAGTAGACACTGCCATCAGTGAAGACGAACCCAGAGCTTTCTGGGTACCCAACAAAATCCAACCCAATACGTCCGAGCCCAGGAGCAAGTCCACTGGGCCGGGATGAAAGACAAAGGGGTCGGCCAAATCCAGACCCGAAACCAAAGACAACACACCCGGCGGTATGTCTGTCGAGGGGGTGCCAACCCGCAATGGTATCCATTACCATAGCCGAAGTCGTGATCCTCATTGTGGAGGACTTCAGCGAAGAAAAGGTGACAAGTGTCTGGCCCGTCAGACACTTCACTTGTATGCCACCAACTCCAAGAAGTGGCACAGGCGAGTCTTCCACGACTAAACCTAACTGGCGTGCCACTCGAGTGGTAACCAAACTGCTTTGAGCCCCTGAGTCCAACAGAGCTCTCAAATTAATGGCTTCCCCACGACCCCATACGCGGACCACCGCGGTAGGGAGCAGAACCGTCCGCGGCTCTGTCCCAGCAAGGGAGCAAGCTAGTTACGGGCTCCCCCACTCTCTCCAAACCAGGGGCGCGCCACTGACCCGGATAATATGGCGGGCGAGTGCACATCCCCATCTGAGGGGGGCATAACCCGCGGCCCGGCCATACATATGGTACGGCGGGTGGTACTCCAGCCGTGGGTACTCGTGCAGCGGCGGAGAAAACCGCTGCGGCTGCATGTGTTGGGCATTGGTAACCCGCGTGGAGGGGGTGTCCCCACTCTCACGTCCGATCTAGGGCCCCCGCCCATGGGGGCCCTATCCGGGGCCTGGCCAGCTACATACTGGCCATGACCTTGGGGCGCGTGGTCCCGGTCCGCCAAGACCCGCGCAGGTACGCGACCCCACTCCCGAGGGGGGGTGCGACGAGCGAAGCCGCGTCCTCCGTCCGGTGGTGGAGGGCTTCGCGCAGGAGCGCCCCCGCCCATAGGGGACCCCTGCCTCAACATCCGGGTGCCATCCCCGTTGCGGTTCATGCAAAGCATCGCGTGGTGCCGCCCACGGCATGCACTGCATGGTATGGCACTGGGACAGTCACGTGCATAGTGACCGCCCAAACAATAAAAGCAAAGTTCATGCCGCTTTGCCATGCGGCGCCTATCTTGTACTGGCAGTCTCTGCCAGTCCCTGCATTGTAGCAGGCTGTGGCCCATCCGGCCACATTGCAGGCAGTCCGCGTCCCTCGCGACTGCTGCCGTGTGCGCAACCCGCACACCAGCTCCACGCGGTGGCGGTTGCCGTCCCTGTTGGGGCCTACGTTCAGGCGCTCTGGATGGCGCTGAGTCCGTCATGGTATTCTCAGCCGCCCGTGCCTCAAACTCCAAAAACTTCACCAAGTCAGTGAATGTTGGTAGGGTGGTGCTATCCCGTTCCGCATTTTCGCGCTCAAATCGCGAGCGGATGTCATTGGGTAATTTGCCCAATACAATGTGCACCAGCAAAAAGGACCATTGGTCCACCGGCAGCCCCAGTGTGCGGAGCGCGTTACAGGCCACTGTAACGGGCGTGAGCAACTGCAGGCGCAACTGTGCCCTGTTGGCCACCTTGGGCAGGGCCATCAACTGTGCGGCGTGCGCATCCGCTAACAAACGTAAGTTTTGGTAGCGGGAGTTCAATAACTCCCAAGCCGTATCGTACTGGTCGTCCTCCACCCGGAGGTGCTGGATGAGCGACCGCGCTTCATCCTCAAGAGTGGAGAGGAGGTAGGCCATCTTCTGGGCCTTTCGACAAATCCTGTCGTGCTACGACCAGGGACTCAAACATATTTTTATATGCTACCCACTCCTCCATCCTACCCCCAAAGTGGGACAGCTGAAGGGTGGGGAGCCGACCAGTAACCGCTGGTCCTTCCTGTCTAACAGGTGTGCGAGGGGCTGGTCCGCCAGCCTGTCTCGCCCTTATTGCGGTCACCGCCTCCGCGATATCATCGTGCAGACTCAGGATCTGGTCCATGTCCGCCATGTGACCTGCGTAGGCCTCCGGGGCAAGTTCGGCTTCGGTAAGCACCACCATGGCCGCTTCCGCGCTAATCAATCGTGAGTGGAGGTGATCCGCTCTTAGCAGTATGGCGCCCTCCCTGTCCTTCCGGGACAGAAGCTGAGGGCAAAAGTTACTGTTTAATATGATTAATGTGACTCCGAAATGTTTTATCAAACGTGGACACGTGTTTGATAAATAAGCGAGATAAAAGTTTCTTAACAATGTTTTTTAAGATGAACTGGTTCGATCTAGTTTTTCAAAGGCGTGTCTAATATACTTCCATGGCATCCATCCTTCTTCATAATAAGTGTTGATATTTTTCTCGAACATCCTTGTTTTATAACGTACGTCATAAACGTGAATGTTGGTGAAAGTGGATTTGTTGCTCTTTCACGCAAAAACTACTAGACGGATTTCGATAAAATTTTGTAGACGAGTAGAATGAATTCTGGAATGAAACATAGGGTACTTCTTATCCCGAAATTCCCTCGGAAGCGGAGCCTCGGGGCGCAGTTATCATACTTAATATTATAAATGCGAAAGTTTGGATGTGAGTTTGTGAATTTGTCAGGATGTTTGGATCTCAATCACGGAAAATCTACTGAACGGATTTCGATGAAATTCGGTATACGGGTAGACAAATACTGAAAATAGCAAATAGGGTACTTTTTATCCCAAAATTCTCAAGGTAGCGAAGCCCCGGGGCGCGGCTAGTATATTTATAAATCAGGCAGAAACCAAAATTAGTTACCTATGCAAATTTTGAAAATATGTTATCACTTCATCTCAGTTTAAAATAAATAGTTTCATAATATTTCATTACATAATATTTAAAAAGCCATAATGCCAGATAATTTTTAAAGGTAAAAAATGACAACGATAAGAATTATATAAACAATCGACAATCGTAACCAAACATTATTATCACATTACAATTAAGTTTATATTTTTATTTTATATAATCTATCGGAATATTTACTATTACCGTCAAGTATGTTTTTATAAATTCCATGTGATATATTGACAACACTCAAATTATATATGTTTTAGCTCGCAAAAAAGACGACCAAATCGTCTTTTTTTTGCAAAACAAACGACCGAAACGTCTCTTTTTTGCAAAATATATGTTTTTTCGATTACAATTGCTTGTGGTTTGTGCGCATTGACCTCCATTATACAATTTTGGGTCCATTAAAAAGCCGGTTCCAAAATAAAGAAAAAAGAAATCCTTGAAACTGGATTCACAAGTCAAATTTATTTAAACTATAAAAGAAGTTATTTATTTCAAAATATTTTTGAAAACAAGTTTTTGCAACAAACTTAAAACATGTGTACTAATATATGTATTTGTTATAAGATATAGTATCGTTGAGTTAATATTCCATAACACAAGCCTTGAATTTACTTTGGGGCTAACTCGATCTGTGTGATTTGTCCGTATATATTTATTTATATGTAAAGTTTCTTGAAGTGCCTTTATGAAGTGTTTGTTATTAGAACTGAAAGTGGAAGCAAAATTTTGACTGATTCGGACTTCAGGAAGGGGGTCAAATTTAAAGTGACGAAGTCCCTCAAGAGGTTGCGTTGAGGTTAGCGTCCATTGTTAAACAACTTCAACAACAAGAATTCTTTATTAACACACAAGAAATTACATTTTAAGATACACAAAGTAACTTACAACTAAAAAACAAGAAAGGAAGATGCGCAAAAGGCGGCCTTATCGCCAAAAACAATTGTTAAACAATTGTTGGTGAATTAAATTTAATAAAATAGAGAGCTTCGTTCAGGTCTATTCTCGATTTGACCGAGAATTCATAAAAAATGACATAATATAATTTGCGTTTCATTTAATTAATTATAAACAATTATGTAATATTATCTATCTATACATATAATAAAACAGTAAAAATATTTTGTCTGTACATTTAGTATTTTTGACTAAAATGGATAGAGGGACACCTAAAAAGAACAATAGAAAGCAAAAAAATTTTTTTGGAATTTCTTGTCTGTCTGTCTGTCTGTCTGTCTGTATGTATGTACGCGTTTCACGCAAAAACTACTGGACGGATTTGAATGAAACTTTTTTTGTTGTATAGCTATTAAGCCTGGGCAACATATAGGCTATAATTCATTTTGAAAACTGGAACACCTGATGAAGAACCATAACAGAACAGCTAAACCATAAGAAATATGGAAATGGTGCCTTAACAAAAGTCGTTCAACCTGATGAGCATTTTCTGCTGACGTATAAAAATTGAAGATCTGGAACATCTGATGAAGAACTGCAAGAGACCAGCTACACTATAACATATATGGAAATGGCGCCTTAACAAAAATCGTTCAACCTGATGAGCATTTTCTGCTGACGTATAAAAATTGAAGATCTGGAACATCTGATGAATAACTCCAAGAGACCAGCTACACTATAACATATATGGAAATGGCGCTTTAGCAAAACTTGATTAATCTGATGAGCATTTTCTGTAGACGTATAAAAATCGAAGATCCGAAACATCTGAAACTGTTTGGAACACAAAAATACTTTTCATCTAAGCGAAACTCACGCGGGCGAAGCCGCGGGCGACAGCTAGTACATATAATAACACAGTAAAAATATTTTGTCTGTACATTTAGTATTTTTGACTAAAATGGATAGAGGGACACTTAAAAAGAATAATAGAAAGCAAAAAATTTTTTTTGGAATTTCTTGTCTGTCTGTCTGTCTGTCTGTATGTATGATCACGCTAATCTCCGAAAGTACTGAACCGATTTGAATGAAACTTTTTTTGTTGTATAGCTATTTAGCCTAGGCAACATTTAGGCTATTATTTATTTTGAAAACTGGATCACCTGATGAAGAACCTTAACAGAAAAGCTAAACTATAAGAAATTTTCTGATGACGTATAATAATTGAAGATCTGGAACATCTGATGAAGAACTGCAAGATAGATTTTTCATCTAAGCGAAACTCACGCGAGCGAAGCCGCGGGCGAAACCGCGGGCGAAGCCGCGGGCGACAGCTAGTAGCTAAATAAAAATGCTGACGTCTCGTTAATTTATTGCAACATGTTATGTAGATTAACCTCTGCATAGTTGTATCAATGCACGTGCAATACGTGATTTTTAATAATAAAATTATGTTATGTATTAAATTTGTTTGTTTTCCTCGTCTTCGTATATTACAGATCTTTATCCCATACGGGGTAGACAGAGCCAAGAGTCAATTTCTAAATATTTAAAAAACTAACCTTATGTATGATTAAATAAAGTTTATTTTTAATATTTAGGAAATAAGAAATGGAACGGGCAAAGCTCAGTACACAGACAACCCAGACGGAATGTCCTGACGCCTAAGAACGAGGAGGGCCGACTAAAAAGCCGAATAAAGGGAATAGGCAAGGAAGAAGAAGAACAGATATGAGAAATGGACCATATTATAGTGATAGATATAGTGACAGCAGTAGCGGATTTAGGGGGAACCGGCCCGCCCAGACTGCTTTTTTCTGTACCTGCTGTGGAGGAAAATTCCATGATAGTGCGTATCAAATTAAGAAATAACGGAAACGTGCCCCCCTCCAGACTGTTTTATGTGTACCTAATGTGGAGAATAAATTCCATAATAGTGCATATGAAATAAAGAAAAAATAACAGAATTTTTTCTGCCCATCTGGTTTATTTCTTGATTTTTTGCAAATCTGGTCCTTCTGCAGTGGCGTAGTGAGAGCAATAGGAGTAAGAGTCTTTAAGATTCGTTTCAAGGCGGGCGGCAACAGCATCAGGACGGATGTCGATTTGTTGTACACCCTTCCCCCCAACATGCATAGTCCGCCACGGTCCTTGTGCCCTCCCCCCAGAAAAAAATCCTGGATCCGCCGTTGAGTGACAGGTTAAGATATAGAAACCCATCGCTTATGACAATAATACCTAAAGTCAGTTTTTTCTTACTTGTCCTATTATGTAAACAATCTTCACAGTACCTTTTAATGAATTTTGTTGAAAATAAATCAAATATTAGTTCAAACCTAAACATACTAAAGTAAAACATTTATTAACCACGAAAGTAATTTCCTAAAATGTCTATTTTAATTTATATTGTTGTAAAATCATAAAAAGACATGGTAAGATTGTTTACATAATAGGACTGGTAAGAATAAATGGAGTTTAAGTAGTTTCCTTTGATTGACTACTTTTTTTTTTTAACCTATATTGTCCCACTGCTGGGCAAAGGTCTCCCCCACTTGCTTCCACCTATCCCTGTCCATAGCGACATTCGACCGACTTTCGGCTGGAAAGCGTCAAGGTCGTCGCGTCATCTTTTCCTTGGCCTTCCTCTCCGACGTCGACCACTTTCAGGAACCCAGGGTGTGATGCGCAGTGCCCATTTATCGGGATGCATCCTGCTAACGTGGCCCGCTCACTGCCATTTCAGTTTCGCTGCCTTATGCCCCACATCCGCGATTCCTGTCTTTAAACGAAGCGTTGTGGACTCTGTCCACTCTTTTATTCTTTAATTCCAAGAACACTTCGTTCCATTGCTCTTTGGCAAACTTTGAGTTTGGACTTCTGCTCTTCAGTTAATGACCATGACTGGGATCCGTAGGTCAGGACAGGCAAGATACACATGTTGATAAGTTTGCGATTTAAAGTAATAGGAAGGTCTCCTTTCATAAAGATTTTCATTGACCAGTAGCTCCTCCAAGCGTTTTCTATGCGGCGATTTATTTCCTTTTGTTGCCTGCATTTGAAGGAGACTACTTGGCCTAGGTAAATATATTGACTACTTATGCCTATGTTTTTTGTTTGATAACAAAAATAATAAGATTTGTGTTTTTGTTACTGTTATCTGAGATACAGGCTAGGCTTAGTTCGGGTGCTAAACTTTACTTATGTAGTATAAATAATCTACTTTAGTTTTGAAACTAGTTAAATTGTAAAGTTAATAATTTATCAACCTACTCACGTAATGTTAAGTATTAGTTCCAACTGTAATTTATTATTTAATTAAATTATTATTATTAATATGTTGGTACGCTTTTCAGAGCCACGGGTCCATTGGGACCCGGTCGCTGAGGCGTTCATGGGGCCAAAGCCAACATGAAGAGGCCTTTTTGTACCTTTTTAATCAAAAAGTGAGATGGCTGCATCTGCGGAGATCTGTCCCTTAGTGCACCATAGGGATATACTAACGGACAGTCCTCCACAGCTGCCGAACTATTGCCAGGTAGGGATTAACAAGGCTTGGGCTATGTGGATGGGATGCTAGTAGACCGGATTGCTGGGTTATGGAGTGAGATACGGACATCTACCTTTAAATCTCTCACAAAAATTTAAGTTAGGCAGATGGTGACTTGCTGCTCTTTGGCTGTACAGCCGGTGGGCCTCCTAATTAAGCCACCAGTTGGCGGCCAGGGCGCAACACAGTGTGAGCAGCTCAGGGTGTCGAGAGGTGCGGCTCCGGTGTCACCTTCACGGGGGTGAGCCCCGAGAGCGGGTTTCCCCGTTATTACGCCATTACGTGCAATACACTTCCACTCTGGAGCGAGTGTTCCGCTCTTGCTACTCCACTCTGAGCCGGCCGGCTAAGGCAAGCCAGAGGCGGGGGGTGTGTCACTGTGTGTATGTGTGTGTAGGTGCGTGTGTGTGTGGTCCCCCTGGAGATCGGGTCCGTGGTGACGCCGCTCACCAACAGCTCGCCACAAGCTGCCCCTGCGGTGACTGATTGCACTGGAGATCCAGCGGGCGATGGGGTCGTCACATCCCGACGCCTATTATTATTATTCATTTATTTATTTGTATTCTCTTTTTTTTACATTTTTAAATATAAAATATTCAAAAAAAAATAAAAAACATTTAAAAATATAAAAAAAGGGGAACCCATCGGTAGCGGAGCAAAGACCCAAGCTACCGGTGGTCAGGGCTCCAACGAGAGGAATCTCCTCACAATGCGGGCCGTGTCCAAGAGTACCGCCTTCTGAATCTGACTCTTGACCCAACTGCCGAGCGAGAGTCTCTCTAGATGACGATCGAGACTCTTCGCTATAAGTCCGTTCACACTAACGACTATCGGAACAATAATCGTTGAGCCAACACGCCACATGGCGGTAACCTCGTGGGCCAAGTCCAAGTACTTTGAAAGTTTCTCTTTCTCGGCCTTTACGAGGTTCTCATCATGAGGAATGGTGACATCAACGAGGATTGCACGGCTCGTCTCCCGATCAATTATCACAATATCAGGCCTATTGGCAACAATAGTCCTGTCTGTGATAATTGACCGGTCCCAATAGAGCGTGACATGACCATTTTCAAGAACTGGCGCTGGTGCATATTTATAGTACGGTACCTCCAGAGCTCACAAGGCCGTATTTAAGGGCAAGTTGCTGGTGTATAATCCTGGCTACTTGGTTGTGTCTGTGCAAATACTCGCCGTTAGCAAGATGAGAACAACCGGAAACTATATGCCTGAGTGACTCTCCGGGACGGTGGCATGCTCGACAAATGTCAACCGTACCATCCTTCAGGATATATTTCCGGTAGTTATTATAGGTATTATTATTATTATTATAAAACACACACAGCATCCTTCATGGCAATGTTCATAGGGTTTATCAGCTTGTGTGTGAAATGGAGAAAGCTGCATCTAAATGTGTATTAAATCTAAGGTCTATTTTTAGTAAATTTTTGCTTTGAAAAAACATCCAAGCAATATTTCGTAAGATTGCACTTATAAAAACAGACGCGAAGCTTAAAAAATATTAGACGTAATATAAAATTTGTACCTCTCAGCCATAAAGTCTAAGTCAAAATCAATTGTTTTTATTTAAATAGGCTTAAAAATAGCACTTTTAAAGCGTCATATTCTTGTTTTTTAGTTAGTTGACGTCATAAAATTACCAACGCCTCCAAAGCGCAAGTGGAAGCGTATAAAGGTAGAATTTTTTTTTATTTTTTTTTATGTCAATGTTCTCAGCCTTATTGATGCCTATTGAAATATGCCATTAGTTTATCTTATGAGGAAACAAACTGGTTGCGAATCTAATAGGGGAGATGACAACAAGTCAAATTAGATACTTTTTTCTAAATGTCAAAAACAATAATTTATATAGGATTTGTATGACAGTACTCAACAGAGACGTCACTTTTAATGGAGTCAAAAAGCATTCCCATTATACTTTAATTAGAACTAGAAAAATAGTAAACCATGTTATAAACAAAATTGATCAATTAAAGTGACATTCAATTATTATGTTTCATTATTTATATAGCATCATTTATTTTATTTTTTACCCAATCATCATTCCTATTGGCAATTAAACTGGTTTTGATCATTTGTATGTAACTAGTTTCAAAGAAAAAAATGTACAAGGACTTTTAGGCTTTTGTTGGCCTTTTTTATTTTTTTAGCTTACGAGTATATGCACTTCTCGCAAGAACTACTGAATGGAAGTTGATGCTGTTTTCATAGTTCTATTGCTGAAGGTAACTCAAAAATTATTAATTGAATTCTGGGTTTTGCTTTTTTTTTTTCTTTATTAAAGATGGGTTTGCTCTTGACCACAATCTTGTCCGAGGACAGAAATGAGGTCTACGATGTGGCGAGCTTACCCAGAAGCATGCTGATGCTTTCCATCGAAATTAGTCGAACGGCAAAGAAAATATGTCCAGGTGGGGATATAGCTCGGCAACCGCCTGTGTGGTGTCTCTTCCCAAATTATGGCACATTTAATGTCTTGCCCAGCGTGCCCTGTACGCTAAAAGACCATATGACGTCATATTGGTCGTCACAAATTTGACCCGCCGACGACGCTAAGAAGTCGAACGTTGCTTTATACAGGGATACCAAATTGGGAGACCTTTGCCCAGCAGCGGGTCAACAAAATAAGTTAATAAAAAATTGTGGTTTGCAGGTCTTTAAACCCGAATACCAAAATGGAAAAGTACGACGCTCGAAACAAGTTATTTACTACCAAGAACAAAATTTACTTGTTTGTCCGAATAAGGCTTGACGAAGTACAGTAACATATCTATAGAATCTATAAGAAAGTTGTTGGTCTTCCATCTAAATAAAAAAAAAAACATGTCAAGATTTTTTTCCAAGATATCCATGAACTGCTTTTTGCTCGACGAAATCTTATTATCGAAAAACATCCTTGTTACTTTTAATCGTTAAATAATTGTTACTTATTTTTTTATTGCGATGCTTAATCGTGACTTAATGTTTTTATAATTCTCGTTTCAATAAAAGAGCAATTAAGTTATCTGTCAAAAACCGCCTTTGTTTTTACACGTGATAGGCACGTTCAGTTTATCTTGTTAACCGACGTCAAAAAAGGAGGTTATCACATATTTTTTGTATTCAAGTCGATATATTAGTCGGTTGACGTCAGTTTTTTTTTTCAATTTATTTATTTAATTGAGCCAATTTAACACGTATTACAAATGAAAATAGTTACTTTTATTTTTTTTTAATTATAAATTAATAGTGCTGCGCCTCGGACCTTCGCACCCATGGGAGTTTCAGGGTAAAAGTTACCCTAAATTTCATAAAAATCTGTCCAGTAGACTTTGCGTGATTGAGTTACAAACATACACACAAACCCATATCCAAAGCCACGAATAATTTTTTATTCGTCCTCGAAATTTATTCGAATAATGCTCATCTCTGAGTGGGATAAATTCAATTATTCGAACTTAACTAAGTAAGCGTCTACATCTAGTCGTTCAATAAAACATTGAACGATATCATAATGTTTATAAAATGTTTATAATTATCTGATTCGCAATGGTTGATGTGTGGCGATTCTAACTCTCATGTATGTATTATACTAGCATAGCCCGGAACTTTGGTCCCATGGGAAATTTCGGGAAATCCTCTCTAAGTACTCCCCCTACACTCCCTAAGGAACCTACATGCCAATTTTCAGCTTCCTACGCCTCAGTCACTCAAATCTGTCAGTAGCGGAAGATTTTTATACACTTATATCAATTAATTAATTAAAAACTATTTATTATATATATTTTTACACGACTGATCAAAAAAGGAGTGTTATGTTTTCAGGGTTCATGTATGTAAGTATGTATGTACTCGTATGTAAGTTTCTTTATTCCACCATAAGTCCTGAACGGCTTAACAGATTTTGATGTGAGAAGTATTGTTAGATTCCTTGCATTCCGCCGAGTGACATAGGCTATGTGAGTTGTCAGTCATATTTTTTTTTTTTTAATAAATAGCTTGTTGTGTATTTTTTTATTATAATAATATTAATTAATCTATTTATTATAATTTGACAAAAGGTTACCTGGAAGAGATTGCAATTGCATATTGCGACATAGGACAAGGCCACCTTTTGTTTATTTTACTAGCTACGCCCGGGGCTCCGCTTTCGTGGAAATTTCGGGATAAAATGTACCCTATCTCCTTCTCAGTACTCCTATCTATGTGTAAGCAAAATTTAATGCGAATTGGTTCAGTAGATTAAGCGTGAAGGGGTAACAAACAATCTCACTTTCGCGTTTTGTAATTAACTATTGTTTTACTAGCTTTCGCCCGCGGCTTCGCCCGCGTGAATTTCCCACGGGAACAGTGCTTTTTTCCGGGATGAAAGGTACCCTATGTCCTTCTCCGTACTTCTAACTATGTGTATGCAAAATTTCAGGAAGATTGGTTCAGTACATGAAGCGTGAAGAGGTAACAAACAAACAAACAAACCAACAAACAAACTCACTTTCGCTTTTATAATATTAGTTAGCATTAGTGCAATAAAGAGTTATCTATTTATTTTATGTTCTTTAGTCAAGAGTTAATTGCGAGGTCAATCGACCATCACAACCTTGCAATGTTTTTAAACCTTCACAACTATTTTCTTGAAGATTACTAAGGTAGATTAGTATGAGGCAAATTCAAAGGTAAACAAACTATTTTTCATAATATAAAAAATAACGAATTTTATCACAATTGAAAAAGACGAATGAACTCTGAAAACACAACACACCACTCTTTTTTGCGCAATCGTGTAAAATCCTGTGTTTACGACGTATAAGTACCGAGTATATAAACAAGCTAATTATTAAAAAACAAAAAACACGACTGACAACTCACATACCCTATATCACTCGGAGGAATGCGAGGAATCTGAAAAAACCTCTCCCATCAAAATCTGTTAAGCCGTTCAGGACTTATGGTAGAATAAAAAAAACTTACATACATACATGAACCCTAAAAAAAACATAACACTCCTTTTTGGTTAGTCGTGTAAAAATTCGTCCTAACGTCATATATACGTCTTTATACATTACGGGGTAGACGGGGCCGATTTTCGTTTAAGGAAGAAAGGTTTGAAGTTTAGCTACATATTAGGCCTGTAAGTATTTGATAAACCTGTTATATACAAAAACCAACAACCATTTGTTTGGCTTTGGACTTCAACTCAACTTCTTAAACTCTAGATAGTAATCATATCAAAATATTTTATTTATTAAATAAAATAATAATAAGTAAATAAACGCGAGAGAATTAGAGCATATTGCTTAATTCAAATATTTTAATTAAATACTTAAGTTACTTGATTGTCAAAAAATACGAATGTAAGTTAAGATTAGAACTTGATTCGAAAAAAATAAGTTGAGGTACCTATTTATCGATAGTTTACAAATTATTAAGCAATAATATACAAAATTAATAAAATTTTATTAATTTTAACAAAAAACATTATTTCGATAAACCATTCCCATATTTCCCAATTAACATTTAAAAAAGAAAAAATACTCACAATAAATAAGAACTAAACTAAATTCACTAAACTAATTAAATAAATTAACTAAACTATTAATTAAACAGTGGTTAACACCTAACGCCGTTTGGCGTGAGACTGAGCGGTTAAATTTCATACGTCTGTCAATGTAACCGATTATATAAGGCTTGCCGTTCACTGAACGAGTAATCCGTGTTTCTTTTCCTTAAGCGCGGGAAAACCGAAGGAAAATCGTGGGTTAAAAGCATTAATTAATTACATTTCATGCTTTTCTCATCTATATTCATATAATAAAATTCAAAAATATTTTGTCTGTATATTTAGTATTTTTGACTGAAATCGATAGAGGGACACTTAAAAAGAATAAGAAAGCAAAAATATTTTCTTGGAATTTCTTGTCTGTCTGTATGTATGTACATTTCACGCAAAAACTACTGGACGGATTTGAATGAAACTTTTTTGTTGTATAGTTATTAAGCCTGGGCAACATATAGGCTAAAATGGATTTTGAAAACTGGAACACCTGATGAAGAACCTCAACAGAACAGCTAAACTATAAGAAATATTGAAATGGTACCTTTGCAAAAGTTTATCAATCTGACGAGCATTTTCTGTTGACGTATAAAAATCGAAGATCAGAATCATCTGATGAGGAAATCCAAGAGACCAGCTACTCTATAAAGTAATTGGGAATGGGGCCTTAGCAAAAGTCGTTTAACCTGATGAGCATTTTCTACTGACGTATAAATATACAGGACACGGGATAGGACAAAGAGGGACTCGGGGTGGGAGTGGTGGTACACGGGAAATTGTAGATAACAAGCAGACGAAGATCGTTTATTGAATGAAATATCACTTTTGATTCATTTTAACACAGCGACTTTACTACGAGTACCTAATATATTTCCGGGGGACACGAGATAACCAAATGGCTAAAATTTTGAGTACTGGAGTTTAGGTTACTACAGTTTGGAACACAAAAAGATTTTTCATCTAAGCGAAACTCACGCGGGCGAAGCCGCGGGCAACAGCTAGTATTATTATACAATACATATAATAAAACTTCACGCATAGCTTCTTGGCATAGCAAGAAGAGCTTACTGACTTTTCGATTGTCCTGAGTTCATTTTACCAGTCTATGTGCACTCCTAAAAATTTTATTGTGTCAATGACAGCTAGTTTTTCACCATTTAGGGTAACATTTATTTTATTTTATTTTATTTATTAAGTTTGTCAACAATTGTTACAACAATACATGGAAAATAACAATCACCATTCACCAAAAATAGATCTGATTGCACAATCTTTATAGACAAACATCGCTTGCACATAAACTGTAACATATTAGGTATATCTACCACTGCGATGAACTAAAATTAAAACTGTGAACTGTGAAGTGAAGAATAAATTATAACTTTTGTACAATTGTAAATTAAATGTAAGTAAGTACTGAGTAGGTATATGTTTAAGTATAAACTAAAAATAGTTGTTTAAATAACAGACAAAATAACTTTGCGAGTCTTTGGAATAGAATCAGCAAAATCTAAGTTTAAGCTGAATCTATTAAATAGGTTGCACAGACGAGGAATTGGCGAGTTTCTACCCATTTTAGTCCGACGTACAGGGGGAGAAAGGACCCTCGTAATTTTCATCCTAGGGTAGTGATATGGTATCCTAATGTTAATTTGACTCAACAGTTGAGGGCAGTCAATCTTGTTACTCATAAGTTTGGCCAGGAATAACAAATCAATGAGATCACGACGCTTATTAAGATTAATCATGAAGAATTTGTCAAGTCTATCCTCATATGACTTTATCATCCTAGCCTGACCTTCAGCGAATGCAAGATGCCACATGAAACGTTTCTGAATCCTTTCAATTCTCAGCATATGTGTTGAGTAGTGGGGTCTCCAGACTATTGAGCCATATTCTAATATACTTCTTACTAAACTATTATAAAGAATGATTTTAGTGCGTCTGTTTTTGAATGACCGAATATTACGAAGTACAAAACCTAGTAATTTTGAAGCCTTGTTTATAATATTTTGTATATGAGGAACAAAAGTCAGTTTTTTATCTAGCAAAATACCAAGATCCTTGACAGTTTCAACCTCTGATAGTGCCATATTATTAATGCTATAATTATATCCAATCGTATGTAAAATTTTACGTGTAAAATTAATAAAAACACATTTATTTGGATTGAGAGACATGGAATTATTAGTACACCATACAACAAGGTTCTCAAGATCCTTTTGTAATGCAAATGCATCGTTCTCTGACTTAACCACTTTTAATATTTTTAAGTCGTCCGCATACATAAAAGTTTCGGAGTGATTAATGCAGTCCGGGATGTCATTGACAAAAATGTTGAAAAGTATGGGCCCCAAATGGGAGCCTTGAGGAACGCCAGAATGAATAGGATATTGCCTTGACTCGAACCCGTTGAGTACCACAAAAAAACCTGCCAGTAAGATAGGAATTTATCCAATTCAACAGAGAACCTGCAAAACCATATCCAGAAATCTTCCTCACCAAGATATTATGCGGAACGGAGTCGAATGCCTTACTAAAATCAGTGTATACAACGTGAGCCTCATGGCCCTCATCAACAGCTTTCATGACCCTTTCTATGAAGCATACCAGGTTTGTAACGGTAGATCTAGACTGCACGAAGCCATGCTGATGCTGAGTTAAATATTGCTTAAAATGCCTTTGTACAGCTGTAGTTACGAAAGATTCAAGCAACTTACCAAAGATACTCAAAATTGATACAGGACGGTAATTTTTAACATTCGATCTGTCATCATTCTTGTATATAGGCACAACCTTAGCAATTTTCCACAAATCCGGAAAAACTCCCGCTACTAACGATTTATTAAATATTATAGCCAGCGGTTCCGCTAAGCTTCTTGCACAGCTTTTTATAAAGAATGGATGAATTCCATCTGGACCAGCACCTTTATTAATGTTTACCTTTAGTAAATTATCCAGAATGTCATCCTTGTTAATATACAAAGAAGAAAAAGTTTCTGACGCATAATTTGATATATTAAAATTGCTATTTGGTGTTGAAACATCAGGAATAATACTGGGCTGAGAAGAGAAGTGCGATGCAAACATATTACACATATCACTACCATTACTAGAAATCATGTCATCATGATACATGGAAGAAGGATAATTACTACTATTGTTTTGTTTAGCTTTTTATATAAGTCCAAAACTGTTTTGGATCGTTATTAATGTTAGATTTCATATTTTTTATATACGTATTATAGCAATCTATCTTTAACCTGTCACATCGCTTCTTTAATATTTTCAGTTCGATTTTATCCAAGGGGTTTTTGTACACTTTAAATTTCATCCTCAGTTTATCTTTCTCCTTTAATCTCCTTATCAAATCTCTCGTGAACCACACCGGGTATTTATTGGAAGAGCATCTGACCCTTGGAACATGTTTACTTATAATTTCATTAATTATATCGTAAAATCTACTTACCATTTCATTAACGCAATTAAAATTTTCAAATTCAAGGGGCCAGTCGACGCTATTAATCAACTTATTAATATTATCATAATCAGCTTTGTAAAAGTTTAGCCTTGTAACATTATTGTTAGTCCCAAGCGATTTACTCTCTGTAAGCGGTAGCTTAATAAGTAAGGGCGGATGAATAGGATTGACTTTGGTGATAATTTGATCTGGATTTAATATTTCTACATTACCTACATCTGTGCATACCAAGTCTAGAATTTTACCATTAGAGTTAAGTATATGATTAAGTTGTTGAAGATTGTTAATGGAGAGAAAATCAACGAAACATTGGGCCTTGCCGGGTAGCGTGTACGTCGGATCCTCAACCAACTTCCAGTCAATGCAACTCATGTTAAAATCGCCAATTATAAATTTGGGTAACTCGCAAAGTTCAAAGACTCTATTACTGTTATTTACAAACTCATCCACCGACGCTCTGCCCACAGGAGGAGGCAAGTAAGCTACACACAAAGCGAATTTGTGACGTTTTCCCTTATCACTTAGTTCAAATGTAACCCATAAGTCCTCGATTCCACTTTCCCATTCCAACACACGCACTGAATTATATGTATTACGAACTGCAACCAATATGCCTCCCCCGTCCTCTTTAGTACTTTTACTCAAATCTCGATCCCTCCTGTGAACAGTGTATCTATGGTCAAATAATTCAGAACTTAAAATGTCGTCCGACAACCAAGTTTCCACCAGAACAATTATATCATAGGTACTATTGCAAAGATTACGATAAAAGTCCAACAATTTAGTCCGCAATCCTCCTGGGTTTTGATAAAATACTTTTAATGAATCGTATTTTAAAACGTTAATGGCCATTAACGTGTTTTTTTTATAAAAAGAAGAAGAATAACAGGACCGTTTCCCCTCCCTACTGGCTCATCTTAAAAGCTCGATAAAATTACCAAAATACTACATGACATTATTACTTCTCTCATTTAATAATTAAAACAAAATTTAAATAAACAACATGACTACAATAAACATCTACATTCCAACATGCGCCCCCAAAAACCAACAGAATTACGAACAAGCAAAATTATAAACAAACAAAATAATTTTGAGTCCTGAAGGCCCTGGTAATAGACACAAAGGGAGTTTATATGGGAAACCAGAACTATAGATTTTAGGTACTAATTATAAAATAGTAAGCGAGTCAATCAGGGATAGGATGGAGTCGCTGCGACCTCACACAAAACCAAACAAATTGGATATGTAAGAAAAAATCTTCGTTATAAAAATAATAAAAGTGTAAAAGATATTATATAAGACTAATAAAAAACAAAATCTTTTTTTTTATGTCGGTAACTTTAAATTTAAAAAGGAAATTTTATATAAAAATATATTTATTTAGTTCACATTACAATAATTTAACAAGAGTTTGGATCGTAAGTATGAGGTTGCAGCGAAACTCATTTATGACATTCCCATTCCGAATCAAAACACACAGTAAATTACACTGGGAGACACGGCCTGCCAATACTGCCTCTTAATTGATTTTGTCCAGTGATTGATTGTCTTTAATAATTATGTAGTCCGAATGATCGTCTTTACGCACAAATATTTTCCCGTTCCGAACCCAGACAAACTTATATTTTTTCTCCTTCGCCTTCAATCTAGCTGCTGCATGAAGCGCCTTGTTTGCAGGCGCAAGATGCTCCACCACAAAGATCGGTTTCTTTTCACCTAGAATACCAATATCGACTGTGTTTAACTTATCCTCATTTTTCTTTTTTGTCTTGTTATGTGTGATTGCAGCAGCCAGAAATTGATCTCGCATCCTCGCACTCCCCATTTGCACGATAATAGAGCGGGGACGCGAACTATTTGTATCCAGCTTCTGTACGCGGGTGCATTTGATAATATTGTCTGATGCGATATCACATTTTATCACCTTGCAAATTGAAGAAACGATTGAGTTGATATTCTCGTTCTTTTTTTCGGGAACGCACTGAATTTCAATATTGCAGGCTCTGGCCTGTTGCTCTAAAATATTAATTCTATGAGTAAGGGTATTTACTGCTGACATCATGTTGGTGTTGTCGATCTTTAAAGTTTCCATGGATTTAATAGTTACATGGTGTTGAGATTTGAACTCTTCATATTGTTGATTTAAAAACGACATGGAGTCCTTCATATCAGATATTTCTGACCTCAATACTTTCATTTCGGATTGAATTGAATTGGAAACACTGGTACTAATTTCAGAAACGATGTTTTTGAGCTCGTCCTTGATTACATTTCTCACAATTTCACTGATCTTATCCGTAGAGCTTTCCTCCGCCTGAGGAGATGAAATAGCTGGCCGTTTAGCTGAACGCTTCGAAATATTATCCTCACGAGATGACGATGACGACCTTATTGGAGTATCATCCCTGTTGCGTAGTTTGCCTGTACAATTGGGGCATTTCCACTCATTCCGACCCCTCCGACTGCCAGGATCAGTAGGTATGCAAGCATTGTGAAAGGCGTAGTTACAACTTGTACACAGAATAAAATCCTTGTCGTATGGGCCGTCCTCACAACATCCCCATTTGAGTGAATTTGGTAATTCTTTTTTTTGTTTCTGCTCACTCATTATTAGAGGACAAAAACAAAATAGAAGAGAACAAAAAATAAAACAAAAAATGATGCGCGACTGGGACTCGAACTCAGACCAGCTCACTTGAGGCGAACGTTCCTTAACAGTTAAGCCAACGAGCACTTGCGAGTTGTTGTGAAAATAATGACCGGTTGATAGTAGAAAGCAATACCGGTTTACGGTCGTATTTGCTAATCGTATATAGACGCCTTTGTTCGCCGAGTTTGCACTTTGGACTTATGAGCACATTTTGTCGAGTCACTTGCAAATGCAATCTGTTATTTTATTGTATATTTAAAGATTATTTATTCTTTGCAGTGGTTTTAAAGAGAATAATTCCAGTTTTTGATAGGTTAACGTTAGTATTAGGAGTTAGTATTAGTTAGAATCCAGCCTAGAAATATGTTAATTGTTTCATTAATTTTGGCAGTCAAATTTTCTTTATGGGGTCTTTATACGGCCAATAGAAGCCAAAACCACTTTTTTTTATTTTTGTCTGTGTGTATGTATGTATGTACGCGCATCACAAAAAAACCACTGGACGAAATTTGATGTAGTTTTTATAGATATCGATGCATCGTTGTAGGACATGAAGGTTTAACTTTAAGAGACAGAACCCAGTGTCTGACTGACATATAGACATCTCGCGACCAGAGTGGACCATAAATGCCGCTGAAGCAATATGATCAGTCAAAAACTGGTTCGAACTCGAATAGTTCCAGAGATATCAATGTTATTAATATTTTATTTTCCTAGTAAAATCCACTAACGAATCCATAGCGCGATTCAGCTCCAGAATGAATTGTACAGCGCCATCTATTGGTAAATGGAATCACTCCCCGCGTCGCTGTTTCCCAACACATATAAAGGGCTTCCAAGGCAAGATTGAATAGGCATTCTTTTTTTGCTTCTCATCAGGCATGATAGAGGTCAAACGCACTCAAATTAAAAACAAAAATGCTGCAGCTGCACTGGAGTTTGTACATAGCCTCTATCTAAAAGTTTATTATTTTAGGTAATTATTAAGATGCATTTTTTTTATACTACTAAGTAGGCAAACAGCCTATGGAACATACGTAATGGTCACCGCATTCTATGGACCGCAACACCAGAAGTGTCGCGTGCGCAACGGCGCCGCCGTCCCTGAATAATCTTTTACGTCCTTTTTGGGGTACTCCATGTTGCAGCACTAGGAAAAACCAATTTTTACAAGATCATATTTAATTTGCAATGTGTCTCAACATTGACATCCATTCCAGGTCGGAAGCCGATTTTAGGTGGACCATCAGGTTACTCAATAATGAACAGTCATTGGAACTGTAGAGGCGGCGTGCAAAAAAATTCAATTATGTAGAGTAAGTAGTCGGAAGTACTTTTAACTCACCTCGCAAGATTTGACCCGAATATACATCGTTATACATACATTGCAAGAAACTTCAAAAAATTACCCATCCCACTGCAAAAATAGTTTTTAATGATGATGACAAGGAACAGAATTCTGCACTCGGAAACAAATAGCGTTGGTAATTGAAAATGAGTACAATTAGCTGTGAAATGGAGCGTCGTCTGGAAATATGTTCCTCTTGTCCCATTCCTGTTTAGAACTTATCTTATGTTGCAGCGGGGACTGTGTTTACGGTAGCACGTCGAGTCTTGGACCCTTTCGTACTTACCCCCAAGCCTTACTCACACACAGCGAGATTCCCGAAGAAGGACTGTATGAGCTTCTGGATATCACCTGCTGCGATGTGCCTGTAGTCCTCCAGTTCCGGATATGTAGTTCCAAAGAGGGTCAGTCGCTTGTTAGTAATGTGCTCTATAGACTCCTCTGCTACTGCACACATCCGACATAGAGGGCTTTCGACATTTAGCTTGAACAGGTGCCCACGACATTCGAAATATCCGGTCAGGGTTCCCTTAAGTACAAAAACCAATAGCCATCATTATGCGCTTAGCACGAAAGAAAGCAGAAAATGCAAAACTATTAGATAAGGTCCGTAACACTGTCTTTCATTAGTAGATCATATGCCTTCTCATTTTTCTGAGACCAGAAAAAGTCTCAAAAGGAGCACATCAAATACCAGATAAACATCCAAGACTCAAGTAAATCTGAAAAAGATCATTTTTCATCTTAACGCGATCGGGGATTGAACCCGGACCCCCGGTGGTGTGGCAGTCCGGCATGATACCATAAGGCCACGGAGGTCGTCAAAGAATGTTGTACAACTAGGTCAACTCACGTAACCTCGTCCACCAATGGTGGACGGTACCAGTTTTACCCAATTTCTGTACCCCTAGCACAAAATAAGTAATAGTACTACGCCGCCCCGCACTTATTTCAAATACCGCCCCTTCGCCCGCACTTCATTGTAGACATCATGATACTTAAACGAGGGCTGGCGGCTGGTGCGTAATCGGCGTACTTTTCGCGCCATTTTGATTTATAATACGACACGCAACGACACGATGTTAGGCGACTAAGACTGTTTCATGAGTTTCTTTCGGCATTTCTTCTCAGCAGTGGTCGTTCCGAAATGCTAGTAGTTTGTAGCTTTGAGACATAATATATTATGGTAAATAATTAGTTTTTGACGTGAAAAAGAGCCATCTTTGCCTTCAAAGAAGGCTCTTTTGGCCTTCCAAGTTTCAATAAAAATTTTGACTTTGGCTTTGACGCAAGCACCCTACTTTTCACGCACACATAGTAAATTTGCGAGCGTTGTATGAAGAGTCCGGGTGTGGGACAAAGGCAATAGATGCAAAAGGAGCACACCGACAGCCATCAGTATGCGCTGAGCACAGCTCTTTCCAAATTAAGCATGAAGCTAATTGTTCACCGGACGTGACGCCCTCAAGCTCGATCTTAGTGAAGTTTAAAGTTTAACCGTAAAAAGGAACGGCGCCGGTGGAAATTGCGAATGGATTTTTTCAAACATTTCACACCCATTTTTTAATTCTTCACTTTTTATCATCATCGCAGCCATACGAATTGCAATGGTATACATAGCCTTGTTCTAAAGATATTAAAAAGATGAAGTATTTGTATGTTTGTGCAGTAGCGGCTTTAGGGGGGCGCGTCTGGGCGACGGCCCAGGGCGCCGGACGTCAAGGGGCGCCGCAGGCGCCCCTTGTTGTCCAGTGAGGGGCGCCGCAGGCGCCACCTTGTTGTCGGTCAGGGGCGAGAAGACGGAGAGGCGCCTCAAAGGGTCGCCCCACAGAGGCGTCTCAAAGGGTCGTCATAAAAGGCCGCCGCAGGCGCCTCTTTATTTATTACACGCTAGCTTTTGCCCGCGGCTCGCTCGCGTGCTTTTTCCCGGGATGATAAGTACCCTATGGGAGTTCTCAGTACTTCCAACTATGTGTATGCGAAAGATGGAAGATTGGTTCAGTAGATAAAGCGTGAAGAGGCAACAAACAAATAAACAAACCAACAAATTCACTTTTGCATTTATAATATTAGTTAGGATTATTTTGAGTTGGCACAAATTGGTCGTAAGAGAAATCCAAAAGCGCTTACGCTTAGGCCCTTTGTGCCAACTCCGCCATTTTCAAAAATAATTTAAAAAAAAACCTCAACTATCGATTTTTATATGTTTATTGAACCTGCTCTCAAAATTTCGCGGGAATCGGTCGTGAAATGCGACCTCTAGAGGAGAACACAAAATACACAGACATACCAAAGCATTCTAAGCAAAGGCTGTGAACAAACTGCAAAATTTCCACACGCGTATCGAAGTTCTGACACTTTGACTCTTTTCAAAAAGATTAGGCTACAAAGAAAACCCTTAAAAATATCGAACGCCAAAATCAAAATTCGGAAATAAATGTTTTTTTTTTCGCTATTTCGCACTTTTTTTGTTTTTGACTTTCTCGAATAATTCTTTTTGCACCTTATAGCTCTCGTTAGTCCAGTGCTAAGTAATAAAAACTTATTTATTATATACTTTTATTTATTTTATTTAATTTTACTTCATTCTTATAAATCTTAAATAAAATATATAAAAAAAAACTTAAAACTTTCAATGTGCTCGATAGTCGTCTGAGGCACGAAATTTTATAATATATTTTTCAACACACTTGCTCGTAAAGTGGGTCTTATTACATCGAATTTAGGCCCATAATGCCATATATTACGAAGGTATTACGAATATATTACGGAGGTGTTTGGAAATAAAAATTACCATACTGCGCTATACAAAAGATAGAAAACTAATGCGCGTTATGAATTCCACAAAGCATTTTTAATTTAGCCTCATAATACATATAGGATCAAATAGGGAAAATAACAACAGTTTTTAAATAAGCAAAGATAATGATTTTTATACAGCCATACTGGCTGTATGGCGATATACCATCCGCAGCGTGCACCGCGCGCTCCCTGCGCACGGCGCGGGGCGGCGGGCGGCGGCACGCGAATAAAAAACAAGACTATATTTATTATGTTGTGTTTGTTAGGGACATTTTCCGATTTTCGCCGTGTTAGCATATTAAATATTTAATAAAATGTCGACTAGTATGGAAGAATATGTAAATTTAACTCCACCTGAAATCATTAACGAGGCGCGTAATGCAAGTAATAGTTTATTGCCTCCAAAATCAAACGTAAGTATTTGGCGGCATGCATACGAATGTTTTATAAAGTGGAGGAATGACAAAAGGGTGCAATCGTTTTCCGATAATTAGATGTGAGGACCACATTAATTTTTTTACTCACAAGTGTGTTGAAAAACGTCGTATGATACACGTGTCCATTTGGTCATTACGCACACTCGGCTTTATTAGCGCGCTCGCCTTCGGCTCGCGCGCCAATCTCGCCTCTTGTGCGTAATGACCAACTTTGGACACTTGTATCATAATGTACTATTTCAACACACTTGCTCGAAAAGTGGGTCTTATAACATCGAATTTAGGCCCAGAATGCCATATATTACAAAGGTATTACGAAGGTGTTTGGAAATAAAAATTACCATACTGCGCTATACAAAAGATAGAAAACTAATGCGTGTAATGAATTCCACAAAGCATTTTTAATTTAGCCTCATAATACATATATATATATAATACATATATATCAAATAGGGAAAATAACAACAGTTTTTAAATAAGCAAAGATAATGATTTTTATACAGCCAAGCACTGGCTGTATGGCGATATACCATCCGCAGCGTGCACCGCGCGCTCCCTGCGCACGGCGCGGGGCGGCGGGCGGCGGCACGCGAATAAAAACAAGACTATATTTATTATGTTGTATTTGTTAGGGACATTTCCGATTTTCGCCGTGTTAGCATATTAAATATTTAATAAAATGTCGACTAGTGTGAAAGAATATTTAAATTCAACTCCACCTGAAATCATTAACGAGGCGCGTAATGCAAGTAATAGTTTATTGCCTCCAAAATCAAACGTAAGTATTTGGCGGCATACGAATGTTTTATAAAGTGGAGGAATGACTAAAGGGCGCTATCGTTTTCCGATAATTAGATGTTAGGACCATATATTTTTTTTTTACTTACAAGTGTGTTGAAAAACGTCGTACGATACGATACACGTGTGCATTATTGGTCATTAAGCGCACTACACACCAAAGTCGCCGACCCGCCGACCTATGTCGGCAACTTTTTTTTTTGTTTGTGTTGCCGATATAATTCTTTTCATATAGGCCGCCGGGTTGTGTCGGCGGGCTGTGTCGGCGGGCGGGTCGGCGGCTTTGGTGTGTAGTGCGCTTAACGCACACTCGGCTTTATTAGCGCGCTCGCCTTCGGCTCGCGCGCCAATACCGCCTCATGTGCGTAATGACCAACTTTGCACACTTGTTTCGTAATGTAATATTTGAATAGTATTTAGGGGGCGCCATAGAAATCTCGCCCAGGGCGCTGGTAGTGCTAAAGCCGGCTCTGTGTTTGTGAGTTGTGAACAGAAGGTCGTCTCCCAAGTGCCTTACGTGCTGGACGTGACACGTGAAACCACGTGATTTGTGCTTGTGTGTATTCCTACCGAATACACACAAGCACAAAACCGCATCCAACCTCAACTCACGGGTCGATTAGACAGTTACACACCACTCCGAACGATCGTCGATCATCCAATCACAGGAATCTCAGAAAATTTTACACACACAACTGCATTTTTCGACAGCTTGTCATTTGCTTTTGACAACGAAAGATACGGAAAAGCGAGCACTTTCAATGATATTTTTCCGTCAGCTCAAGATAGCGCGGAGCAACTACGTGCAGCAAACGAACCTTCATTCTTGGCCTATGATTGGTTGTTTCAATTATTAAATTGAAAATTATTGTATGTAATCGAGAACAGCCAACTAATACGTCACGTCTAATATGTTTATATCATTGAGTTAGGTACGTTATTAGACGTTATAGAATATATATTTTTGGATTTTTCAGCATCTCAGATGCATGCAATTAGTACTATATATCTGATTTCTATATGAGAGTACTTTATATAGAATATCAATAAATAAAGGCATTGTTCTCAAGCTTTTTGTCAATCTAGTAGCACTTTCTAGCGCCTGACTATAATAATGCGTGGAGAAAGTACATAATTTAAATAAAATAGCCTATAGTGCCTAACAAGTGGCTGTTCCATAATCTTGATCACTACACAGAAAGAATATAATAAATCAAATATTATCGTAGGAAAGGCTTACGTGCATTTGCTTTCAATGCACAATATTTTGTACTTTTATCATAGTTACATAGTAGGTTTTCTTAAATAAATAACAAGTCATATTTTACATATATTTATTTATTAAAAACATGATGTATATATACAGTAAATAGGTATAAGTGTATACATCTCTTGTTACGCAGAATAGTCAAAGCCTTTTCCTTCTCTTTTTAGACCATAATTAGGAGATAAATCAGTTCTTGAATCTTGTAATTTTATGAATCAAGCAATGGTTTAATGTTACATCGAGCTTTTGATTCCATCTGTGCATTCCACCTTGAAATAGAGCTATATTTGTTTATTTTTATCTTTTATAAATGTACTAGGTAAAATGTAGGTAAATAACCAATTACATTAACATATTTTGCTACTTGAAAATGTTTTGGGTTAAATGTATTTTATGACATATTATCAAGCTTGGATATATTTTATTTTAGAGTATTTTATGTCTGTGGTCAAATCACGTCAGTCAAATGTGGCAACCTCTTTAAAAAAATTACCAAGCATTACAAATGAAATAAGTTGTAGGTTTGTCAATTTTGTCCAGAGAATATACTAATCCAATACTACGTACCTTCCTAAATCCTAACTAATCCTAATCCTATCCTAACTAATATTATAAATGCGAAAGTGAGTTTGTTTGTTAATTATTTGTTTGTTTGTTACCTCTTCACGCTTTATCTACTGAACCAATCTTCCTGAAATATCGCATAGGTACACATAGTTCGAAAATCTAAGAAGGATATATGGTAATTTTCGTTCCGGGAAAAAGCACTGTTCCCGTGGGAAATCACGCGGGCGAAGCGGCGTTCAAAAGCTAGTATATAATATAATTCAAATAAATATTACTTGCTTTTTTGGCATTTATAATTTACTAGCTTTTTGCCCGCGGCTTCGCCTGCGTGAATTTCCCACGGGAACAGTGCTCCCAGGATGAAAGGTACCATGTCTTTCTGGTCCTACCGGTCTTCTAACTATATGTATGCGAAGTTTCAGGAAAATTGGTCAGGTAAATAAAGCGTAAAGAGGTAACAAACAAATAAACAAATTAACTTTCGCATTTATAATATTAGTTAAAAGTTAGATAAGCTAGTTAGAAGAAAAAAAAACTGTTAGAGTACATAGAATGCAAAATTCAATAAAAGTGTTACCGGGCAGCAGCGAAAAATGTTTATAAAAAATTGGATTTATATTTTTCGGACTTGGGGACATTTATACAATAATTTTGCGCTTTTCCTGAAATTTAGGGTAAACATCATTGTGTCTTCCTTGAAAATTTAATGTATTTTTTTGTAGATGATATTTTATTTCCAGCCATGAATATTTCACGAATCAAAGTCTTTAACGATAAATACCGGTTGCAATCTCTCCAAACTAGAATTTTCAATAGAGTATTTTCTTTTTACAAAAAGCAGACAACCATAAACTTATTATACCGGTAGCACCACAGAAACAATTTTTTTTTATATATATTTCTGTGGGTAGCACAGACTTAAATTATTAAATAAAGAGTACTTTATCTAAAAAATAAATATTTCTGTGACCGCTAGGTATTTTATAACTAATATATGAATATTACTGGTATTGTATAACTAATTATGTTACCCATGGGGGTACAATATAATAACTTTATGGATACCCGGATTCCCGCCTGCGGAAGTCCTTGTTGCTCGAAGTATAGTATCGCACATGATCTATGATATTATGTAGAAAAAAATCTGTAGTAGAAAACGCGCATAGTCATTTTGTAACTCTTCTTTTGATCTTTATGTACCTACATTGATTATATTGATTGTTATATTTATAATTGTTTGTGAAAAGCTTAAAAATTGTTGTAGATATTTTTATTTCTGTGGAGTTAGAGTTAGATACATTCTTAATCGTTCCATGGTTGATACTATACAAGGACTTTCGCGTTTAGTCTGTGTTGCTCTATGATAGATACCTATAAAATGTATAAAACTTCTTTGGTAGGAACCTACTTTATCATTTTATTTTAGTTTTCTTGACATATTTTTGATGGGTTGACTCTTGACACCTTCACTGTTGCCAGCTGTTAATATTTACCCCTTAGTATTGAATAATAATGAGTAAGTACAATTCATAAATAGGTAACACAGAACATTTTATACAAATTGTTGTGGTATAGCGGTCAACACGGCAAACCGCGACTTTCTAGTCGCAATAAATAAAAAAATAAAAAAATGAAATTATTTTCACAAACTTTTTTTGGTAGGTAATAAAATTGTACTTGTTTTTGAAAAAAGCACATATTCAATATTTTATCTAATCTGAAAAAACGATGTGAGTTTAAACGAAAGATACCTCACGATAACCCGAATCGAACATTCTCAAATTAACTCCCTCAATTTCTGGTAAATCTGAATAGGGAATCACTTAAATATACAATTTCATATTTCACTCGGCATATAAAACTATTCTCATAAAGCCATATTGCGGCAAAGATTTCATAAAGCAAAATTATAATTTAATTTTACTTGAATCATATACACAGATTACCCCGGACTTCAGGAAATGATAATGTAGGTACCTATCTTAAAATTTTAACATATTTCTCTAAAAATTGAGCTTATCGGCAAATGCCGGTTAATTACTCATGCAATCCCTACCCTACTCAGTTTGCCAATATATTTTTTTGTATTGTCTATACATTCCAAATGTTTTTTATAATAGTGTGTGTGGACGGATACACACACATCTAATCATTGTATGTGTACATGGTGTGTATCCATCCATCTGTGAAACGAAGTACGTGCCTGAACTGTCAAAACCCAATGGTGGACGACCCCCAGTTTGTAAGAGTGAACAAACAAACTCACTTTCGCATTTATAATATTAGTAGTTGGGATTTGGATTAATATTTCTTCATTGTGTTAGGGTTTGTAATTATGGTTAATTATTTTCTGGAGTTTTATTAAATTCTAGAAGGTAATCTATACATATAATAAAACAGTAAAAATATTTTGTCTGTACATTTAGTATTTTTGACTGAAATGGATAGAGCGACACTTAAAAAGAATAATAGAACTCAAAAATATTTTTTTGGAATTTCTTGTCTGTCTGTCTGTCTGTCTGTATGTATGATCACGCTAATCTCCGAAAGTACTGAACCGATTTGAATGAAACTTTTTTTGTTGTATAGCTATTAAGCCTGGGCAACATTTAGGCTATAATTGATTTTGAAAACTGGAACACCTGATGAAGAACCAAAACAGAACATTTAAACTATAAGAAATATGGGCATGGTGCCTTAACAAAAGTCGTTCAATCTGATGAGCATTTTCTGTTGACGTATAAAAATCGAAGATCAGGATCATCTGATGAAGAATTCCAAGAGACCAGCTACACTATAACATATATGGAAATGGCGCCTTAGTAAAAGTCGTTCAACCTGATGAGCATTTTCTGCTGACGTATAGAAATTGAAGATCTGGAACATCTGATGCAAAGCTCTAGCTCTATTTTTATCTAAGCGAAACTCACGCGGGCGAAGCCGCGGGCGACAGCTAGTTGTCACTAAATTAAATAATGTTATTTTATCAGGATTGTTTTGACATTTGATTTGCTAACGATTTGCCAATGGTAGAAGGGCGTTGCCCCACCAACCGACACTCGCAAAAATATATAACGCAATGTCGGTCAGGTGGCCATTCGCTTTTGAGACTCGAAAGAGTAAACACTTGTAAAAGGACTGTCATGTTGTCCAATCGTTAATATGATTATTTTAAATTATTCACGTAGTTATTGTGTTGAAAGTTGTTTCATTATGTGTGATATTGTTATGTAAAGTAAATATTGTAACTATTTTTGAAAAGAGTAACGACTGAGTTTCTGGCCGGTTCTTCTCAGTCGAAATGTATATTCCGACCCGGTGGTAGAGATTACAGTTCGAGTTAAATTACGTGTTTCGGTTTTATTTGGTTAATACCTAAACCCAAAGTAAGCCTACAATTGATCAAACCATACATACAAGTTACACCACAAATATCAGTATCCCAGATCCATGGATATCCCTGGGTTTCCAGATCGTATTCAGCTGAGAATTATTGAGCTGTGAATATCCGTATCGGATCGGCTGAGTCCACTCGCTCGGACACTTGAGTTCTGTGATGATTTCTGTTTTACAAATCTTACATTTTTATCCTTTGTTTATTAAATCTAATAATGTAAAATGCTTCAAAGGTTTTTTTGTTTCGTGATTATAAATGTTTGTGTATAAATAAATCTTTAAGTATTTGATATGATATCCCATCAAAAATAATTTCATGTAAAATTTCATGGCCAAAATGAGACCACATGCACTGTCAAAAATGTATCGAACCTCATGTAGAGTCAAGGTACTCTACAAGGATTTTTGGAACAACTCTTCCTACAAACCCTAATGCTTTACAAACTCTACACCTTAGAAATCCGGTTGATTTTAATCAGCAGAAGACTATTCGGGTGTGCTATAATAATAATGACTATGAAAAACAAAACAACCTTTATTGTGCAGCCTTTATTTACTTTTCGTGGAAACCAAGTGGAAACCCAATATTATTTAGTTCCTCATATATTGGACAGATGGCGTTGACTTGAATTTCTTGATACGATTATAAAAGCTCGCAAGCAAGCATTTAATGAAAAACTCAGATGATCAGAAAAAAATAGATAGTTTATTACCTCATAAATTCTAAGTTAAAAAATATTGCTTAATATATCAATCATATAATAACAAAAACAATATATTCTATTACTTCCTGAGACAGGAGTTATCTATGTTATATATATATAACTCAAAGGTGACTGACTGACTGACATAGTGATCTATCAACTCACAGCCCAAACCACTGGACGGATCGGGCTGAAATTTGGCATGCAGGTAGATGTTATGACGTAGGCATCCGCTAAGAAAGGATTAACGCGAGCGAAGCCGCGGGCAACAGCTAGTTTATTAATAAACAGTTTATTAGTTCAGCTTCATTTTTCAGAGTTGACTAGATCTACAAAGGAACAAAAGATTCTATAAAGCATTATTACAATCCTCTTTTAACGCCAGAACGCCTTGTAATATAAAGACAACAAGTTGGCCCATTGTCCATGTTGTAAGGACGAATGTTTATTAGTTACTCCCTGTAGCAAAAACGTTTTTAATCTCAAAGTACCTATCTATAACTGCAAGACTGTTAATTTCATGAGTTTCTTTCGGCTTTTTTTCAGTGGTCGTTCCGAAATGCTAGTAGTTTTTAGCATTGAGACTTTTAAAAATACTATGACTATACCGGGTAAAAGTGCCACTGAGGTGTGACCTTTTTGTATTGCTGCAACACATATTTATTTTTTCGTTTGATTATTTTTCTTTGTTTGTTGTATGAAACTGTATGTGTTGTTATGGCTACAAATAAAGTTCTTTATCTATCTATCTATCATTATTTAATTAGAGACTTGAAAACGTGCCTTCTTTGAAGGACAAGTTTCAATAAACCAGAGTGAATAGGCTTCTTCTGGGTAAGCTCGCTACACCGTAGACCTCATCTCTGTCCTTAGGCAAGATTGTGGTCAAGAGCAAACCCATATTTAATAAAAAAATAAAAATAAGTAAAGAATTTTTGATTTTGATTTTGCTAATGCTCACGGAAATTGTTTTATGTATCACAAAAAAAGCACTTAAATTAAGATATAGTAAGTTAATATAAAAAAATGAATAAAACTTTGCAGGCCAAAAACCGATGTTCTAAAAATATTCTTTGTTACATTTTTTTTCGTTACTTCCGTCATAATACAGATCGAGCAGCAAAAAGAAATCCATTTGTCGAAGAAAAGCAATCAAAGTTCCCGGGAATCGTACGGGACTTTGACACCGTAGACTTGAGCTGTCAGAATGGCTCACTACTTTGAGGATTTATTCCACATTGCCTCTTAAGATTTTATCCCGCATTGAAATTCTTTATTGGCTTATCCTGCGGGATTAGTTGACCTAAAATTAGTTGCGTTATCAGTTTTAATCAGGGTTGTTAAAGGTACCAAATTTTCCATATAATTTTTTCGAAAGTACCGGTTCTTTTCGGTACTTTATATGAGAATTTGGTACCGATACTGGTAACAAGCTTTGGTTTTAATTAGATTATCACTGCCGTTTACTTACTTCGCTGGCTCAGTGACCCCAAAGTGGATCTTGGCCTCCGAAACGTGAGAGCGCCACATACTTCTATTCTGCGCGGTGGCTCGCCAGTTATCCGCTCCCAGCTCACGCATATTTATTTATTTTATTAGATAGATCTCTAAGCGTGATCTGTAAGCGTTTTTATTAGATAGGTCTTTAAGCGTACAGGTAGTAGGGCACGCTGGGCAAGACAATAAATGTGCCATAGTTTGGGGAGAGGCACCACACAAACAGGCTGTTTCCGAGCTATATCCCCACCTGGACATATTTTCTTTGCTTCGGCCGACTTATGTCCGGAGTCTGTTTATAGACATTACATTTATTTCTTAAAGACCTATATGACGCAACAGATAATGCTGTATCTGTGGCGTCATATTGGTCATCACAAATTTGACCCTCCAAGTCGACACGCTAAGAAGAAGAAGAAGCTCACGCAGATCAGCCTCACATTGTCAGTGTGTGTCCGTTTAGACTATTATATTTCGTATTAAAACATTAATTTATTTATTTAAACTTTATTGTACACACATACAAAAGTACAGTACAAAAGGTGGACTTAATGCTAAAAGCATTGTCTGACAGTCAAACCTTAGGGTTGAGCAGAGAGTTCATGATACACTTGTTCAAACAAAGCTACAATTACTAATTCATATTCGTTTATTTGCCAAATAAGTGTATGTATATATTGGTTACTTTTCTCATTAACCACTCACTAGAAAACAGTCGAGAAAAATTCATGCTAAATTAGTCACATTTCATAAGGAATCATAATAAACTTAATATCCATATCGTAGGTAATGTTATATTTTCTTCGTAAAGATGCATTTTGTCATAAACTCGATATTACTGTCAATTCTATAAGGTAGAACCACTTGAACGATATTATAATATTACTGGCTTTTGCCCGCGACTTCGCCGTCGTTAATTTCCTACGGGTACAGTGCTTTTTCCCAGGATTAAAGGTATGTCCTTGTTCCGTACGGGAATAAATATTTTATCTATGAGATTTCGAGTACACAATTTGGAAGTCGATTAGTATTATCTTTGCTTCCTAATTTGTTCATTTTAAAAATATGGCAACTTACTGCTTGTCAAAGCTGACAGAAGGTGTGAATTCATTCGCTTTCCCGCCTCCGTGCTGTGCGGTCGAAAAAAACGTTCATATGATTTGAAAATGTAACGGTCACGGTTTCATGCTGAATTAATCCTGAAAGAACCCCTGGAGCATTGGATCAGCCCTATGGATGCTGTGATGAAGACAGGCCTGTCAAAAGATCCACCTCAGCAATAAGCAGGTTAGTAAGATTGCCGTAATAAACTCTTCAACAGTCCTTCTCAGTACTTCAAACTATGTGTATCCGAAATTTCAGGAAGATTTGTTTAGTAGATAAAGCGTGAAGAGGTAACAAACAAACAAACATACTCATTTATAATATTAGTTAGGATTAGGATTCCATTGTGCACTCTACATACCATTCCATTTCCATATTACTATCTGCGCCCCGAAGCGAAGCGGTGGTGGCCGAGTGGTAGAGCGCCCGCCTGTGGATGCAAAATCCCAGGTTCGAATCCTGCCCGGGCTACATGAGTTTGTATACCAATCTGACTCATGTATGGTAGTTTTCATCGACCACCACTTGCTTCCGGTGAAGGAAAACATCGTGAGGAAACCTGCACTCAGTGTTGATGATTATCAACTAGTGTGTGAAATGGAGAAGGCAATGGCAAACCACTCCATTAAAATTGCGAAGAGAGTCGTTGTGTGTGTTTCATTCCATATAATGACCACGACCCTCAGTCATGAGGAAATACGACTAAAGAGAGATCTGCGCCCCGGGACTCCACTCCAGTGAGAATTTCGGGATGAAACGTACCAGTATTGTGCTATAATTATTGTATTCTATCCGTGTGTCAAATTTCAATGAATTTACGTGAGTCTCACAAGAAAATACATCTGTAAAGCAAGAAAAATGAAAAAATGCTTACAAACGGTACGGTATGAGTAGCTCTAAATCACGGAATTCTGATAATAATTCCCATTTCTGTGTTCTAAATATAAGCGATTAGCTATTGCCCGCGGCTTCGCTCACGTGAATTCCACACGGGAATAGTGTTTTTTCCCAGAATGAAAGGTACCCTAGCTTACAGCCATCTTACACAACATATCAACAATTTAGAACTACCAGACCGTTTAAAATAACCCTCCTCTATTAACTGGACTACAAGTAAACATCATAAATACCACAACACCGTCTTCCCACCTTCAATACGCCGCCATAATTTTGTTTAGGTTGCCTTGCATATAAAATATGCGGTGTGATGCACTAAGGCTTGCTTGAATACGTGGCTATATTTTCCTTCAATATACTCGCATTACCTAGACCCGATTCCCTGAGGAAAATAAGGACGCGAATACGACGATATCAAATAAAATGGTCGATATTAAATAAAACTTATCGACTATAGAGACTGACATAGACCATACTTAAAATATTACCCTATAACGGCGAAGCAAATGGAGGTTTACGAATACGATCATAATCGGTATGTTTATCTGTGTTCTGGTAATTTCTAACTTTTTTGAAACTTTGACAAATGTGGTATATAGTCAAGAGCATATACACTTTTCGGGTACAATTTGAATCGTTGAATCATTGTTGAAGAAGTCAGGAGCGTCATGACATGAAAGTTCACTGGAAATTACATCAACATACCAAATTATGGTGCTCTTTCTATGCAACTAATAATTTTATGTCGATATTTTTTTTTTGTTCCCAACTTCTGACAGTTAAATATCATTTAAGGAAAATAGTTAAGTGTGGCCAAAATATATTGGTACAAAATAAAGCAATAGTTTAATTTAAAGTCCATTTATTCATATTTGTCCTATTATGTAAACAATCTTACTATGTCTTTTTATGATTTTGCAACAATATAAATTAAAATAGACTTTTTATAAAATTACTTTCGTGGTTAATAAATGTTTTACTTTAAAATGTTTAGGTTTGAACTAATTGATTTATTTTCAACAAAATTCCACAAAAAGTACTGCAAAGATTGTTTACATAATAGGACAATTATGAAGAAATGGACCATCCGTATATAATTTTCATTTTCGATTTGATTCAATATTTCAAATGGAGCTAACATTTAATCAAATTACGAAGAATATCGAAGTTATCGACAAGCAACTAGATACAAGTCTCCCAACACTAGCGCCTTTCGAAGGCAATCTCCCTATTTACGATCACAGCACTATTAAATTGACGGTGTCATGCATTTACCTCGATTATGTGATAGTTTATAACAACACAAAGCCGTAACTACTGCTTGAATTAATTTAAAAATAAGATATTAGATACAGAATGAAAAAATCCTCTTGGTTGACTGGTAGAAAAAGCCTCCGGCTTTAAATCCGCCATTTACATATTTTTTGTAAAGAAGTTAAATTAATAAATAAATAGATTGCCAGTTGAGTCCTCCTATTGCTAACTTATATTAATTAGTGCAATAAACTTTAACTAAACAAATAGATATTATTAGCTGTCCTTGGGCTCCGCTGCCGCGGGAATTTCGGGAAAATACGTTTTAAATTTTTCTAGGTGAAAGTTTTACAATTATGCTTAAATTAAATGTTGATGAAAACTGTGCACAGATGGCGCTGATCAATATTAAACCGCGCTATGGTTACGTTTTGAACATTTATCAAATGACTGGTCAACTAAGTTTTCTGACCAAATTTAGGTACTCTCTCTCTCATCTGAGTTATTTAAATAGTTTTTGGAAAGCTTAGGTCTGATGCGCTGCATCCGATTAGGGACACGAAAAAAGTATCGATACTTTGTGGTATCGAGTACTTTTCCTTTCGATACCGATACTTTTGTACTCGATACTTTGTATTCGATACTTTTACTCAATGAGTACTTTTTCAGAGATATCGTATCGAATATTTTTTTTATTTTTTATTTATTAGGTTCGCCACCTGGCTGTGCAACACAATATATGTAATGTTATGTGTTAGAATTATCAAAAAAAATCTTTGTTTAGAATTTAGGTAGGTACCTACCTGCACTATGTGTACATACATAATTGGCTGTCTGCCGAAATTCTTATTGTAGTATTATATTCTGTACGTATTACTTTGTGGCTCTCAAGTTCAGAGTAGGTTGCAAACTTAGTAATGAGAGCAATTACAGCATTGTATCGATTCTGAACATTGTATTGATCGTACACAAGGTTCTTTTTTAAATATTACACACACTGCGCTGCGCAAGCATTTTGCAGCTAGGTGTGCGCTGACTCTTAGGCTCTCAAACCTAGGCGAATTTACGCGCAATTCGCTCGCACCGCAATTTCGAGCGAGAGATACTTATCAACTGCTCTAAGGAGTGAGTGTGACGTACATATACGAATTCCGCGGTGCGGAATCAGTCGTCAATCTGTGGTTTATAATGTTGTTTGAAGAAATTTATGCTGATTTGTCATGTATATAATGTTTTTGTTTATTTAATTCAAATAAAAAATATAAGAAAAAGTACTCGATACTCTAAGGTATCGATACTTTTGTTTCGATACTTTTACGAGTACGATACTTTTTTTTCGATACTACTCATGAGTAAAGTATCGATACTTTCTATTCGATATCGTGTCCCTACATCCGATCAAGCTTTTTTATTAATAAAATATAAATAAATAAATAAATAATATTTTTTTTATACATAAGAAATATATAACATAAGAGAAACAGGAAATAAAAATAGGTAATTGTGAAAGTAATAAAATAATAATAAATAAAATAAATATCGATATAATATATCGTAATGCTCTATCGATAATTTGTGAAATACACTCGGGAAAAGCGCTCAGATGAGAGAGAGAGAGAATAAAGACAATTAAAATAATTTGGATCTAATTAATTTGTGACACAAAGTAAGAAATGACATCTTCTTTAATTTGTCATCAAATCAAAAGATATAGAGAAAATATAATTATTTTAGTAGAACGCGATCGTATTCCTATGATCATGTTTGTTTGACATATACGTAAATAAAGTTTTATAAAGCAGGCAGCTTTTCTGGCACACTGAACCGGTCTACATATAAACCTTAAAAAAGCACGTATTTGTAACTAGCTTTCGCCCGCGGCTTCGCCCGCGTAAATTTCCCACGGGAACCGTGCCTTTTCCCGGGATGAAAGGTATCCCTATGTCCTTCTCCGTATTTCTAACTATGTGTCTGCGAAATTTCAGGAAGATTGGTTCAGTAGATGAAGCGTGAAGAGGTAACAAACAAACAAACAAATAAACAAACCAACAAACAAATTCACTTTCACATTTATAATATTAGTTAGGATTAGGATTTGTATACTCGATTATATTTAAGTTCATTTTTACTAACACATCGGATGTAGTCTGAAATATATAAATTTGATTTGATAATTTGCATAACAAATTATGTCGATTATTGATATTATTAGCACGAGTTCCAAAATGGAGTTTGCAAGTGATACCGTAAAGTGAGGGAATCTCTCAAGTTTGCTCGTAATCGACCAGTGTCAGGGTAATTAGTGATTTTCCGAGCTTTAGGGGTTTATGAGAACCCTTAAGCTCAAACCGAAGCTTCCGTTTTGACCCTTAAATCTTTTCAAGTTAAAGTAATATCTCTTTAGTCGTATTTCCTCATGACTGAGGGTCGTGGTCATTATATGGAATGAAACACACACAACGACTCTCTTGGCAATTTTAATGGAGTGGTTTGCCATTGCCTTCTCCATTTCACACACTAGCTGATAATCATCAACCAGAGTGCAGGTTTCCTCACGATGTTTTCCTTCACCGGAAGCAAGTGGTGGTCGATGAAAACTAACATGAGTCAGATTGGTTACAAACTCATGTAGCCCGGGCAGGATTCGAACCTGGGATTTTGTATCCACAGGCGGGCGCCCTACCACTCGGCTACCACCGCTTCGAAAGTAATATAGCAAGTATTTTTAAATTGGCGATTTTTCTATCGCTAAGTTACTATCTCGGATCTCGTCTCAATGGTATTTTAATAGTAATGTTTTGACCTATTAATCCATTGAAACACAATTTTGAATAAGACATCACGACAGAATTGTTGAATGCACCAAGAACTCTTCAGCAAAATAAGAGCTTGTGTGTGTGAAGTGTGTGTAGTTTGTGTAATGAAACAAATGTGACTCTTAATTGTTGTCTGTTGCATGTCAATACTGACTAAACATGTGTTTCCTAAAAATGTATAAGAAACAGGTAATGTAGGTTCGACATTGGGGCCTTCAAGAAAAGAGCCTATCGTTTTCTCAAAAAGTCGGCAACGCATCAGTGACCTTCTTAGGGTCATTGGTGTCCATGGACTGCGGTGATTGCTTACCATCAGGCAACCCGCATGCTCGTTTGCCTACTATTCTATAAAAAAAAAACTGTAACATCTATTGTGTACCATGTTTACAGCAATAAAAACAATAGAAGAAGAGAATGGTCAACTGATTGCCTCAAAAAATCTTTTTATCCTTATTCAAAAGTAGGAAATGTAGCTACCCTAATTACACTAACTACTAGTTTACAGAAATTCGTCCCACTGTGTCCTAAAATGTGGACTCACCCGCATTGGTTTTGCTTTGTCTACATTTACTGAAATGCACTTCAACGCACAATGAGGGATCGCCACAGAATTTGGAATGAAAAGGCAAATAGAAGTGCCACGGCGGCCATACTCACCCCATAGGTACTAATTTGTTGTTCTTTGAATGAATTGCTGAACGGTTTAAATCGTGCGCCACATGCAAACTTTATTTTTCTTGCACAGCAATGATTATTACCTACTATTTGAATAAGTTTAAATGCCTGTTTGCCAACTTAGTTACATAAAAAAAAGCTACTAAGTTACATTCTGCTCTTATAAGTTCAAAATCTGGCGCTGCTTCCTACTATATAAATAAGTCACGTAAATACAATGTTTTACATTCCATAATTTATAAATAACTGATGATATTATTTTTGTAGGTAGGTATTTGAAATGAAAATCCTAATCCTAACTAATATTATAAATGCGAAAGTGAGTTTGTTTGTTTGTTTGTTTGTTTGTTTGTTTGTTTGTTTGTTTGTTTGTTTGTTTGTTTGTTTGTTTGTTTGTTTGTTTGTTTGTTTGTTTGTTTGTTTGTTTGTTTGTTTGTTTGTTTGTTTGTTTGTTTGTTTGTTTGTTTGTTTGTTTGTTTGTTTGTTTGTTTGTTTGTTTGTTTGTTTGTTTGTTTGTTTGTTTGTTTGTTTGTTTGTTTGTTTGTTTGTTTGTTTGTTTGTTTGTTTGTTTGTTTGTTTGTTTGTTTGTTTGTTTGTTTGTTTGTTTGTTTGTTTGTTTGTTTGTTTGTTTGTTTGTTTGTTTGTTTGTTTGTTTGTTTGTTTGTTTGTTTGTTTGTTTGTTTGTTTGTTTGTTTGTTGGTTTGTTTGCGAAATACAACCCGGAAAAGCGCTCAGATGAGAGAGAGAGAGAGAGAATAAAGACAATTAAAATAATTTGGATCTAATTAATTTGCGACACAAAGTTAGAAATGACATCTTCTTTAATTTGTCATCAAATCAAAAGACATAGGGAAAATATAATTATTTTAGTAGAACGCGATCGTATTCCTATGAAAATGTTTGTTTGACATATAAATAAAGTTTTATAAAGCAGGCAGCCTTTCTGGCACACTGAACCGGTCTACATATAAACCCTAAAAAAGCACGTATTTGTAACTAGCTTTCGCCCGCGGCTTCGCCGGCGTAAATTTCCCACGGGAACCGTGCCTTTTCCCGGGATGAAAGGTATCCCTATGTCCTTCTCCGTACTTCTAACTATGTGTCTGCGAAATTTCAGGAAGATTGGTTCAGTAGATGAAGCGTGAAGAGGTAACAAACAAACAAACAAATAAACAAACAAATTCACTTTCACATTTATAATATTAGTTAGGATTAGGATTTATGTACTCAATTATTTTTTAAGTTCATTTTTACTAACACATTGGATGTAGTCTGAAATATATAAATTTGATTTGATAATTTGCATAACAAATTATGTCAGATGATTGTAGCACGAGTTGGAGTTTTGCAAGTGATACCGTAAATTGAGGGAATCTCTCAAGTTTGCTCGTAATCGACCAGTGTCAGGGTAATTAGTGATTTTCCGAGCTTTAGGGGTTTATGAGAACCCTTAAGCTCAAACCGAAGCTTCCGTTTTGACCCTTAAATCTTTCCAAGTGAAAGTAATATCTCTTTATTCGTATTTCCTCATGACTGAGGGTCGTGGTCATTATATGGAATGAAACACACACAACGACTCTCTTGGCAATTTTAATGGAGTGGTTTGCCATTGCCTTCTCCATTTCACACACTAGCTTATAATCATCAACCAGAGTGCAGGTTTTCTCACGATGTTTTCCTTCACCGGAAGCAAGTGGTGGTCGATGAAAACTAACATGAGTCAGATTGGTTACAAACTCATGTAGCCCGGGCAGGATTCGAACCTGGGATTTTGTATCCACAGGCGGGCGCCCTACCACTCGGCTACCACCGCTACGAAAGTAATATAGCAAGTATTTTTAAATTGGCGATTTTTCTATCGCTAAGTTACTATCTCGGATCTCGTCTCAATGATATTTTCAACCGACTTCCCAAAAAAGGAGGAGGTTATATGTTTCGATGTATGTATGTTTTTTTTTATGTATGTTCGCCGATTTCTCCGCCTACAGTGAACTGATTTCCGAAATTGTTTTTTTATTCGTAATGGTATATACCCAAGTTGGTCCCATTTTAACCACGTCAGAATCTGTTCGGTAATTTTAAAGATACCTAACAAAATATAAAAATACCAACATTGCATTATAGAGCAAAAGCCCGCGATAGCATGCCATTCCTTATTTTATTAAAACTAAAGATTTTTTGTGTATGTTCCAAACATAGAAATAGCGATTAGCGACTATAAAAGTTGGATCATGATTACTTAGGCAGATTATTTGTAGCAATAACATTTAAAGTGGTAACTCAATTTCCTTAAAGTAAAATTTTTTAAAGATTTTATTCCTAATAATATAAGAAATCACGCCATCCATTGCCAGGCAATTGGTGCAGATGTAAACCCCTGCCAGACATTGTAACTTTACTAAATTATAGTTATATTTGTTTTATTATAAAAGCTGAATTTAATATTATTTTGAAAGGCCCCAAGGGTGCTTTTATACCTATAAAAATCATCCTTGCTATCCATATTACCTGCATGAGCAACTAAGATCCAAACTTCAAACCTAGTCGCTAATATTTTTTACTCGTATATACCACGCAGAGAAATATGCAGCATTTTTAAAATAAGGAAGGTTTGGTCGTCGCGTGCTCACGGTCTATTTATGTGCCAAAAATAATAGACAATTTGACATGTTCTGACATTTCAAATCAAACTGACATAAAAAGTTTCGAATTCTTAATTCTTTATTTTCGGCCACCAGTGAAAGAAAAGTTTAAGTTTTTATTAAAGAAAATGAAAAGGTGTAGAAGCACTAAAAATGATAAAATAAAACTTTTTTCCAAAAAAGTGAACCGACTTCCATCATAAAACTTAAAATCATGAAATAACAATAAAGAAAAATGTATTAGCATGCTACCTACTGAATGAGGTGAAGTCGGTGCCAAATTGAATATTAAATAATCTAAATTAACATTAGAATCATGTACATATACAACATGCCTAGCTAAACAATTACATAGTCCTGCACTTGGCACCGACTTCACCTCATTCAGTAGGTAGCATGCTAATACATTTTTCTTTATTGTTATTTCATGATTTTAAGTTTTATGATGGAAGTCGGTTCACTTTTTTGGAAAAAAGTTTTATGATAGTAATGTTTTGACCTATTAATCTATTGAAACTCAATTATGAATAAGACATCACGACAAAATTTTTGTAACGCATAGAATGCACGAAGAACTCCTCAGCAAAAATAAAAACTTGTGCCTAAAATGAAACTTCAGTATTAAACTTGTTTCAGAATAGAAAAAGAGAATGGTCAACTGATTGCCTCAAAAAATCTTTTTATCCTTATTCAAAAGTAGGAAATGTAGCTACCCTAATTACACTAACTACTAGTTTACAGAAATTCGTCCCACTGTGTCCTAAAATGTGGACTCACCCGCATTGGTTTTGCTTTGTCTACATTTACTGAAATGCACTTCAACGCACAATGAGGGATCGCCACAGAATTTGGAATGAAAAGGCAAATAGAAGTGCCACGGCGGCCATACTCACCCCATAGGTACTAATTTGTTGTTCTTTGAATGAATTGCTGAACGGTTTAAATCGTGCGCCACATGCAAACTTTATTTTTCTTGCACAGCAATGATTATTACCTACTATTTGAATAAGTTTAAATGCCTGTTTGCCAACTTAGTTACATAAAAAAAAGCTACTAAGTTACATTCTGCTCTTATAAGTTCAAAATCTGGCGCTGCTTCCTACTATATAAATTAGTCACGTAAATACAATGTTTTACATTCCATAATTTATAAATAACTGATGATATTATTTTTGTAGGTATTTGAAATGAAAATCCTAATCCTAACTAATATTATAAATGCGAAAGTGAGTTTGTTTGTTTGTTGGTTTGTTTATTTGTTTGTTTGTTTGTTACCTCTTCACGCTTCATCTACTGAACCAATCTTCCTGAAATTTTGCATACACATAGTTAGAAGTACGGAGAAGGACATAGGGTACCTTTCATCGCGGGAAAAGGCACGGTTCCCGTGGGAAATTCACGCGGGCGAAGCAGCGGGCGAAAGCTAGTAAGAAATAAAGCTGAAAGAAATTTCAATACAATATAAGTAGGTAAAAAGTATGAAAAGCATTTTCCACAAAAGCTACACGTTACGCCATCTAGTTGCAATGTTTAGAACTCTGTAGTCTCAATTATAGCAACGAGGTGGCATTAGTAGGCTCGTATACCAAAATATTCTGCATTCAATCAAACAAGGCCTAGGTATACTAGTTAGTTACCTGACTTTGGCTAACTTGTAACGCGGCGACGCGTTCATCCTCTTTGATCCATTTATGCGTGCGCTGGCACATACATACTTATTTCACCTGTCATAAATTTTAAACTGTATTCATACACATTCGATTCTGCATTTTGATATCATTCTTGACTCAGTTTATGTAAATCACTTATCGTCTAACATTGTAAAGATAAATAATATATCTAAAATATATTTAATATTATATAAAACAACATAGACCCGTCCAGGGTAAGTTTTATTGGTTCTTTCGGAAGTGATTCTAAAATAGTGAAGTGTGTTTGTTATCTTTTCTAACCGTTATTTATATTTGTTTTAGGTCTTATGTTTTTATCAATAAATTATATTATACAACGACCCTGAAGATTATTATTATTTGGGGTTCACGCTCCAAACTTTGTGTGTAAGAAAACCGTAACGGTTTTCTTACGTCTTTCTTCGTCTTTCTTATGTCTAAAAATAGAATTTTCAATTGAATTATTAATATTTATTATTTTTTGTTAACTATGTGTGAAAATAGTAGGATTTTTCAAATCGAACTGCATATGTGCAGGCATATAGGGGTTCTAAGGGGAAGGCAAAAGAGAAGGGAGGGGGTATGTGAATGATTGTTCTCATCGGGAGCGGGTGCTGAATACTTTCAAGCGGCTAGTGGTGGGACACACAAACCTTTTGTGTGGAGATTTTATCGATATGTCGCAGTCAGATTGTATAATCCGCCGTATTACATTATGGCTAGCCGTTTTACAAAGCAGCGACGTTTTGTAATACAGCGGTTCAACGATTAGCCGGATTGAATGTGGCTGAATGAAAATCCGCCGAAATGAATTCGGCACCATGCGTTCTTCAACGCGGCTAGCCGTAATGTAATATATAGTGGGTTATTAGCCGCCACTTTGACAGTTTTTAGTTCCGTTTTTAACACTCGTGGCGCTGCCTGACGTAACAGCAACGATGGCGTATTACTATGATAATAATTCTTGATTGCTAAAGAATCGTAAAAAGAAAATCTGTTAACATTTTCATATTAAAATAGATTTCCTTTTAAACATAGTTTTATTTTGTAAGTATGGTCACACTTAATTCTAAATACTTTATTATTTTTATTATTATTTATTTATTTAGCCAAAAACAAAAAACAATACAATATGATATAAAGAACGTATCATAGTGACAATCCGGCTATTCGTTGAACCGCTGTATTACAAAACGGCGCTGTTTTGTAAAACGGCTAGCCGTAATGTAATACGGCGGATTATACAATCCGACTGCGATAGATACATTTATTTTATCTCGGAAATCTTCTACCAGTTATACTTAATTACTTACTTCGATGGCTCGAAGCCCCAAAGTGGACCCTGGCCTCCGATACCAGAAGTTTCCATTCCTTCCTGTTGCCATGAGTCATATGTAAACAAACAACTTGTTAGTATGGTCAGGAAATCTGTAAAAACAACTAGAAATGCCATCCACTGTAATTTTATACAAGAACGTCTGTCGCCCTAATGCACATTTACAGCAAAACTTATTAAAAAATTCAATTTTTATTTGATTTTACAGGAAAATTGCTCGTTTCGTGAACTCGTCACAAAGGACGCGTCTTTGACTCTTGTAACAGTACCTAAGTAATATCAACCTAAACCTTCCACCAAAATTTAGTTGTACACATAATAGAGGTCCATAGTATGGTCACCTAACTCCATACATTTTACATCATGTCATGACTGTAGATTCTGTTCTCTTAGATCAACCTAGAAAACTATCGATATTATCGACTATCGATAAAGCAAAATATAGTCAGACACTGGTTTAGACAATATAGTTAATCGCTGCACTGAACTGTTACCATTTGGGTGCATTTTTATTCTCCGGCACATTTTGTATGTGAATTTTTCAATACTTTGATTTACAAATACTATATTCTCTAGTTTTAAACCGTTACTCAAGGCAAATCCTTTATTTAAATAGTCAATTACAGCACTTTCAAAGGGCCAAAAGAAAACCTGACTGTGGAAAAAAGAAAAACCTGAAAACATTACATGCCTTTTAGGTCAGTCATGTTAAAAGTTCGTTTATTGCGCCATAACTCCAAACACATGGTCCTCACTTACATTAGTTGTATTTTATTTTGTATAATGATTTATTGCCTGTTTAAAAGTTTCTTTACTTTTAAAAGATTTATTGCCAATTTATTTTGTTTCCTTTTTTTATGACAACCGCAATACATTTCCCAAATTCCTCAAATGCTACAGTTATTAAAGTATTAAAAACATAGTTATCTACAAATTGCGTTGTAACTGCCAACTTTCAGAATACCAGTTTTAACGACGTCCCTTGGTATTTCAAATAGCAGTGGAAATTAAATTTCATTTGTAAGGCTTGGCTTACACGATTTTATGAGTTGCTGACCATTCGGACTATTATATTTCTATGATTCGGACACAATAATTCGAATCATATATGGCGGTTCTAAGCTTAGTCACACTCACAAGTCGCGAAGCAGTAGAGAATTTAGGTTTTTCTTAAACTTTAAACTTATAATTTAGTATAATATTATCAAGACTTAGCGCGAACCTTTTATACAGGGTTATTTTGAAACTATTGGCCAAAGTTTCGCAGCAGATTTGGTTGATGAAATTGAGCAGGTTCCAAAAAAATTTATGTCAGAAAATGATAATTTTTTTTTTGCTTCCCATACAAATTGGTCGATCAGCTGATGGGACTTAGTATGGAAAGTTGAATTTTTATGTTATTCTTTTACTATAAATTTCTTTCGGTCGTTGTTGTATTCCAAGTACTGAGCATATTGTAAAAATTTGGCCAGTAGTTACAAAAAAACCTGTAGAATAGCTTGTCAGCTATAAATAAAAGAGGTTCGTGTTATGCGAATTATACGCGGAAGTCTTTGTTGCTTCCGTGCGCGGAACTGAAGTAGTCTCTGTCTGTCTATCTGTTACGCTTTTACGGCTAAACCCCTAGACCGATTGTAAAATTTGGTATGGAAAAGCCGAAAACGTAGCCTACGTTTTGTTAAAAAATCAACCTCCAATCGGCTGATATAGGGAGTTAAAATTTGTATTAAAAACATTAAAAATATTATTTACATTACAAAGCAGCAGGGAAACAGCTAATTTATATTTAAAATATAAAATAAGAATAATATTGGAAGTATTTAGTGTGGACAACGCCTTATATTTTACAACGAATAATATAAATACAACAACACATGACCACACACCATTCTCTATTACAATTATCAAAAATGATATTCTCCATTCTTTGTGTGCTTCTCACCGCCCATTCCGCGTACAGTCATTCCCATATAACTGTATATGGGGATGTGTTTCGAAACAAAGATTTCTTTACTAAAACCCTCCCTTGGATCGTGGATAACATAGGGGGTGAATTGAGCATCCAGTTTTACATGCTGGGCAGTGGCAGACACACGGTGCCTCAGATGTGTGCGTTGGATCAGTTGTCAGGCAATAATTTCTTGCAAGCGCAATACTTGAAATGTGAAGCCCAAGGTAATTACTTATATATGTATAATTCGCCGTAATTACATTACGGCTAGCCGTTTTACAAAACAGGGCCGTTTTGTAATGCGGCTGTTCAACGATTGATGGCCTATAACTATGATGGTAATTCTTGAATGCTAAATAATAGGGTCCGGCCGTTAGGCCCTCAATCCGCCACGCTCTCGGCCGCGACGCACACGAATTTTAAAATCTGTTTGTCCTCGACGCACTCGGCCGTGACGCTCTCGTTTTGATTTTTTCATTGAAAAAAAATTGAAAGAGTATTGTTGAGAGCAAATTGTTAATATAATTTTAAACTGTCCGTAGGTATACAAACAAATATTAGTTAAAATGAAAATCAGTAATTTCTGTTTGTATAGACTTTAATTTATTTTTCGTGGTACGGTTTTTGGTGCTATTCTTTTATATTTGAACCTTCAATTTTTGAACCTTTAGAAAAACAAAAAAAAAAAATAACAAAAGATAATCTATAAAATTTAAAAATCGGTAACCTTTCTATATTTTTTGCCAATAATTTCATATTCGGTTTTGTTTTTTTATGTTAAGTTTTTTTATTTATTTAGCATATGTTTAAAATAAAATGATCATGAATGGTGGTAGTAGTAGGTAAAATAAATACGCCGCTGGTTTCAAAAAATCAAAGAAAACATTTTTGTTCTCATCAGTACTGTTAGCGACGCGCTCACATAAAGCTTCTCCTTTTGATATAAGTATTAACTTGGCAAATATGTACAACATTCACGACGTAACATTTTAAAAGTTTATGTATTTCCGTCTTAATTTTATGATATGATTTCGGGTAGTTCGCTACCCGAGCGACGTGTGTCTCATTGTTTTTTTCTCTGTACATTTCGCTAAACCTGTATTTTCTCGCATTGTGTGCCCAAATATAGCATTCAAAGTTTTCCACCTTCGTTTTTCTGGCCTAGCCGTGACCCTGCAGCTTACAAGTACTTTCTCAAAAAAAGTTGATTTTAAAATCGTGGGCGTCGTGGCCGAGAGCGTCGAGGATAAACAAATTTTGAAATTCGTGAGCGTCGCGGCCGAGAGCGAGGCGGAATGAGGGCGTAACGGCCGGACCCAAATAATATCGTAAAAAGAAAATTTGTTAGCATTTTCTTTTCAAAATAGATTTTCATTTAAACATAGTTTTATTTTGTAAGTATGGTCACCCTACATTTTAAATAGTAGTACGATGAGGCTTAAAATGGGCCGCTATATTGAAGAACGTATCGAACGTAACGAACGTATCTGTATTACAAAACGGCGCTGTTTGTAAAACGGCTAGCCGTAATGTAATACGGCGGATTATACAATCCGACTGCGACATATCCACTATCTCCGCCATAATATATCTGTCGCAGAAATATGAGGCAACCAGGGATTTAGCGAAATCTACAGAGATACCATGAAATCACGAATATTCATGTTTATTACGTCTTCTTACTAAAAATGTTTAGTGATAAGTCGTATCACTATGATGATTGACTTCTTGTATATAACCGACTCTAAGATCTAAAAAAACAGCAAAATAGTTTGGAACACTTCATATTCATGAGTACTTTCAACAATTTATATCATTTAATAATCCTCACGCTATGCACAAATTTAACAATGCACAATGCTCAATTATTTTAGGTTTATGTAACATTGTAAACTATTCAATTATATTATTAAATGAATGGATATAAAATAAATAAATTAATAACAGGAGTGCGAAAAAACGTCTTCCCAACTTCGAGCGCGTGCTGCAAACTAAAAGTTACGTTGACGAGAGCCACTATTTTTTTTAGCAAAAAGCTTTTGTTTTTCATTTGTGTCAAATTTGCCCTAACTTATTTCTAGGGTCCTCGCAAACTGCCTATCATAAGTATTAATAAAATTTATATTTCAGGAATCTCAAGCGCCTATTGCCTGTGTGACGTAGGCATTGACGCTGAAACTTTCAAAGAATGTGTCAGAGCTGGTGGTCGCTTAGCAAGCCAAGCCAACGCTCAATACGCTCGCCTGAAACTCGACGCACTTCCCTTAGTCGAAGTCGGTGTAAAGGACACGGTGTTCGAAGTAACAGATACCTGGTATCTGAAGAAGATATGTACTTTGTTCTTGGAAGATCCACCTTTAGGATGCGTGAAGCCGTTTTCTTGTAATGCTACTGAGGCCTGGAATACTAAGCCTGGTATAGCCCAGATAGATAAGGAGTGCATGGTTAGTGCTCCAATTCCGATTCCAATTCCATCTACCACAACCACAACTCCAACAACTCCTACAACCCCAGCTCTTAGTGGGTCAACGGTTTGGTTGCCGTGAGGAACGGAGACATTTCGTGGGGTACTGCAGAATAAGTAACTATTAAAGAAGTGTTTTTAAACTTCATTAAAAGGTATAAATATCTGCTTTTGATTTTTGTTTTTTATTTTTTATCCATATAGTCCACTTCAACACCTAATTCAACAGATATTTGATAACGTATTCAATGGTTTAAGGGAATATATTTGCAAAAGTAAATGCTGGTCTGGAAGCGAAATAAAAACAGAAATGCCAGCGGCGTCACTTACCACACAGGTTGTAAAAATCAATCAAGGGAACGGGTTTCAAATTAGGGATATCAGAGGCGATGGGCTAACAAAACAACCTGTCACTATATCTGAATCTTCATTCTATCAATAACCTCGTTATTCAGCTAAGCGTGGCCTTCGAGTCCCACGACTTTTGGCTCTGTCTACCCCTTAAGGGATAAAGACGTGATACTGTATCTGTAAAAAATAAATTTCCTTTAAATCAATCTCTTTAGTGAATTAATTAAAAATGCCTGTACAATACATTAATTTTATATTTAAGGAGTCCCCCACAACCAGTCCTCTGTTATTGACAGGCTTCATTATTTTGATAGATGGCGCCGCTGTCGGTTGTTTGCGAGCGAATTAGCGTTGCCAAGGCGACGGCTTGGCAGGATAGCGAGACCATCCCCTGATTTCAGGGTTGCCATCGTAGAAAAAATAAAACAATGAGGGATTTTCCGTGACACAAATTAAAAAAAGAAATAGTTCCAAATGACTTCATAGATGGCGCTTAAGTAAAAGGCGAGAGAAAAAAATCCATACAAAAAGCAAATAATTCACGGGATTGTTATTTAAAAAAAATAAAACTTAGTAAAAAAAAAACAACTAAAAAGTATCTATATTGTGATTTGTGCAACTGTCAAACTGTTATGTGATTTTTTTTATGCCTCTGGTTGACAAGAAAAAGCGCACCATATAGGTTCAGCCATTATTACGACTCGGCTTTCATAAAACGCTATCTGTTGAGACTTATTTGTACTATTTTTTTTTTCTTAATTAGCTGTCAGAAAAATCGCTCATTAATAACCATACTTTCGATGGTTTGGGAGTTACGAGTTGCGAAACTGCCGGGGATAGTGATGTTAGACGGAGAAGACCAGAGGTCTTTAAAAAAAAATATCAGGGAAACTAACACTTTATTCCTTAGAAGCACTTTAAAGTTAACAAACCTTTATAATACGAATATTTTGAAAATAACAGAGTAAAATTAATTGGATATAGAAAGAGTATGAGGTAACCTCACGACTCGGGGTAGACTGACTTCTGACTAGACCCTACCACCCCACCTGAGCGTAAACCCGTATGTAACAGTGCGCATTGGATAATGAAGATAGTGTTGTAGTTAACCGCACGTGTGAGTACTAAGATATGGTGAACCTTTTGAAAATTAGGCTTATTCCTAAAATTCATATGATCCCGTGCGCAGGGGATTTGTAAACTTTTTGTACACAAATCCCTTTAGCAAGAGCATTTTATTTAAACTAAATCTATACTAATATTATAAATGCGAAAGTTTGGATGTGAGTTTGTGAGGATGTTTGTTACTCAATCACGCAAAATCTACTGGACGGATTTCGATGAAATTTGGTACAGAGGTAGATAATAACCTGGAATAGCACATAGGCTACTTTTTATCCCGGGAAAAAGCACTGTTCCCGTGGGAAATTCACGCGGGCGAAGCCGCGGGCAAAAGCTAGTTTAAACATAAATTTAAAAAAAAAACACCTCTAAGTAGGCCTTTGGGGGATAAAAAAATTCGTGGCCTTCGAGTCTCACGACTCTTGGTTCTGTCTACCCCGTAAGGGATAAAGACGTGATTCTATGTATGTATGTATTTCACATACATACTTGAACCTTGAAGACTCATTTTGGGGAGTCGTCTATATAATACGATGTGCAGAGAACGAAAACTCTGATCCTGAATATTCAAGTCCAATAGAAGTTCCAATAGAAGCTGAAATTTAGCATGAAGGTTCCTTAGGGAGTGTAGGGGAGCACTAAGAGCGGATTTCCCTAAATTCACGGGAACACAGTCCTGGAGTCATGCTAGTTTGAAATAAAATAGTAGCTCATTTCTTTCACAAAAGGGTCAGCATAATCCTGGTCATACATAAGGCAAGTGATATTTTTTGTAAGCCATCGATAAATCATACCAAAAGAGGGGATACAGTACTAAATTACATTAATGATTCAGATAGCAAACTTCTTACTCCGGCCACTGAGACTACGGACTGAGGAAATAATATTATTTTGAAGAGCATCCTCGAAATACATCTACTCGTTGGCATAATGATTTTAGCTGAAGTTTCCGAGTCTCACGACCCTTGGCTCTGTCTACCCCGTTAGGGATAAAGACGTGATGTATAATGATTGTTTATTTGTCAACTCTTTATTGTACATACACATAAGAAAAATACAAAAGGCGTACAATGGCGGACTTATCTCAGAAAGGGATTTCTTCCACTCAACCAAGTATTTGAAATGAATAAAAAGCTTTTACAAGGTTAACATATCAACGTGTGTCAAATTTTTCCAATTCCAAGCTAAATTAATAACTACTTCCATTTGTACTACGAAGATGAAACCCATCTCTTCCGTGGGTGTCGTAAGAGGCGACTAAGGGATTAAAAACACCGGAGGATGGGCAGCAGCATCTTTCCGCGTACTATGCCATCACACTGCGATCGCCAACCTGCCTGCCAAGCGTGGCGATTACGGCAAAACCCCACGGATAAAATCCTTTGGGGGAGGCCTTTGTCCAGCAGTGGACGTCTTTAGGCTGAGAGAGAGAGAGAGAGACCTAATCCTAATATCCTAATCCATACTATCCATACTAACTAATATTATAAACTAGCTTTTGCCCGCGGCTTCGCCCGCGTGAATTTCCCACGGGAACAGTGCTTTTTCCCGGGATAAAAAGTAGCATATGTGCTATTCCAGGTCATTATCTACCTCTGTACCAAATTTCATCGAAATCCGTCCAGTAGATTTTGCGTGATTGACTAACAAACATCCTCACAAACTCACAAACTCACAAACTCACATCCAAACATTCGCATTTATAATATTAGTATGGATGCGAAAGTTTGAATGTGAGTTTGTGAATTTATGAGTTTGTGAAGATGTTTGTTACTCAATTGCGCAAAATCTACTACACGGATTTAGATGAAATTTAGTACACGGGTAGAAAAATACCGGGAATGGCACATAGGGGACTTTTTATCCCGAAATTTCCACGGGAGCGAAGCCCTGGGGGCGTGGCTAGTTAGTAATAATTAATTTAATAAAATCAATAAGCGACCTCGTGTGCCTATCATAAAGATAATTTTTCAAATCGGATCGGTATCGATTGCTTCAGCATAAATTTAGATAAGGAAAGGCTGTACCCTAGCAGTGGGGACATTCAAATGACTGCTGAAGAATGAATGTTAAATATCGTTCAAGTCAATAGTTTCAGTGGTCCCCCTGGCATTTCCCCAGATTTAATGTGAAATATAAATCAAAGGCAGACGGATGCCGGCGCCATTTTGTCGATGGCAGAACGGAACTTAGATGTAAGATGGCGTAGTTTTCATTTTCTTTACTACCAAGCAGACATAGTAATGCATGCTTATGTGCAAGGTTATTGTGCAGGCTTGTATGCAGTATACTAGTTTTGAAATATGAAAGTGCACCTTTCGACACAATAATCACAAAATCTACACAACTGGTCCATATTTGTATTTAGTAGATAGATATTTAAGGCCATACCCAATCAGGATTTTCCGAAAAGGTTCTTTAAACGTCAAGTGTGAACCATAGGTTAGAAGTACTGAAGCAGGACAAATATCCCGTAAAGAAAAAAAATACTAAACTAGAATTATACCGAATAAAATTACAAATAAAATAAATAAGACTAGATAAAAAAAATACATAATCTTGTTTTTTTTCCTTTATCGTCGAAAATCACCGTAATTTAAGCGATAACAGTAGATTTTTTTTAAAGAATTAATTAAAGACTACAATTATTTAAAACGATATCGGCTTATTTTTTAAAAATATTAGTGTTTTATTACAATTAAAAGAAAACCTCTAAAATAATTACCCTAAGAGCCTGACAAAAACTCGCTAGCAAAAACAAATTATAGAAAATTCGAAAAGTAACCTTATTGTTTCTGTATTAAGGCAGAGCTTATACGTACCACCCCTCACCCCCTCTGATTAGCCTTGGGTAGCGCCTTAAGAAAAGATGAATGAGGGGTCTGTATAAGGCTAATGGAAACCATAATGATTTTTTCTGTCCGTAACTTCATTCGAGTGTCAAGACGAAGTTGCGAACTAAAGTAAGCAGGCAACTGCTCCTCAGGCAACTTAAGACCTACTTTCAGAGTATGAGTAATGAAAAGTTATTGTGTTGTAGATAAGTGATCAAGCTTTTTTCCTCGCCTTGTCTCTATTACTCGCAGCCTCTCTCTCTCTCTCTCTCTCTCTCTCTCTCAGCCGAAAGACGTCCACTGCTGGACAAAGGCCTCCCCCAAGGATTTCCACAACGACCGGTCCTGCGCTGCCCGCATCCATGCGCATCCCTCGTAACCGTTAATTTATCATATTAGTTTATTATTTGTTTAAATGCCATTTAAAAGACCCTGTGGAATATTTTATTCCATCAAACGTCGTCAGCTCCATAATTTGCATTCTGAGTGTGCCTGGCACATATTATCGCCATTACCATAACATAACACGTACAGTCAGCAGCTTATCGACTCGAATACATTGCAAATTCACGTCTATTTCCACTGCATAGAGATCTAAGCAGGATAAATTTGCGGTTGACTGTACAAATCGCTTCCATTTTCCTCAAATGTCTATACTATATCGTGTATAAAAAAGAAAAAACCGGCTAAGTGCGAGTCAAACTCGCGCACCGAGGAGTTCTGTACACGCAAAGCATATCACATTATAGCTCTAACTAAAATACTAACTAGTTTCAAAAAACAAACTTAACTTTGCAGTTCGATCCCTAAGATTCGTGCTGAATCCAGCGCAAAAATAAGTTTATAACACTTTTCAGACTTCCAACAACATTTTTACAATTTTCAGATTTATTCCAGTATGAGTACTTTTAGACCTTGCTTTTTGCTAAATTACATAATTTTAGATCAACGGGAAATACCCCATAGGTTTTGATTGCTGCCTGAAATCGCAAAATATGCGAAAATTCTCTACATTTACGGTTATATCTCTTGAACGTAATTTTGATTCTTTTTGCAGAAAGAGACCGTGGATCCGAGTATTCGATACTAATTTCAACTTCATATCTTTAAGCGTTCCTGAGAAAAAACAGTATGACAGACAGACGGACAACAAAGTGATCTTTTAAGGGTTAGGTTTTTACCTTTTGAGGTACGGAACCCTAAAAAGTTTGAAAACGCCCCTGTACTTCAAAGGTGCGGTGCCCTATCCTGAGCATAATATCTGGCTTTCTTTTGTAAGTATTCACATAACTGTTCGTGTATAACTACACCGTGCAGGGACGTTGTCCGTCTTTACATACAAATATTCCCATATCTGACAGAGACCCCTGCACACAACCACGTCTCACACTTTTTACACGACTGATCAAAAAATAGTGTTATGTTTTCAGGGTTCATGTATGTAAGTAAGTATGTAAGAAAGAAAGAAAGAAATCATTTATTTGTTAAACATAGGTACATGCACTTGGTAGATAAAATAAAAATTTTGAACCACTATGTTTTGCCGTTACAATACAGCATACAAATATATAGGTAATAATTTAATTAATTCAAACATGTCAAATTAGATCATATTAAAATAAAAGTTGTCGTAACAATCATAGTAGGTATCATATATAAATTAAAATAAATGAAAAGTTAATCTAATAATTATAAAACAAAAGTAAAAAAAAAAAAAAATTAAAATGTGTCATTTAAAAAGTCATTAATACAATAATAACATTTTTTAACTAGAAATGAGTATAACTTTTGTTTAAACATTTTCAAATTCAGCATTTTATATTCATTTGGCAATTTATTATATATCTTAGGAGCCATTCCTATAACACTTTTGCGAACTTGAGCTAAATTGCATTTGAGTGTCACAACATTATATAAATATTGTGGTCGCAATCTGGTCCTTCTACGTGAATCTGACAACATCGGAAATAATTTAGGGTTACTCTTTACAAAAACAGCCATTTCATAAATGTATAGAGAAGGAACAGTTAGTATATTTAGGGTCTTAAAGTATTCAACACAGCTATCCCTAGTTTTAAGTCCACATATTGCTCGTAAGCATCTTTTTTGAGCTTTAAATATGACTTCTCTTTCAGTAGTATTACCCCAGAATATTATGCCGTAACGTAATATAGATGCTACAAGACCGTGGTAGGCAGTCATTACAGTGTTACGATTGACAATTTTACGTAAGTTATATAACGCATACGCAAGTTTATTTAATTTTTTGACTAACTCTTCTGAATGAGGCCTCCATGAAAGATTGTTATCAATTTTTAGTCCTAAAAATTTTGTCTGATCTACAGTATCTATATCTGTATCTTCATAATGAATATTCATATAAGGTAACTTTTTATTGTAAAAGTGCATAACGTTTGTTTTTGTCAAATTTATTGTTAGATTATTATTCTCAAACCAATTAATTATATTTTGTAATGTCAAATTTATATCGTTTTTAAAATTATTTAAAATGTCAGGTTTAATAACTATTGTGCTGTCATCTGCAAACAAAATCATAGATTGTTTAGTTACTCTCGGGAGATCATTTATATAAATTATAAACAGTAATGGGCCCAGCACACTTCCCTGAGGCACACCATGTTTAACTACTCTATCTGTTGATCGATGTTGATGTATGTAAGTTTCTTTATTCCACCATAAGTCCTGAACGGCTTAACAGATTTTGATGTGAGAGGTATTGTTAGATTCCTTACATTCCTCCGAGTGACATATGCTATGGAAATTGTCAGTCGTGTTTTTTATTTTTAAATAATTAGCTTGATTTTTTATACACGAAAACTCTTGCTAGAGGTTTCGATTTCGTAGTATCAGGAAATATTCTAAGCCAATATTAACCTTACACCTCTAGTATTTATATATTCATTTACAACTTTATTTATCAAAACAAACTGGTATAATAGATAATAGCTGGTATAATACAGCATTCCCTACCTGTCAACCTTCAGAATAAAAAGATAATGATAAATTCATATAAGTACATAAAGTTAGGTACCTAAAATCCATTTATTCTTACCAGTCCTATCATGTAAGCAATCTTACCATGTGATTTTACAACAATATAAATTAAAATAGACTTTTTAGGAAATTACTTTCGTTTTTATTAAATGTTTTACTTTAAAATGTTTAGGTTTGAACTAATATTTGATTTATTTTCAACAAAATTCAACAAAAAGTACTGTGAATATTGTTTACATGATAGGACTGGTAAGGATAAATGGAGTTTAGTTTAATAGTTTTCAATACTTAGATTGTTAGAACAAGCTCATTATAAAAAAATAAAAACACGACTGACAACTTACATAGCTCACTCGTTAGAATGCAAGGAATCTAAACATACCTCTCACATCAAAATCTGTTAAGCCGTTCAGGACTTATGGTGGAAAAAAAGAAACTTACATACATACACAGGTAAAAATGGATTGAAATCAGGAACTATGACCGTTTGTGTGTGCAGTCCTAAATAATGCAAATAAAAGATTATCTTATGATTTAGTCCATAACTTCTTCCGATTTTAATGCTGTTTTATGTCAGTGCTATTACTTTCACATATGACATGACTACTTTATGTGCAAATTTTATAGAGCTTCATTGATTTTGTGACACTGTAGACTGTAGATAATGATTAATCAGTAAGTGTTGCAGACAAACTACGCTCTGCTACAGAATGTTGCAGACAAACCCACGGTCTGCTATCAAATGTTTTATCAAACTACAGTCTGCTAGGCTCTCCAGTCACGCGCTGGGCCCATGATACGTGACACCTTACAGACCAAGGCATACAAAACATTTGATAGCAGACCGTGGGTTTGTCTTTGCAACATTCTGTAGCAGAGCGTAGTTTGTCTGCAACACTTACTGATTAATCATTATCTACAGTCTACAGTGCAGGGGGCCGATTCTACTATTACAAACGTAGATGTCGTGTCTCAATTGTGTGTCAAGAGCCAGAGAAATTGCAATAAAGTGACAAAATCTCTGTAAGACTTCTATATGTTTTAATACGATTTCTTCGGCTTTTGAGACACAACTAAGGCACGACTTCTACCGTTTCTAATTTGTAGAATTAAAGGCCAGGTTGTTCGCGACGTTTTCATTCACAGGATACAAAAACTATCTACGGGTATAAAAACGACCTGACGATATTCAGATTGGAAAATAAACTCTGACTGGCTAACCTCTGATATACACTCGACTCTTTTTTTTTTTGTATTATTCAGATTAAATCACTTTGATATTTCTGCACAATTTTAGATTACATGTTACACGAGGGACCACAGGGAACAAAAATTTAGCCGGAGTGACCTGACATAACCTTTTCTTTTTTGGAAGTCGGATAAAAACATTCAGTTGTATACTGCCTAAAGTCGGCAAAAGAGAGTATGACGTGATTGAAATAAAATCACATTGTTATTGGATATCTGAACGATTTTGTATTGGTTTAGCCTTTATAAAGGGGTGCAGGAAGGGGTTTCAAGAAATACTGGTTTTTTGGCCAAAATTTAAGGAATCCAGTGACACGGGAGCTCAAGTTTAAATGTTGCTATTTGATTTCAGTGGCCATAAATGTTTTGACTTTGTTTTTTATTTATATGTTTCAAGAGTTTCGTTTGATTCTTCTCTATCTTTCTTCAAGTTTGATAGGTTTTCATTTTATGCACACTTGGGAAGAAAAAAGGGGAAGTTGAAAGACGGAGCTCCATCCGCGAAGGTCTACTGTTCACAGAACCACTAGTTCCTTATACTACCAATAGATGGCGCTCCCTATGCTTCCAATAGATGGCGCCACTTGTAAACAATCTATTTTTGAAACGCGCTATGGAGATTTTTTCAAAAAGAATGACTCCATTTGAGCGATCCAAACTGGTTATCGCTTCTCGGCCTTTTGGCTAAGATCAAAGTGTAGTATCTGTTCTTTTCAGCTTAATATCTGAAAGGTTCCCCCACTGGGGGACCCGGTATATTAAACTGATTTTTGTAAACTTGACGGTATGTTCGGGGCTCGCTCCACTCCCGTCACGGGTCGGCCCGGCATTGCCATGCCGCCGGGATCGGCCCACATAATACCTTGAAAAATCTTTTACAAGATAATTACTTAATCAATGATGGTATTTAACAATACTACAGTGTGACGTTTTAAAATTTGACAAAATACTAAAAAATTGTGCTGTCAGTACAAAAGAATTTAACAAGCCAAATTCAAAAATACCGAAATTGTACTAACATTTTTCTCAGAAATATGCTACGTATAACACACATTTCAATAACAAATCCGAATAATCGTTTCAAAATTTTACCGGACAAGCAAAAAAAAAGGACGCGTACGGGACAAATGTATGGAGAGGAGCAAAAAAAGGAAGTGTACATAGTGATCTGTTTAATTGTGTTTCAAAATCGAGCAGAAACTTTCTTGGAAATACGAGAACGGAAAAAATTTCTAAAACTCGAGGAATTCCGAATTTTTAAAGGAAGAAATTTTCGGGAAAGAGGCAGGGAAGGTTTTTACGAGAAAACACGCGAAAATACCAAAAAAAAAATACAAAATAGTTAAAATTCTACTAATATTATACTAAAATTATACTAACAACATTCTGAAATGCCTAATTATACTAAATTAGTACTGAAAAAATGCCAAAAGCGGTCACACCATAGAGCTAGCAAAAAAAATGATTTTTTTCTATGTCTATGGGTCACACTGAACAATAGAGTTATTGTAAATTCGTCCATCGTTGTATGCATGGAAGTAATAAGTAGTTGTACAAAGTACTTATTACTTTCATAGTTGCATGATATTAAAGAAAAAAAAATGTACTATCTCTATGATTTGAATGAATTTAAATTACCTACATACGTCTTTTATATTACTTATTTCTAAAGTTAAATTTTATTTTATTTCTGAGGATTATTGAGCAAGAGTTTTTTTTTTGATTGAGGAAAAGGAAAGTTTGTTATAGCTTAATTAATTAGCGAATTTAATAATATTTGAAAGAAAAGATTGTATGTACGTCAGATTCTTTGTAAAAAAATTCAAAAAGAGGTAAAAAGAAAAAAAAAAAATTTTGGAGGTAGCGCTCAAAGAAATTGAGAAACGGAGCTTTATTATTCACAGAATAAGTAATATTGAGTATGATAACAAATTCCTAGAGTAGTCAGTAGAGATGACTTTTTCATAATTTCCCTAAAATTTTTCATGCAATCGGAACTGCAAAAAAAAAACTGCCATGCACAGCACGCGAGGTGCTTGCACCTCGCGCAGCCACCAAAAACTAGTTATATATGTAAGCTCGCATGAGCCCTCAAAATTTTGGTAATTAACGCCAACATAAGCCACTGACTTTGATGAATCGATATCCGATCTCTATAGCGAAATGCGTAGTTTGTGCATCAGTTCGCAGAGACTCGTCAGTTTAGGGGGTATGTTCGTAGCGATAACACGCGATAATATAGATCTGCTAAGTACAATTTTATAAACTTAAATCCTACTTAATATTATAAATGCGAAAGTTTGGATGTGAGTTTGTGAGGATGTTTGTTACTCAATCACGCAAAATCTACTGGACGGATTTCGATGAAATTTTTAGGGTACTTTTAATACCGAAACTCCCACGGGAGCGAAGCCCCGTGGGGCGGCTAGTATTCCATTAATTTTTAGTTAAAAAAATGTATGGAATATTAAACATTTGTGCGCCACTTTTGTTTGGGTTCTTTTTTTCTGGCTTGATTTTAACGACTAGCGCCACCTAGCAGAGGTAGGATATACACACTAGAAAACTGAACAGTCAATTCTGAAATTATTCAGACTTATATAGATTCAAGGAGCAAGTGGAGCGCCTAGACTGCCTGCAATATTATAGTAATACTGCAATATTACTAGATATTACAACAATATTGCACGTCAAGCAATGCCCGCCTCTGTGATTACAGAGCGTGAAATGCGCTTGCGGTAGCCGCTACTCACTGGCTATACGTTTGGCAAGCAAAATCCTAATCCTAACTAATGTTATAAATGCGAAAGTGAGTTTGTTTCTTTGTTACCTCTTCACGTTATATCTACTTGAACCAATGTTCCTGAAATTTTGCACCCACATGGTTAGAAGCATGGAGGGAGAAGGACATATGGTACCTTTCATCCCGGGAAAAAGCACTGTTTCTATGGGAAATTAAAGCGAGCGAAGCCGCGGGCAAAAGCTAGTGAGAAATAAAAGTTTAAAATTAAAACAGAGATATGTATGTCCACTTTATGATGTAAAACATCTATTGACGACTTAGCAGTAAAATCAACTCGAATGCGTGTACAAATGCTTTTATATTTGTAATGGTTTACAGAAATAATATTCAAAAAATGCTGAACCGAACTACAAATGTTTTAGCTTATATCTATGTAACGAGTTGTTGCCTTAGCCATGAAATAATTGTAGACAGATATTAACAAGGAGTACCTACACATTTTATACTGAATTAGCTTAATCATACATAATGGGCTGTGTCTAGAGGAACTGTTTAACACGACGCCAACTGCAATTTTCTATCTTCGCACACCTCGACATGAAGCAGGGAGTTCATTTTCATTCGTTGGGGTCCCAAAATTCCCGTGCAATGTGCTTCATAAGGAGTTTCCTCCCACGAAATTAAAGAATCTCCTAAAGGAATTAGCTCCTTTATTTTCTCAAGAGGCTACAGCATGGAGTTCTTCGAAATGACATAAAAAAAATTATTACTCTTTGCCTACTCAATAGTATAAACAAGCTAATTATAAAAAAATAAAAACCACGACTGACAACTCACATAGCCTGTGTCATTCAGAGGAATGCAAGGAATCTAAAAATACCTCTCACATCAAAATCATCACAGCCGTTCAGGACTTATGGCAGAATAAACAAACTTACACACGTACTTACATGAACCCTGAAAACATAACACTCCTTTTTTGGTCAGTCGTGTAAAAAATATGTTCAGATTTCGGTTGGCCGAACAGACAGCCCGTGTGTAAGGTATCATTCCCCAGAGCTAATCGTGAATTAGATAATGCCCGCTGCCCTGAATGCACTTCTATGCATTTCCATCGCAGTATCACTCCTGCCACTTGAAGCCACGACGTCTTTATACAACTTTCTTATTGCCATCTCCGAGTTAGAATTGAGAAAATGATAAAAAAGAAACAACTCAATTATATAGTTGTCACATTTGTATACTAGCCGAACTGTTGCTGAGGGAGATTTGGATAGAATGTAGAAACGTACCATGTCAAAAGATTTTTTTATAGGTATAGGACGGCAAAAGCACCTGATGGTAAGCGATCAACGCTGCCCATAGACAACTGCAACACCAGGGGTATCGCAAAAGTGTTGCCGGCCTTTCAAGAAGACGAAGACTCGTTTTTTGAAGATTTTAATGTGTTATCGGTTCGGGAACACCGCCGCAGGAGGTTGATTCCATAGTTTGGTCGTACGTGGCAAGAAATGTCTTTAAAACGTACGGTGATTGACAGCTAGTTATCCAGGTAGGTATAAGTTAGTTTGGCATGAAAATAGCTTTTTAGGATTCCGAAATAAATAAAGATCTGTTATAATAACAGTACGTTTATTATACAGATGTAGATGTGAGGTACATAGAATCATTTATTGACGTCAACAGTTTACTTAAAGCTAAGGTTACCACCGCCTCCAAAGCGCAAGTGGAGAAGAGGCGGCGCGACAAACTCCACTGCAGCATTTTCTCCAAAGACGTCATTTTAAAATATTGTGTCTTAAAGTATAAATAAAGAGAACAACTGTATAATTATATCTGAATAATATAATAGAATGAAACTAATTGTAACAACATTATCTGAAACTTCTTGTAAAATGATTAAACTAATTTATAACATGATATAAAATAATAAATTAATAATAATACAACTTAAAAAAAGCTTTTATTTTTACTCTCAACTAACCCTTTCAATTGATACTCATGACTGACCCACTATTCCGCCATCTTGGATGGTCCGCCATATTGGATTTAGAATGACGTCACATACCATATCAAGCATTGTCATCCAAACTATATAAACGTGTGTACAAAATTTCAGCTCAATTGGTTGAAGATATCTACTTCAAAATTGAGTTCTAAGATTCCACACGATAGAAACTTACATACTCGTACATTAAAGTTAAATAAAAGCTTTTAAAATTCATCATCCGAAAGGCAGGCGCGGGATGGTTACAGAATGTTATACGGTATTATATAACAAGTTGAACCAGAGTTGAACCATTTAAAATATACTAGCTTTTGCCCGCGGCTTCGCCCGCGTGAATTTCCCACAGGAACAGTGCTTTTTCCCGGGATGAAAGGTACCCTTCATAGTACTTCTATGTGTACGCGAAATTTAAGGAAGATTGGTTCAGTAGATAAAGCGTGAAGAGATAACAAACAAACAGACAAATAACACTGCGTTACACGGTTTTGGTACCCCCAAAGCTACTAGGTTTTTTGATAGATCTATATGTGTGGAATATAGGTTACATAATGAACTTCCCCCCTATCACGTAAGATTTCAGAGAAAAATTGTGTCAAAAATTCAAAACTATTTTTTTCGCTAATATTTTGAGACATCATTAAAATTAGTAGTTCTATCATTTTTAACATGCTTTATTGCTGTAAATATTATAATACTGTTCATTATTACAGAGCAATTTAATTTTAATTTATTTTAGTTTGTATATTCCGAAAAAAAATTTTGAAAGTTGTGTTAATTTCTCCATATATTTTACGTTTATAGTCCTTGTATGGAGAAATTAACACAATTTTTTGGCGGGATAGACAAACTAAAATAAATTAAAATTAAATTGCTCTGTAATAATAAACAGTATTATAATATTTGCAGCTATAAAGCAAGTTAAAAAATTATAGAACTACTAATTTTAATGATGTCTCAAAATATTAGCGAAAAAAATGGTTTTTAATTTTGACAATTTTCTCTGAAATCTTACGTGATAGGGAGAAGTTCATTATGGAACCTATATTCTACACATATAGATCTATCAAAAAAAACCCGGTAGTTTTTGAGGGTACTAAAAATTTTTTTTTTTTGTAACGCAGTGTAATCAAACTCACTTTCGCATTTGTTATAGTTAGGATTAGGATAACATTTTCTAACATGTTGCAGCAAAATGTTACACACTGGTATAAAATGTTACATTTTTCAGATATCTGTGATCACAATTAATGAGTGTGATGAGTGTAGAGGAAGCAAGAGAGATCTGTAACGATCGTAGCAAGTGGAAATCGCTAGTCTCTGCCTACCTCCACGGGAAAAAAGGGGTGATTATATGTATGTATGTAATGAATAATCATAATCATTATGAAGAGTCGATGATTACAAAAACCTATCCAAATAAGTGATGTTCTTCTCCAATGCATGTCTTGGTATAAATAGCCCGGGAAAGTAGTGTCATGACGTGCAAATTTTGGTATCGGAAGAATTCACTTGGCACAGGTGTTATATACATGAAGTTAAGCTAATTTAGCCCGGTAGCCATCCACCCCCCCCTGGTGGGTAGGTAGGGGGGGCATTCAAAGGTACACGCCGCCGCGCTTTAGTTAAAAAATCATATCAGCTTCTATTTACCTACCACCTCGAGTTTGGTGTCATTTTCTAGTAAATCAGGCATGAGAAATTCATTTTTGAAACATTTAGTATATAGTTTAATAGAAAAAAAGGAAAATATTGACGAAAATATCAAAATCGGTTTGTTATTTTTTTTATTCAACTGTCAATATTTTTGAAAATCCTGAATTTTGTGCAAATAAAAAAATACTATATTAAAGGATATTTATCTAGCTTTTAAAAAATATATACTTTAATATATAAAGTTATCCTATGTAGTGATAACTACAGAATTATTTTGAACTTCTAACTGGTTAACCTTGCATATCATATTTTGGGTGAAATAGTTGATATATTGGGATATTATTCCTGTGGCGTATTACCTGCATGATAGGCTCTCGACGCATCACAATAGCAGGCATTCAAATCCATTAGTTTCCAGACAAATTGAATTGGAAAGTGAAACACCGGTACACAAATTTCATGTTGTTTTTACAATACTTGATAGGAAGACAGGGAGACCCGCACATCAAAACGTTCTCTGAGTCACGCCGAAACCATTGGTAGCAATAACTCGACGCGATTTTGTGTACTTACGGAATTATATCGAAAATTTAAACATTCATAACAAAACATTCCCATGATTAGATTAGACTGTCAACTGAGATCTACAGAGTTGGACGTCTGACATTGACAGCTGGTGACACACGTTCCGTATCAGTTCCTAACCAACCTTTCTTATCATAAACAAATAAGAAATCATGGCTGGATTGTTGTAGAATTTTAATTATTCTCCTTTAATATCGTCGACTTAGATTGTTATAATATTCAACGAATAAATACCTTATTTAAACATTAGTTCTTTTAAAGAATGTTTAAAAAGTTGGTTTGACGTGCGTCCGAATTGGGCGAAATGGAACGCGACGAGGCGGAATGTCAAATCAAGTGGAGGGATCTTTCTCTCCCTGGAAGGCCGCCACGACATGTAACATGGTTTGAGCAATTATTAATTTTTTGGGGTTTTTTTTCACTTTCGCCGCCCTCGGCACCCGTCATGGGACTATAGTTTTAACCTTTAGCTTTAAAATCCGCGATACGCGCAAGGACACAGGGGATATTTGCCGCCACGAAGTTGTCAGGAGGATGAGCTGTTGATATCCACGTGCCCGCCCGGCCGTATGAATTGGCGCTTCCTGGAGTGTCCCCATCGCCAGAGGTGCGGTTTCCCCGGACCGTGGACCGCATGCAACTGCGCAGGCCCCGTCGTCGGCGACCCCAAGGTGCAACACACGGATCCTAACCTTATTTCCAAAGGCCGCGTCGCCGCCTCCGATCCGATGTCCTTGTAGTGACTCAGCGCAAACCTCCGGAAGGTCCAGCCAGCATCTACTATCTCGCATACAACGGAGCGTCGCAGGAGCACCGCGCCGCTTTGATGTCGTGACCAGCGCCAGTGCTCGAACCCAACGGATCATAACGGTGAACGGAACGACGTTCTAAGTGCGCACGGACGTTTGTGTACGGACCTGGCCAGGTACCCTATATTTGGTTTATGTTAATTTTAACTTTTAATTGCGGCAAAGAATTATCAGATTTTGGTATTAGTATAACATGTGCCCGCCCTCAGCGGCTAGTGTGTTTATGGAATAAAATGCTATATTCTATCCCAACCATATTGTATTAATGATGTCACCCTGCCCATGACTCCCAGGACCTAAGGCTTACTAGACAAGAGGTCCTTGTACTTCAAAAGTACGAGGCTCTATCCTGAGCACTACATCCGGCTCTCTCTAAAGTAATTGTTCGTGTATAATCGCACTGCGCAGGGATATTGCCCGTCTTCGCTTCAAATAGTTGGGGACCCCTGCGCACACCGCCCAACAATACACTTTTTTATTTTTTTTATTTTTTATACACGACAATGGCGCCCGAACTACTATATTTTTGAGCCTTTGAGTCCTGTGAGAGTGGCAGTTTTTTCTAAAAAATAGTTTTTAAATTTTTTAAACTCGCTCACTTGTTATTTTGAAATTTTGGTGATATCATTGACTGTAAAGTTATTATACTTTAGTGTTTGTTAGGTTTATATGCGACAGGGTTGTAAGCATACATTTAATACAATTCATAGTAATTATTATAATATTACTAAATAATATTATAATTAATAATATAATAATTAATACTTTATTTGGGCTTCGCTATGAATAAAGAGCATAGCGCTCAGCCATAATTCCTATTTAATCTCAATTTGAGAGCTAATTTATATTTATTGACAGGAAGTAACCTGTATATATTTAGAAATTTATCAATTATTATAATCTATTACATACCCTGACACATATAACCTCACATTCTTGTCAACATGTCGGACGGCGAAAGGGAAGAGCAATATCACGAAGTAAGTGGGGAGGCAAACAAACCACCTACCACTGCTACCTCCTCATTTGTTAATACACGACCGCGGGGAGGTGCAATTGACACCCACCCACCCGGCCCTTCCACACTTAAAGCGTTACAACCCACATTGTCTCAACTAGGAGCCCCCGGTTTAGTACGTCAAGCCAACTCAATGGGTAGGAATACCTGTGTTATGGAGACTAGGGAAGATGACGAACGCGTTATTCACATATTAAAGGAGGACCATTTGAGGTCGTGGAATTTAAAATTTTCTGGTGACTCAGACGTCACAGATTTTTTTCTTAGAATTGATGATTTTAGGCGTAGTCGAAATACTTCAGAACAGAAAGTACTGAAATGTTTTTTTTGATTTATTTAGTGGTAGCTATCTTTGAATAGCATTATTAATGTTGCCACCGGGCACACACCATTGTTGTTAGCTAAAGGTCGGGAGATAATGACGGATGGCATGTTGCCGAAAAGAGGCGGCATTCCAAATTCGTTAATACCTTCAAATGACCAGTCGTTCAGCTCACTTCTTCTCCGCTAAACTAGCACCGCGCTTTGTGATGTAAAGTTGTCAGGAAGCATTCGGATGTTGTTTACGACCTTCAGGAGATAGAAACCAGTAAAGTTGGAAAATATCATGTCAAGGACATAATAAAAGTCTCACAAGGTGTGTCCCCTAGCTAGCAACTTTCTTATCTTGAACTTTGTTATTTTGGATTGGTATAACCAATCAGAGGCCTCATTTTTCACATATAACATGACTCACATGTGAAATTTTTTTGTCAAGCGTTTTCATGAAAACCAATTTCTTTTGTAACTACACACTCTAGGCGCCAGAGTAAACATAAGGATATGGATTAATACTCCTTAATTTTTGAGAAAAAAAGGAAAATAAGTTTTTTCCCTTATACAATGTCAGCCCAACGGCTATACATTTTAAATGTCTATTTATGTGAGATCTCTCCATTAGTTTAAAGACTTTATTAGGTTTACAATTTAATTACTAACTAGTAAATTATGTAGGAATGCTAGATTACTATACTTAATTAAATTTCAAATAGTTTTTCTTATTATACATAAGTAAGAACTATATTACTTTAGATAATTCTTTATTATTAGTATGCTACTTGCGATTATCTCATTAGAAATCCAAGTACCTATGATTTTTTAATGCAGGGGAATTGCAGCGGTCTGGCCAGACGCTGTATTCCTGACACTCAACATAAATTGAGTTAGTTTTAGAACTCTAGAACATACATTTTAGTTTAATATATGAAATAGCATGAGTTAGTTTCATATATAGCTGATAGTTTTATATTTAGAAATATATTGCCGTAGGATAGGTGAATGTTTTCTCCGGTTACCCCGGCTGTTTCGGCTAAGTACGACTTAACCTCTTTGCCGAAAAGGGGGGTATTGTAGTGATAACTACAGAATTATTTTGAACTTCTAACTGGTTAACCTTGCATATCATATTTTGGGTGAAATAGTTGATATATTGGGATATTATTCCTGTGGCGTATTACCTGCATGATAGGCTCTCGACGCATCACAATAGCAGGCATTCAAATCCATTAGTTTCCAGACAAATTGAATTGGAAAGTGAAACACCGGTACACAAATTTCATGTTGTTTTTACAATACTTGATAGGAAGACAGGGAGACCCGCACATCAAAACGTTCTCTGAGTCACGCCGAAACCATTGGTAGCAATAACTCGACGCGATTTTGTGTACTTACGGAATTATATCGAAAATTAAACATTCATAACAAAACATTCCCATGATTAGATTAGACTGTCAACTGAGATCTACAGAGTTGGACGTCTGACATTGACAGCTGGTGACACACGTTCCGTATCAGTTCCTAACCAACCTTTCTTATCATAAACAAATAAGAAATCATGGCTGGATTGTTGTAGAATTTTAATTATTCTCCTTTAATATCGTCGACTTAGATTGTTATAATATTCAACGAATAAATACCTTATTTAAACATTAGTTCTTTTAAAGAATGTTTAAAAGTTGGTTTGACGTGCGTCCGAATTGGGCGAAATGGAACGCGACGAGGCGGAATGTCAAATCAAGTGGAGGGATCTTTCTCTCCCTGGAAGGCCGCCACGACATGTAACATGGTTTGAGCAATTATTAATTTTTTGGGGTTTTTTTTCACTTTCGCCGCCCTCGGCACCCCGTCATGGGACTATAGTTTAACCTTTAGCTTTAAAATCCGCGATACGCGCAAGGACACAGGGGATATTTGCCGCCACGAAGTTGTCAGGAGGATGAGCTGTTGATATCCACGTGCCCGCCCGGCCGTATGAATTGGCGCTTCCTGGAGTGTCCCCCCATCGCCAGAGGGTGCGGTTTCCCCGGACCGTGGACCGCATGCAACGGCGCAGGCCCCGTCGTCGGCGACCCCAAGGCGCGACACACGGATCCTAACCTTATTTCCAAAGGCCGCGTCGCCGCCCCCGATCCGATGTCCTGGTAGTGACTCAGCGCAAACCTCGGAAGGTCCAGCCAGCATCTACTATCTCGCATACAACGGAGCGTCGCAGGAGCACCGCGCCGCTTTGATGTCGTGACCAGCGCCAGTGCTCGAACCCAACGGATCATAGCGGTGAACGGAACGACGTTCTAAGTGCGCACGGACGTTTGTGTACGGACCTGGCCAGGTACCCTATATTTGGTTTATGTTAATTTTAACTTTTAATTGCGGCAAAGAATTATCAGATTTTGGTATTAGTATAACATGTGCCCGCCCTCAGCGGCTAGTGTGTTTATGGAATAAAATGCTATATTCTATCCCAACCATATTGTATTAATGATGTCACCCTGCCCATGACTCCCAGGACCTAAGGCTTACTAGACAAGAGGTCCTTGTACTTCAAAAGTACGAGGCTCTATCCTGAGCACTACATCCGGCTCTCTCTAAAGTAATTGTTCGTGTATAATCGCACTGCGCAGGGATATTGCCCGTCTTCGCTTCAAATAGTTGGGGACCCCTGCGCACACCGCCCAACAATACACTTTTTATTTTTTTTATTTTTTATACACGACAATGGCGCCCGAACTACTATATTTTTGAGCCTTTGAGTCCTGTGAGAGTGGCAGCTTTTTCTAAAAAATAGTTTTTAAATTTTTTAAACTCGCTCACTTGTTATTTTGAAATTTTGGTGATATCATTGACTGTAAAGTTATTATACTTTAGTGTTTGTTAGGTTTATATGCGACAGGGTTGTAAGCATACATTTAATACAATTCATAGTAATTATTATAATATTACTAAATAATATTATAATTAATAATATAATAATTAATACTTTATTTGGGCTTCGCTATGAATAAAGAGCATAGCGCTCAGCCATAATTCCTATTTAATCTCAATTTGAGAGCTAATTTATATTTATTGACAGGAAGTAACCTGTATATATTTAGAAATTTATCAATTATTATAATCTATTACATACCCTGACACATATAACCTCACATTCTTGTCAACATGTCGGACGGCGAAAGGGAAGAGCAATATCACGAAGTAAGTGGGGAGGCAAACAAACCACCTACCACTGCTACCTCCTCATTTGTTAATACACGACCGCGGGGAGGTGCAATTGACACCCACCCACCCGGCCCTTCCACACTTAAAGCGTTACAACCCACATTGTCTCAACTAGGAGCCCCCGGTTTAGTACGTCAAGCCAACTCAATGGGTAGGAATACCTGTGTTATGGAGACTAGGGAAGATGACGAACGCGTTATTCACATATTAAAGGAGGACCATTTGAGGTCGTGGAATTTAAAATTTTCTGGTGACTCAGACGTCACAGATTTTTTTCTTAGAATTGATGATTTTAGGCGTAGTCGAAATACTTCAGAACAGAAAGTACTGAAATGTTTTTTTTGATTTATTTAGTGGTAGCTATCTTTGAATAGCATTATTAATGTTGCCACCGGGCACACACCATTGTTGTTAGCTAAAGGTCGGGAGATAATGACGGATGGCATGTTGCCGAAAAGAGGCGGCATTCCAAATTCGTTAATACCTTCAAATGACCAGTCGTTCAGCTCACTTCTTCTCCGCTAAACTAGCACCGCGCTTTGTGATGTAAAGTTGTCAGGAAGCATTCGGATGTTGTTTACGACCTTCAGGAGATAGAAACCAGTAAAGTTGGAAAATATCATGTCAAGGACATAATAAAAGCCTCACAAGGTGTGTCCCCTAGCTAGCAGCTTTCTTATCTTGAACTTTGTTATTTTGGATTGGTATAACCAATCAGAGGCCTCATTTTTCACATATAACATGACTCACATGTGAAATTTTTTGTCAAGCGTTTTCATGAAAACCAATTTCTTTTGTAACTACACACTCTAGGCGCCAGAGTAAACATAAGGATATGGATTAATACTCCTTAATTTTTGAGAAAAAAAGGAAAATAAGTTTTTTCCCTTATACAATGTCAGCCCAACGGCTATACATTTTAAATGTCTATTTATGTGAGATCTCTCCATTAGTTTAAAGACTTTATTAGGTTTACAATTTAATTACTAACTAGTAAATTATGTAGGAATGCTAGATTACTATACTTAATTAAATTTCAAATAGTTTTTCTTATTATACATAAGTAAGAACTATATTACTTTAGATAATTCTTTATTATTAGTATGCTACTTGCGATTATCTCATTAGAAATCCAAGTACCTATGATTTTTTTTTAATGCAGGGGAATTGCAGCGGTCTGGCCAGACGCTGTATTCCTGACACTCAACATAAATTGAGTTAGTTTTAGAACTCTAGAACATACATTTTAGTTTAATATATGAAATAGCATGAGTTAGTTTCATATATAGCTGATAGTTTTATATTTAGAAATATATTGCCGTAGGATAGGTGAATGTTTTCTCCGGTTACCCCGGCTGTTTCGGCTAAGTACGACTTAACCTCTTTGCCGAAAAGGGGGTATTGTAGTGATAACTACAGAATTATTTTGAACTTCTAACTGGTTAACCTTGCATATCATATTTTGGGTGAAATAGTTGATATATTGGGATATTATTCCTGTGGCGTATTACCTGCATGATAGGCTCTCGACGCATCACAATAGCAGGCATTCAAATCCATTAGTTTCCAGACAAATTGAATTGGAAAGTGAAACACCGGTACACAAATTTCATGTTGTTTTTACAATACTTGATAGGAAGACAGGGAGACCCGCACATCAAAACGTTCTCTGAGTCACGCCGAAACCATTGGTAGCAATAACTCGACGCGATTTTGTGTACTTACGGAATTATATCGAAAATTAAACATTCATAACAAAACATTCCCATGATTAGATTAGACTGTCAACTGAGATCTACAGAGTTGGACGTCTGACATTGACAGCTGGTGACACACGTTCCGTATCAGTTCCTAACCAACCTTTCTATCATAAACAAATAAGAAATCATGGCTGGATTGTTGTAGAATTTTAATTATTCTCCTTTAATATCGTCGACTTAGATTGTTATAATATTCAACGAATAAATACCTTATTTAAACATTAGTTCTTTTAAAGAATGTTTAAAAGTTGGTTTGACGTGCGTCCGAATTGGGCGAAATGGAACGCGACGAGGCGGAATGTCAAATCAAGTGGAGGGATCTTTCTCTCCCTGGAAGGCCGCCACGACATGTAACATGGTTTGAGCAATTATTAATTTTTTGGGGTTTTTTTTCACTTTCGCCGCCCTCGGCACCCCGTCATGGGACTATAGTTTAACCTTTAGCTTTAAAATCCGCGATACGCGCAAGGACACAGGGGATATTTGCCGCCACGAAGTTGTCAGGAGGATGAGCTGTTGATATCCACGTGCCCGCCCGGCCGTATGAATTGGCGCTTCCTGGAGTGTCCCCCCATCGCCAGAGGGTGCGGTTTCCCCGGACCGTGGACCGCATGCAACGGCGCAGGCCCCGTCGTCGGCGACCCCAAGGCGCGACACACGGATCTAACCTTATTTCCAAAGGCCGCGTCGCCGCCCCCGATCCGATGTCCTGGTAGTGACTCAGCGCAAACCTCGGAAGGTCCAGCCAGCATCTACTATCTCGCATACAACGGAGCGTCGCAGGAGCACCGCGCCGCTTTGATGTCGTGACCAGCGCCAGTGCTCGAACCCAACGGATCATAGCGGTGAACGGAACGACGTTCTAAGTGCGCACGGACGTTTGTGTACGGACCTGGCCAGGTACCCTATATTTGGTTTATGTTAATTTTAACTTTTAATTGCGGCAAAGAATTATCAGATTTTGGTATTAGTATAACATGTGCCCGCCCTCAGCGGCTAGTGTGTTTATGGAATAAAATGCTATATTCTATCCCAACCATATTGTATTAATGATGTCACCCTGCCCATGACTCCCAGGACCTAAGGCTTACTAGACAAGAGGTCCTTGTACTTCAAAAGTACGAGGCTCTATCCTGAGCACTACATCCGGCTCTCTCTAAAGTAATTGTTCGTGTATAATCGCACTGCGCAGGGATATTGCCCGTCTTCGCTTCAAATAGTTGGGGACCCCTGCGCACACCGCCCAACATACACTTTTTATTTTTTTTATTTTTTATACACGACACATAGATGTTTCTGAAAAAATCGGACATGGTACGCGGCGGTGCCTAGGAACTTTTACAGTAGTCTAGTTTCTCATCCTTTTGTTGACATATTAATTTGGTTTTATATGCAAAATATACAGAATTTGTACTTTACTTAGTTATTGACTGTCTCTTATGGTCTGATGAATAAATAATAGTATTTTTAGGGTTCCGAAGTAAACATGGAACCCTTATAGTTTCGTCATGTCTGTCCGTTTGGCTGTCCGTCCGTCTATCCGAGACTTAGCTCAGAGACTATTAATGCTATCAAGTTGTAATTTTGTATAGATATACATATTAATTACGCGGATAGAAATGTAGAATAAAATCATGAAAAAAAATTTTTTTAGGGCGGTTCCCCTACGGCTAAAGAGGGGATGTTTTTTTTATCTCGATTATACCATCGTGTGGGGTATCATTTGATAGGTTTTTCAAAAATATTATGAGTGTGTGAACATCATATTTTGATTTAGGGATCCGTTTGTGAAATATTTGACTTTAAAGTGCAAAATTTTGTCAATGTGGTGAAAATGCTATGTGAAAATACCTTCGCATACCGCTTCACTTCTCGACAGTCGAGCAGTGAAGCGGCATGTGGGACTTGGACCCACTAAAAACACCCCGGTGCCTCTACATACCAATACAGAAGAGGTGGGAACGGTGGAGTTACCACCAATCTTCCACACTCTCCAGCCATGGCAGTGACCTTCAAATGTCACCCTGCATCGAGTATAATTACTCCGCCTGCCTTAAATAATAGCCTCTTAAAAACGCGGACGATGGACCGATTACCAGGTCCATCGCCAGCCATTATCAGAAGGGCATAGGCCCTTCTTCTCCGGCCCGGCCGACAGAGCTTCTCGTTGTTGCTCTGCCTCTTCTTTCTTTGGCATTATAGTCTCGCTGAATATCTATGCTTTATTGTGACCTAGGGCGCGATTTTCTTCACGCCATAAAAAGCCCCAGAAAGAATTTTTGCCTGTAGATCCCATGGCAAGGACCCAACAAGAATACAAGCAGCGTCTGCAGAAACTGTGCGATATCCTCGTATTGTACAGATAGCCCTTTGGGGTCTACGCAACAACATTATGCTCTCCTTTTTTAAATCATCTGCGCATATTGGGACTCCATATAATGCCATCGACCGTACGACATCAGTATAGAGGCGTCGCGCGGGTGTATTGGGTCTTATTAGGCAGTATCCTGGACGACGCAGATGCCGATTTCAAGAGTTTCGGAGCCATATTCTTGAAATGATTGGAGAACTTCCATTTGGCATCCAGGATTAGGCTTCATAGTTCTAGGGTTCATTCAGGCGAGGTACTTCATAGTTCCACCAATAGCGATATTGACCCCACCTACCACTATGCTCGCATTTTCTGGCGGTGCATGTCTAGGACGATAAAAACATAGGGCATGGGATGCGGAACGCCACATGACATTTCCCAGCATCGCCATCCGTCTTTCCCTGGGTACTCGACGTGCCTTTCTGACAAGTAGGAGTCCACAATGCACAGCATACTCTACATGCACACCCTAGTAAACAGCTCTTAGAAGATGCAGCCGAGAACTGGCTTCCATCGGCGGAACATTCTCTAGCTATCAGTCTTTTTTAGAGAACAGCGCACTTGCGGATTTGGGATAGGAAATGGAATTAAATAAATGGAAACCAAAGTGGACTATTGCACCAGTTGCTGCTACCGCTTGTCGTGAACTGATTCGGTGCAAGCCACGGTGCGGTGTTAGGTGCAGCTGTCAAAATTCAATTAAAATGAACCAAAATTATGCCACTGTGGTGGAAAATGTCGGTAATATAATAAAATAATTGGTCAAGTCCGTATCGAACCACCATTGTAGAGTTCCGAAGGTGCCTGCCTACTCTGTACAAATGTGGATACATCAACTCAAATTAACTCCCAGCTTTATTTAACTAATGACTATAATACAATGTATATATACCATACCATCATATTCAATGAAATATGTATGTTCCTACAAATATTTTTCATACTAAAATCGATTTTGTAAGTTTATCGTCTATTACTAGTTAAAGTGTAAAGCCTACATAATAGTGATAGTTTTCCTTTTAAATTCATTATCTTTACTACGTATCATGACTTTTTCCCGTATCCACCGACAACTATTTTCCTATTCGAAAGGGGACACTTGACTCTTAACAAAATTTTGCACTTTAAAGTCAAATATTTCACAAACGGATCCCTAAATCAAAATATGATGTTCACACACTCATAATATTTTTGAAAAACCTATCAAATGATACCCCACACGATGGTATAATCGAGATAAAAAAAAATCATCCCCTCTTTAGCCGTAGGGGAAATGCCCTAAAAAAATTTTTTTTCATGATTTTATTCTACATTTCTATCCGCGTAATTAATATGTATATCTATACCAAATTACAACTTGATAGCATTAATAGTCTCTGAGCTAAGTCTCGGATAGACGGACGGACAGCCAAACGGACAGACATGACGAAACTATAAGGGTTCCATGTTTACTTCGGAACCCTAAAAATACTATTATTTATTCATCAGACCATAAGAGACAGTCAATAACTAAGTAAAGTACAAATTCTGTATATTTTGCATATAAAACCAAATTAATATGTCAACAAAAGGATGAGAAACTAGACTACTGTAAAAGTTCCTAGGCACCGCCGCGTACCATGTCCGATTTTTTTCAGAAACATCTATGATAACTTTATATATTAAAGTATATATTTTTTAAAAGCTAGATAAATATCCTTTAATATAGTATTTTTTTATTTGCACAAAATTAAGGATTTTCAAAAATATTGACAGTTGAATAAAAAAAATAACAAACTGATTTTGATATTTTCGTCAATATTTTCCTTTTTTCTATTAAACTATATACTAAATGTCTCAAAAATGAATTTCTCATGCCTGATTTACTAGAAAATGACACCAAACTCGAGGTGGTAGGTAAATATAAGCTGATATGATTTTTTAACTAAAGCGTGGCGGCGTGTACCTTTGAATGCCCCCTACCTACCCACCAGGGGGGGGCGGAAGGCTACCGGGCTAAATTAGCTTAACTTCATGTATATAACACCTGTGCCAAGTGAATTCTTCCGATACCAAAATTTGCAGGTTCCATACATTGGATGACACTACTTCCCGGGCTATAAATACATACGGGCAATCAATCCGTTTCAAACCCAAGTTGTAGCAAACGTGTAGTTCCGTCAAATACGAATACGTGCTATTGTTTCTCTGAAAATTGATATGAAGTAATTAGATGTGACCACGGGGATCGCTATTGTAAAAAACTAGCGTTTGCCCGCGGTTTCGACCGCGTGAATTTTCCACGGTAACAGTGCTTTTCTCCGGCTTGAATTATACCTTATGTCCTTCTCCGTACTTCTAAATAAATGCATGAGAAATTTCAGAAAGATTGGTTCAGTAGATAAAGCGTGAAGAGGTAACAAAAAAACAAATAAATAAACAAACTCACTTTCGCATTTATAATAAAAGTTAGGATAGTAAGGATTATGTGGGATAAAAAACATTACTGACAACCACTCGGCGGAATCCTCAGCCGTTCAGGGTGGAATAAAGAAACTTACATACAAACATGAACCCTGAAAACATAACACTTCTTTTTGGTCAGTCGTGTAATAACACTCCTGTTTGGTCAGTATAGCAAATCAATTAAAAAATCAATTATTTGTACCAATTAAACACACTGTCTTGTTTAGTAAGAATTGTTATTGTAGTTGCATAAAATTATACAACAAGCTGCCAAATGCTTTAAAGGAGCTAAAATTAAAACCTTTCAGGTCGCAGCTGTATAAAATGCTTGTAGAAAAATGCTACTATTCTGTGCCAAAATTTCTAGATAGTAAGTTGACTTAAATTATACGTATTTTATTTTGTGACATTTATTTAATTAGGATCTTAAAACTGACATTTTTATTTGATTTTGTTAAATGTGAACTATTATTGATAATCATCTTATTTTGTTATGTATTGCATTGCATGATATAGAGGAAATGCTTGCTACTATTTTAAAAATATTATGTTAAAATTTGCACGCTATTTGTAATGGCTAAATAGGCTTGCTACTTATTTATACATCTCTATCTATGTATTGTAAATTTACCCTATTTTATGCAAATAAATGATTTTGATTATGATTATTATTATGATTATTATAATTACCCTAGGGTCACACAGGGTAAAGTAAGTCACACGAATTTCATGAATGAATGAATGAATGAATGAATGAATGAATGAATGATACTTTATTTGCTTTGAAAAGGGTATACAAGGGTGGTTTTACAAAATATTTATCTCCTCTTCAGCCATTGTCAATAGCATGCAAATGTTGTTACAAAATATACAAAAATACAAATATTCGCACAAAATATACAAGAATACAATCGCTATTTCGAGTAGATAGATTGTTTGAAGCTGAAAAACTCTTGTAATGTGTAGAAGTTATGTTCATTAAGCCAATCAGTCAGATATTTCTTAAATAATTTAAATGACATATTTTTAAATTCTTTTGGAATTTGATTATAAATTTTAATACACATACAGTAGCAGTTTTTTGAAATCGTTCGCTTTTAGGCACTACTTCAATTACTAATCTGTCACCATTTCTGGTATTCCTGGGATAATAATCTCTAGCTTCTTTGAACAAACTGTAGTTAAGCCTTACAAACTTTGCCGCTTCTAATATATATAAGCAAGCAAGAGGAAGAACTTTTAGTGATTTAAAAGAGGCTTACAAGAAGCATCTGGTGGAACTCCACAGATAGCCCTTATACATTTTTTTTGTGCAACAAATACATTATTGATGTTTGTACAGTTTCCCCAAATTAAGAGACCATAACGTAACACTGATTCAACATATGCAAAGTATGCTGTTAGGGCTGTACTTTTTAGAAGCTGTTCTTGCTAGTTTATATAGCGCATATGAAAATCTATTTACTTTCATACATGTGTTTTCTACTTGTTTCTTCCAGTCTAGTTTACTGTCAATAACTAATCCTAGGAACTGACACAATCTGAATTTTTTAGAATTTGTCCATTGTGAGCAATTTTTAATGTCCGCGTTAATTTATTAAAATTAATAAAAAATGTTTTGTTAATATTAATTTGCAAATTATTACTTAAAAGCCATTCAATTATTATTGTTAGAGTATTATTAATGTCATTTTCGTGCTCATTTATCGTCATATTTTTTCTTGTAGTCACTATTACTGAGATGTCATCCGCAAAGAGAACGCTTTTATGTCTAATAACATTTGGTAGGTCGTTTATATATACGAGAAATAATAGTGGTCCAAGGATACTTCCCTGAGGAACCCCAAACTTATTCTCCTTGTACTCAGATCTGTATTTATTAACAAATAAATTTTGTTCTAATTGCGATATTTCTACACTTTGCATTCTGTTTTGTAAGTATGTTTTTATCCAATTTAAAGCATTGCCTCTAATACCATAGTTCTCTAATTTCATTAAAAGTTGCTCATGAGAAACAAGGTCAAATGCCCTTGACATGTCAAAAAAGAGTATTGTTGTATAGTTATCATCATTTAAGCTATGCAAGGTAGTATTTACTAGGTCAAAGGCTGCTAAGCTAGTGGACTTTCTTTTTTGAAATCCATACTGGTTATTGTTGAGTATGTTGTACTTGTTGAAAAAAAGAAGTTAACTTATTATGCATAACTTTCTCAAATATCTTTGACATAATAGGAATCAGCGTGATTGCTCGGTAGTTGCTAAACTCACTTTTTACCTTTCTTATACAATGGTTTAACTATGGATAGCTTCAGCTTTTCAGGAAAAGTTCCTGTTTCCATAGACATATTTATTAAAAAATGCTAAAATTGGACTGATTTCTTCTTTACATGATTTAACAACAAATGTACAGATATCATCATAGCCCTCTGAGGTAGTGTTATTTAGTGACGATATGACTTTCATAACATCATATTCGTCAATAGGAGTCAAGTAAATAGAATTATTTATGGTCTTTTGAAAATTAGAATTGTTGGTCAAATTGTTATTCTGATTATTAGTAGAGTTTATGAAGAATTCATTAAATATGTCAGCATTTTCTTTGGGATCGTCAACTATTTTATTGTTGTATTCCATTTTATTTATAAAATTAATACTTCCTTGTGTAGCGTCAGTTTCATTTTTTATTACTCTCCATGTAGCTTTACATATATTTTTCTTTTTGCTATTCATTATATATTTCTTATTTGTATCTTTTTTTGCTTGAAATATACACTTTTTGAGCAGTTTAGAATAGGCTTTATATTTATATTTATCTTTTTTCTTATGTACATAGTAAGTTCGTCTTAAAGTCCTACTTGTCGTACAACTTTTTTTAATCCCGGAGACATCCAATTTATATCACGTCTTGGATTTAATTTTATTCTAATAACAGGAAAACAGAGTTTATATAATAAGCAGAACCAGTCATAAAATTCGTTGAAAGCAATATTATTATTATTCTCACTGGTTTAGCGTCATTTTAATGTTGTAGAAGTTGTTATTTAAGCACTTTATTGTTCACTTTTACATAGCTTTCTTTCTTGTTTGTATAAAATGACCAATGTTCAAGAGAGGCACTTTTTAATCATATCACGCGCTAAATCCAGTCACAAACACTAACACTTGTAAGTCACAGTTTATTCTTCACTTTTCTGTCACTTCTTACTTTAATTATTCACTTAAACTATTTTAAATTAATTTTTATTACGGAGCTAATGTTTCCGTTGCGGCGCCCTCTGGCGGTTTTTGAATGAATGAATGATTGACTCCCTCCCATGAATTTTTGACTCCCTCTCCCGTCTTTCCAGGTTTCATGATCACTGATGCGATATTATTGTGAAATAGTGCATTTTCTGATAAAATTGATACTATTGTCAATTCAATATGGTAGACGATATTATGATAAAAGACATACGAATAGGAGGCGAATAACTTAATTTTTACACGACTGACCAAAAAAGGAGTGTTATGTTTTCAAGGTTCATGTATGTACCGTATGTATGTAAGTTTCTTTATTGCACTATATATCCTGAACGGCTTAACAGATTTTGATGAGAGAGGTATTTTTAGATTCCTTGCATTCCTCCGAGTGCCATCAACTATGTAAGTTGTCAGTCGTGTTTTTTATTTTTAAAAAGTCGAAAATATTTATTGATTACTAGTTGCACCCCGGGGCTCTGCTCCCATTGGAATTTCGATTCTGCCAATTTTTTAGTGAAATTTTAATTGACCTTTTTAAAATACTTACGTGATCGTGAAAAGTTTTAACTACAACTCTCACGCCGATCGCATGTCTAATAATGTCTATTATCTCTCCCAATGTCTTTACACTTCCTGGTCTGAAGTTTCCAGAAGACAATACACCGTTAATATTCAGGCGTCTATACAGGTCAATGGTTTTGCTGAAATAGTTGACATCATTCCCTATGTGATGCGAACGAGTCGCACAACTTCCATGACGTTTAAACTCGTGCCGCCAAAATCCAATATCAGTAGCTGAGCTTATCGTGTACCAATGCCTCTCAAGACTATTCCTCAATAGAGAAAGTCTTTCCTCGTTAAATGATAAGTCGCGTCTGGTGCATCTACGTGGTACATGGGATCCATTGACCATAGATGGCCAGAGACCGTGGATAACCCATTCTATTGGTCTGTTCTCAATGACGATGCCCTTACTGAAAGCGTATCCCGGAGACCAGATTATGGCCAGCTTAAAATAATCGAAGCAATCTTCAGCTCGGCTTCTGTCATCGACACAAGTGTGATGGGAATCGCGATTTCTGAAAATGAAATACTTAAGTTTAGCACAAGAAAATAGATATACAGGGTTTTTTTGTATAACACCAGCAACCTTACTAGGTTAGGAAAGTTCTCTTTTTGCATGGAACTGGCAAAAAATAATCAGCTATTCCATACATTTTGAAAGAGTTGGTGCAATACCTATGGACAATATACAATACCTACCAAAATGTATAGAACAGCAGATTTTTTGAGATTTCAGTGGATCCCATACAAAACATTGCTTCTTTCTTGACTTAGTAGCCTATAGCGTGCAGCTTTTTTAGACAAGGACGGTCTCGCGATCTTGGCACATCGGTCGGATATTTCGAGCAATAAAGAGTCCTTATTGCTTCCTTAATGTTAAAGCGGTAGTGGCCGAGTGGTAGGACGCCCGCCTGTGGCCGCAAAGGTCCCAGGTTCGAATCCTGCCCGTGCTACATGAGTTTGTATACCAATCTGACTTTAGACTTGACTTAGACTAGACTTCTCTATAACAGGAATACATCGTGAGGAAACCTGCACTCTGGTTGATGATTATCAGCTAGTGTGTCAAATCGAGAAAGGCAAATGGCCAAACCACTCCATTAAAATTGCCAAGATAGTTATTGTGTGTTTCATTCCATATAATGACCACGACCCTCAGTCGTGAGGAATACGACTAAAGAGAGAGATTGCTTCCTTAGCAAAGACTTCCTAGCGCGAGATGTCCGTGTTGCTCTATGGTCGGACGAATGATAGTTATGAAAAACGTCGCGAATGGTCTTTTGTTCATAAAAGCTTGTGTCAGCGGCGCCTGACCTTGCGGCGATGCAGACGTTGTGAATACCATACGATCGCGAGACCGTTCCTCTTTTAGGTTATTCTCACTTTACTAGGACGGTAACTTTAGTTAGTATGTGGCTAAATTGATTCGATAAGTAGAAATTAGAGTACACTATCAATCACCACATTGGATCGAATACTTATTGAAAGCATTCGCCGTTAATAAGCGTTGCTACAGACGATTTAGACAATAGGAACAATGCACAAACCACTTACCATGTAGGCAGGCTTCGAGCACGATTCCTCACGAATAGTTCTTCCTTTAGACACCTAGCCGGCCAGCCACACACGATTATAAAGTTCCAAAAACACTGTTGAGCACTTGAAGTTTTATTAAGAATAATTGAGTAAAATGTAATGTTTGATGCGCGCGCGCCTTCGCTTTCACGTACAGACACGGAGAGGTTTTACTGGTTCTGCCACCAGCCTTCTGCTACCAGCCTATGGCGTTGATCTCTCAGACACCGGTAGGATCTGCGCATGCGCCAGCGGAAGTCCGGGCGCCCCATTGGCTAAATAGAACTGCAGCACAGCGAATTGTGATGATTGATAAGTGCATCGGTAAGGCGCGCGAAATTCAAATTGAAAGGTAAACAAGATTTGCGTTGAAAACGGAACATTCCGCCCACCAAAATACCAATAGGATTTTCCCAGAGTAAGAATAAGAAACGGTAATTAACGATAAATATGTTTAAGTTATTATTCTAAACTTAAAAGCTAACAAATGATAAGTTGAAACGATTATACGGAGGGTAGAGGACATAGTTTGACCAAAGGTCTCTTAAGCGAAGTGATCCCTGGCTGTTCTAACGGTTGCGACTCGAACTACCCCATCAGGGCCAGGATGCAAGGAAACAACTCGTCCTAATGCCCATTGAAGAGGAGGCCGATTGTCCTCTTTTATAAGTACGATTGAGTTTACAATTAACGGTGTTGAGTCCGTGGTCCATTTTGCTCGCTGAGTTAACCCATGTAAATATTCATTTTTCCAGCGTTTCCAAAATTGTTGTTGAAAAGATTGGATAAGTTGCCATCGATTTAGTCGATTGATTTTTACGTCCTTGTAGTCGAAGTCAGGAACTGCTGTAAGAGGTTCCAGCGTTAAAAAATGACCGGGCGTAAGAACGTTCAAATCGTTGGGATCCGAGCTCAATGGACACAAAGGCCGCGAATTTAAAATTGATTCGATCTGAGCGAAGAGTGTGGTAAGCTCTTCAAACGTTAAGACCTGATCGCCAACAATACGGTACAAATGACTCTTTGCGGCTTTGATTTGGATTTCCCACACCCCTCCAAAGTGGGGAGCAGAAGGTACGTTACGTTTAAAATCTATTTTCCGCATGAGAGGCTTGTTCGATACCTGACGCTAGTTGTGAACTTGCACCAACGAAATTCGTACCGCAGTCAGAGTGAATAACATTGCAGCGGCCGCGACGAGAAACGAAGCGACGCAATGCCGCGATGAAGCCGTCAGTCGATAAAGTAGAAACCACCTCAAGGTGCACTGCTTTTGTGCTCAAGCATACGAATAAACACAAGTACGCTTTATCGATTTTAGCACCACGATGAAGCCCGAGCTTAATTCGAAAAGGCCCTCCTAGATCGACACCTACGACAGAGAAGGGTTTTGCCTGATTGACACGAAAGGCCGGAAGGTCGCTCATAAAGGGTTGCAAAGGTTTCGGTTTAAGACGGTAGCATCTTATGCATCTTGAAAGATGATGACGTACAGCATGCTTTGCCGCAAGTATCCAAAACTGTTGTAAAATCAGATAGTTGGTTGTGTTCAGACCGGGATGAAAATTGTTTCGATGAATAGATTCGATTACAGCTGATGTAAGAACACTCTTTTTGGGCAATAATGCGGGATACTTATGTTCGAAGTCAAGATCGGAGCGCGATAGGCGCCCGCCTACTCTGAGTATACCCTGCTCGTCCAAAAACGGGTTTAGTTTACGAAAACTGCGAGGTAACTGTATCTTTGATTGTAATTTGGATATGACATCCAAAAAACAACGATGTTGGAAATGTTTGACGATAATTAGTAACGCACGATGACGCTCAGCGTCCGTTACGAAAAAGATTATCTGATCGCGGAACAGTGTTACGCATGTTATTACAAAACCTGCGAACGTAAGCGATAATGCGACAGATTTTATCTAAAGAAGAATATTTTTCGAATAGCCGATCAATTATGGACGTGTGATTAACGCTTTCGATTTGATCCGAAACGAGAACCGTGGTGCGACGCTGCTTAGAGAGCACCGCATTGTCATCGTTTGAACGATTTTTCGATGTATCGATTGGCCACTCAGACTGTGGTTGAGACAACCATTCTGGGCCCGCCCACCATAGGGCATTGTTTAGCAAATCGTGAGGCAATTGCCCACGCGAACAAACATCTGCAGGATTTGTGACAGATGGTACGTGCCTCCAGCACTCGGTCGGTACGATATCTTGAATGTGACTTACGCGGTTTGCAACGAATGTCACCCAGCGAGAAGAAGGAGCTCGCAACCAGGATAAGGTAACGGTGGAATCACACCACAGATAAGTGTCATGGACAGGAATCCGCAGCGTGTCCTTGACAAATTTGATAAGGTCTGTAAGCAAAACTGCACCACACAGCTCTAAGCGAGGTAACGATTGACGTTTTAAAGGAGCTACACGAGCCTTTGCACATACGAGAAAGACGCGAACGGAGCCGTCAGACTCGATAACACGCAGGTATATAACGGCGCCATATGCTGCTTCGGAGCTGTCACAAAATCCATGCAGTTGATATGATTGAGCGCTATCGGTAGCGTATTTACGTGGAATTTTAAGATTCCTAACTTGAGGAAGCTGTTCAGAGAACTTTTCCCATTGAGAGATAATTTCCGGTGGGGGCTTATCATCCCATGAAAGACCTAGAATCCAAAGCTTTTGAATAAGACATTTGGCATGAATTGTCAAAGGAGATAGAAAACCCAGAGGATCGAAAATTCTGGCAACCTCACTCAAAATCGTTCGCTTGGTGCACGGTTGATTAGATGGATTAACGGTAAAGACGAACGAATCCGAAGCAGGCTCCCACTTAAGGCCCAGAACCTTGATAGTTGTGTCTTCAGTTTCGGTAAAAGTGATTGCTTCTGAAAGACACGCCTCCGCGGGAAGATCGCTAAGTAGCTCGGGTCGGTTACTCACCCATTTTCGGAGCTCAAACGAGCCAAGACCGAAAAGAGCGATGAGTTGAGTTTTGATTTCTCTGGCGTCCTTCAGCGATGAGCTTCCGGATATGACGTCATCAACGTATATGTCGGAAGTTAAAACGGTTTTGGCCTTTGGGTACTTGTGACCCTCATCGTTGGCCAGTTGCTGAATAGAGCGGCACGCCAGGAATGGAGCGGAAGACACTCCGTACGTTACGGTATTTAATACGTACTCTTGAAGAGGCTCATCTGGGTGAGCTCGCCAGAGAATACGTTGATAATCACGATGTTGAGGAGCTAGGTTGATTTGACGGTACATTTGGCGCACGTCTGCCATGAAGACAATTGCGTGCTCACGGAAATGAAGAAGGATCTCTACGATATTTGATTGTAGCTTCGGTCCCGTCAGCAGCGAGTCGTTTAGCGATTTGGAAGTTGCATCTTTAGCCGAGGCGTCGAATACAACGCGAAGCTTCGTTGTAGCGCTGTCGGGACGTAGCACACAATGGTGCGGTATATAATACTTGCCTTGACCCATTTGCTTGGCAGGTACCAGAGTCATGTGACCACTGTCGATATAGTCAGTCATGAACTCCACGTATTGTTGGTTTAAATTGTGATCGCGATACAGACGCCTTTCAATGGCATGAAAGCGTCGTAAGGCTATCTCTCGAGAACCTTCAAAGACTGGCTCCTCGTCGTCCTTGAAGGAGACAAACTACATATCTACCTGTCTCGTCACGGTAGTGATTACTGAGAAAACTATTTTCACAGCGTTGCTCTTCTGGGGTCAATCGGGAAGATTGTGGAACGTTATCGATTTCCCAGAAACGTTGAACAATTTTGTTTAAACTATCGTCTACGGTAGAAGGGGCTACTCCTAGTAGACTGGACGATGCGAGTCTGGACTTCCCAAGAAGAAGCCAGCCGAAGACTGAGTTGAAAGCTCGCGGTTGAGAGGCGTTACCCTTCAGACGTTGTTCGAGAAGTGACTCAGCAAAGACGTCGGCACCTAACAAGACGTCGATTGGACCAGAGGATGTCCAAAACCAGGATCAGCTAGCGGTAGTGTTTTGACCTCCTCCCATCCTTTCGTATTTAGCCTTGCTATCGGTTGATCTCCGCAAATGCTCGGTATGACGAGCATTCCCGAACGAAACTTTACGTTACAGTTGGTGCCAATGTCGCATGTAACAAAGCCACTGACTGAGGCAGGGCTGCCCCTAACCCATAAACGTTGATATTACCAGTTATAGGTTTTAGATTTAATCGTTGAGCGGCGTGAGCCGTGAAGAAAATTGTTTTGACTGCCGGTGTCAAATAACGCGCGAAATGTATGAAATTCACCAGAAGCATCACGAATCTGGACTAGAGCTGTTGCCAGTAACACGGTTGTGGTTACGGTTGGATCAGACTGAGTCAACGAATCCTTAGCCACTAAGGTCGCCGAGCTTGCCGCCGACTCCTTATGTAGCAAAGTGTGGTGTTTACGTCTACATTGTCGACATGAAAACATTGATGTGCACTCTCGCACTGAATGGGATGCGTTAAGACAATTGTAGCACCATTTCTTTTCAGTGGCCACAGCCATGCGCTCATCTATTGATTTTGCCAAAAAATCATTACAGGCCGAGATGTGATGTTCATTGCGACGAGTAGGCACATTTACGAATCGGAGTGCTCGAATTGTGAGCAGGTTTCGCTTGTTGTTTATCACCAACATTTTTATGAGTAGTGACGGTGGGAGCGACAAGCGAATGCGTGACGTTATGTCGCTTGAACTTCTGTGAAGTTCCCGGTGTGTCCTTTGAAACGTTAGCGGTTTTATTGGTAACATTCGAAAAGTGCGTGTCGCGAATTAATGCTTCACCTTTAGAGTGTAAGAATGCCCTTAAATGGTTATACTGTGGAAGCTCAATATCGGTATGTTTTCCTCAAACTCGCGTCTTAATTTGGTATCGAGTTTGGCCAGAACATTATAACAAAGAACAAAATCCCATTTATCGGTAGGTAATTTTAAAGTTTTTAAAATTGTTAAGTTCTCATCGATCGTGTCTAAGGCGCGTCGAAAATCTTGAGCGTTCGAAGTCTTTAAACTAACGTCCAAGATATCACGCCAGCACGTAAACGCTAATTCGCGTTTATCTTCATAACGGGACTTGAGAGCCTCGTACGCACTTAAATAATGTTCACTTGCAACAGGAAAAGTTCTAATGAACGATAAAGCATCACCACTTAAAACTGACACGAGATAGTGAAATTTCTCAATATTACATAAGGAGGTAGAATCATGTATCAACGCGTTATAAGTTGCAATGAACTCAGGCCATTCCTTGATAGCACCGGAAAAAGTTGGCAACGAAATTTTTGGTAACCGCATATTTCCACTGTGCGAACCGGTCAATGAATTATGTTTCGAAGTGTCAGCTTGTTGAGATGAACGTTGTTCAAATTTTCGTTGAATTGCCAACACTTGAAAATACAATTCGTCAAATCGATCCTGAAGTTCATCGTCCTCCTCATCGGCATCATCCTTAAGAAGGTCCAAAATAATAAAATGGGAGTCATGAAAACTATCAGCAATCGTTTTATTTCATGACAATATGAAAGAAATAACCCTACTTGTGATTCATCGGTATTGGCTAAGGTACCTACTTCCAAAGCCTTCGTTAAGCGATTATATGCTATAGTTCGTTTACGTCGCAAACTGGGCAAATTATTAATAGTGTACGTATTTTCGATACCCTTTTTAATAGTAGGTTTAGATTTACGCCTTGATAGTAACGACATAATTAATATCAAAACAATAAAACCTGATAGCAACAAATATTCGGATTCGATAAAAAAGTTTAGTTGCGAACGTCTTCAGCGAGACCGCGTTCACAAGAATCGACGAGAATCACTGGGGCGGTATTACACGACAACAGGTAATGTTGTCACCTCGGTCACCTGAGTTTTAAATTAAAATAAATTAAATCGATAAGGATGAATTAAATGAGCGTTAGGAACACTAAAAACGGTTTGCGATATTCGTTAATGTACGGTAAATAAAAAATAAAATAAAAATCAGTTTTTGTAAAAACAAAAAACTATGATTTTTACCCTAAAACGGTAATAATGAAAATGTGAACGCACCAAAATTCGTTGAAAATATGACACGATAAACGATACAACGTCACGATAAAAAATATTTCGTGATTTGAAACGAAATAACTTTTCGATAAATAAATATCAAGAGGAAACGTTGAACGGTTGGAAAAAAGTAGTCGAGTTATAACGAACTATCAACATAAAATTATGAGAAGGTGGATTTGCAATATTGTATTATTGCGAACGGTAAAACAGTAGATAATTTTATGCTAATAAGTATAAAACGACAAAAGAATTTATTTTCAACAAATATTCTAGAAACTGATGGAAGCCATCTTAAATCGATAAACGGTAGGTAAGGTACTCAACAAAACAAAATGGAACAAAGACTTGTTTTCCGATTAGTAATTGAAACAAAATGTTATGTTTATTCGTTTTAGCTGTACTAGTAAGTATAATAAGCGTGGAATACGGTAAATGAAGTAGCAATTACTAAATCGAATTGGTATTTGGCGGCAGACTGAAGGTAGGTATCCAAAGTTCCCGGGTTTCGGCACCAAAAAATGTGGCTAAATTGATTCGATAAGTAGAAATTAGAGTACACTATCAATCACCACATTGGATCGAATACTTATTGAAAGCATTCGCCGTTAATAAGCGTTGCTACAGACGATTTAGACAATAGGAACAATGCACAAACCACTTACCATGTAGGCAGGCTTCGAGCACGATTCCTCACGAATAGTTCTTCCTTTAGACACCTAGCCGGCCAGCCACACACGATTATAAAGTTCCAAAAACACTGTTGAGCACTTGAAGTTTTATTAAGAATAATTGAGTAAAATGTAATGTTTGATGCGCGCGCGCCTTCGCTTTCACGTACAGACACGGAGAGGTTTTACTGGTTCTGCCACCAGCCTTCTGCTACCAGCCTATGGCGTTGATCTCTCAGACACCGGTAGGATCTGCGCATGCGCCAGCGGAAGTCCGGGCGCCCCATTGGCTAAATAGAACTGCAGCACAGCGAATTGTGATGATTGATAAGTGCATCGGTAAGGCGCGCGAAATTCAAATTGAAAGGTAAACAAGATTTGCGTTGAAAACGGAACATAGTATAAGTCTCGTCATGTAAGATGAATGTTGGCGGTTAAGCAGCGCAGTAGGCGATTTATCGGTCTCGTCCGGCGAACGCGATTGGTTCGTCAGTCGTACCCATGCGCAACTTTCACCCCGTCCTCTCTCTTTCAGCATTAGTTTTGTATGACGCGAACTATAACAGTGGTATGGTAGATATGGTACCTCGGATACGCTCGTTCGTGGTGGTGCGGTGGATGTCTCGAGCCCGAACGGCTGGTCCGTCGTCTCCTAAAAGGCCCAGATAAAGTCTGAACAAAAGTTTAAAAGTCCGGATGCATGGACAAATGAATTTACTTGTCCATGAATAGGTAACGTTTATTTTAATAGTGGATTCGGATTTTTTGTTGTGCACTGTTAAAATAATACAACTTAAATCGTGTGAAAGAAGTGTTATTCTGTCGCAAGTTAAGAGTCTGAATTCCTCCAAGCTCACTCAATCGATTTGTATATTTGTTTGAATCAGGGGCGGATCCAGGATTTTTTTTCTGGGGCCCAAGGGGCAGATGGGCAAAACAATCAAATTAAATAAACTTGTTACAACAAGAACTGTTAGAAGAAAAAAGTTTCACTCGTGTTCGTTTTGTCTTTTTATACATATTTCATCAAATCTGATAAATTTGAACTGTGAGTGAAAAAATCTCCATAGTACAGAGGTACAAAAAATCCTATCTGACGGCACGTACTCCGTGCCCACCCCCTAAATACGCTACTGGGTTGAATTTTATTCCAGTATTAAGTATGTATTTTTAGAATTTTGGTTTATACATCTTTCTGTTTATTCATGCGCGCATCACGCAAAAATTTAATGCGGTTATCTCAAGTGTATTGCTAAAGGTCTAGGTCCTAAATTTAAATTCCGCAAGGACGAAGTCGCGGGCAGAAGCTAATCATAATGAATGCGAAAGTTTGGAAGTGAGTTTGTGAGTATGTTTGTAACTAGATTATGCAAAATTAACTGTACGGATTTCGATGAAATTTGGTACACAGGTAGAAAGTATCGGGAATACCACATAGGGTACTTTTTATCCTGAAATTCCCACGGGAGCGAAGCTCCGGGGCGTAACTGGTAATAAATAAACATTCCCAATGCAATTTTTTTAAAATTAAAAATAAGTCACATACCTTGCAGCTTCACAGTATATAAATAATGTAATAAGAGTCAAACATAAAATTGGTATTCTACAATTCATTTTTTTTATTTAACTAAAAAGCTTGAAAATTTATTCATTAAATAAATTCAGTTGTATTTCTTCAGTAATGTATAGTTAACGGAAAAGATTTAAAAGTGATATAGCATATTTTGAATTGGAAGAAGTAATTCCGAAGTAACAATTAATTTAATTTTAACTAATAGGTAAGTACTGTTCACGACTATCGAATACTATCTACGAGAATTGGAGCAATGGTTCCAGTGATATAAGATGTATGTATGTAAATATGTATACTTTTTCGAAAAAGTCGGTTAAACTGTTAATACTTATCTCTTATCAGTGTCAGTGTTTGTTTTCATGTCTAATTGGACTTTTTTTTTTTTTATTTGAATTTAACATTTTTTTAACAATTTTAGAAATAGCATTTTATTTATGATGTAAAAAATTATTAAGATCTTACCTATAATCCTAATCCTAACTAATATTATAAATGCGAAAGTGATTTTGTTTGTTTGTTACCTCTTCACGCTTTAATTCCTGAACCAATCTCCCTGAAATTTCGTATACACATAATTAGAATTACTGAGAAGGACATAGGATACTTATATACTTATCATCCCGGGAAAAAACACTGTTCCCGTGGAAATTACACGCGGGCGAAGCCACGGGCGAAAGCTAGTCTATAATAAATATATATGAACGACGAAGTTACTGAATCATTAATCAGTTAAAGAATTTTACAGTAGCATTTAAAACCCAATTATCATAAATTACAATGATTTTGTTTAAAAAAAATCTGCTAGGCCAAATTACGGTTATTACCGCAAAAGTCACAATATTACTACAAATGATAGACAACAACATACAGACGGACAACAAAGAGATCCTATAAGGGTTCTGTTTTTACCCTTGAATTACGGAACCCTAATAAAAACAATAAAACGTTTATTAAAAATTTTAATCTTTAAATTTACTTATATACATCATAGTTTGTTGTCATAAATTGTACATAAGTGAAATGTCATACACGCATTAATTTTGTTAAAACAATGCATTCCTACCTTCTAACTCATCCAAGCAAAGATTTTCTTTACTGATGAATGAGTCTATCTGTTTATGTTCCAAATTCTTTAGGCCTTTATGCCACAGTTTATTTATACATATAATAAAACAATAAAAATATTTTGTCTGTACATTAAGTATTTTTGACTGAAATTGATAGAGGGACACTTAAAAAGAATAATAAAAGCATAAATATTTTTTTGGAATTTCTTGTCTGTCTGTCTGTATGTATGTACGCGTTTCACGCAAAATCTACTGGACGGATTTGAATGAAACTTTTTTTGTTGTATAGCTATTAAGTCTGGGCAACATATAGGCTATAATTGATTTTGAAAACTGGAACACCTGATGAAGAACCATAACAGAACAGCTAAACTATAAGAAATATGGAAATGGTATCTTTGCAAAAGTTTATCAATCTGACGAGCATTTTCTGTTGACGTATAAAAATCGAAGATCAAGATCATCTGATGAAGAACTCCAAGAGACCAGCTACCCTATTACATATATGAAAATGGCGCCTTAGCAAAAGTCGTTAACCTGATGAGCATTTTCTACTGACGTATAAATATTGAAGATCTGGAACATCTGTTCCCGTTCATCAACATATATTCCCGCGGGACATGGGATAACCAAATGGCTGAAATTTTGAGTACTGGAGTTTAGGTTACTACAGTTTGGAACACGAAAAGTTTTTTCATCAAAGCGAAATTCACGCGGGCGAAGCCGCGGGTAACATCTAGTACAAAAATATAGGAACAGTTGAAATCTTTTTCCAAAAAAATTTAACTGACTTCAATACTGCACTCAAACTTCGGAAATGTTAAGTGCAGTATTGTTGTGACATGTAGTTGAGACATACATAGCTCTATCAATCATATCTATTATCCCAATAATTGAATCTATTATGATTATTTATGATTGATGGACGGACCTATGCGGCCACAAACATAGAAAAAAATAAAGACAATTTATGTTCCGAAACTGGCGCCATTGTGACGAGTTGAGAGTAAAGGGCCATTTAGACGGTGCATGTTTCTTGAACATACGAGAGCAATAATTGAATGCAATAATTGCAGTGCAAGAATTGACTTTCAATAATTGAAAGCAACTGTTTACATGGTGATATAAATAAAAAACTTGAATACAATTATTGAATGCAAATCTTGACATACAATAATTGCCAATGTGTTCTGTTTACACGTATACAATTGTTTAGGCAATTATTGCATTCCATTTTTGAAACACAGATTTGTATGGGCACGTGCCATTTTTTAGCGACTTGCTTCAAGAATTGCACGTATTTGCGTTGTCAAATTTTTCATGCAAGAATTGAATGACATTTTCTGGCATGTATTGTTTACACCAAGAATGTTACATGTTGTTTAGACTATGCAAGTAAATTATTGCTTCAATTTAATCATATTCAACAGGCAAGAAACTTGTACCGTCTAAATGGCCCTTAATGCACTTCAATGGTGGCTTGGCGTGCAATAAAGTATAAAATACAGCAGTTTCTTAAGAACCTCCTCTTTTTTGTTTCTGAAGTCGGTTGATGAAAAAATACAGCGGACTTGAGAACCCCCTCTTTTTGCACGCCGAGCGTCAAGCTCTAAAGTGCATTACTCTCGACTCGTTACAATCGCGCCAGTTTCTGAACATAAATTGTTTCTACTTATTTTTGAAGTCGGTTGAAAATACGGATTTTCGGCTCCCGGATGCTAGTGGAACGCCTAGACCGCTTGATAGCAATATTATAGTTATTATTGAAGGTACGAAGTAGGATTTTATACAGAATTGGTTATAAGTCTTGAAGTGTTGTCTTCTGAGGAACTTTCTACCATCGTACCTTTCGCCATTGACATGTAGTTCAAACTCATACTTTGGAGTCCAAAATTAAAATTCTTCCATTACTGACTGAGTGAATAACTTTAGAACTAACGTACATCGTTCTTCGAGATTACAAATACAAAATCTCTTTATTTCACTCTACAAGTTATTACAAACTATATATTACATAACATAACAGTGTCAACTTAACCAAGATAACTTGTGGGAGCACTGGAGGCACCAAACTAGGCTGAAACCTGTATCTTGGGGGGACTGGTGAGTCCCCAATAGTATGCAATAATAACAGATATACAGGGATATTTGTATTAAACGCAAAACCTTCCTGAAAGTACTCATAAATATGAACATCTTTTTGTATGGGACCGACTCTGAAATCTTAAAAAAAAAACAGCTGTTCCATACATTTTGGGCGAGTAGGTATTGCAAAATGTATGGAACAGCAGATATTTTTTTTGAGATTTCAAAGGGTCCCATACAAAAAGATGTTCATATTTATGAGCACTTTCACCCTAGGAAGGTTTTGCGTTTATTACAAATAACTCTGTATATATTTTTTCTTAATATGGTATTCTTATGCTAAAATTTCAATAATATTTTCTGTTTCGTCGTAATTCAACCTCTGAAGCCAGTTTGTCAGTATTTTACAGCCTTCTTTTTTCCGACAATTATGGAATTTCAATTTTTTATTAATTTTGTTATATAAAGATTGGATACTTTAGAACTTACATGCATCTGTATTTCATACTTAGAAATTCAGTAGCGGAATCAGCAAAAACTACTGGGCGTAGAAAGCTGAAGTTTGGCATGTAGGTTCCTTAGGGAGTGTCGGGGAGCACTAAGAGAGGATATCCTGAAATTCCCACGGGAACAAAGTAACAGGCTAATGCTAGTGTCTTATATACCTCTCTCTCAGCCTAAAGACGTCCACTGCTGGACAAAGGCCTCCCCAAGGATTTTATCCGTGGGGGGTTTTGCCGTAATCGCCACGCTTGGCAGGCGGGTTGGCGATCGCAGTGTGATGGCATAGTACGCGGAAAGATGCTGCTGCCCATCCTCCGGTGTTTTTAATCCCTTAGTCGCCTCTTACGACACCCACGGGAAGAGATGGGTTGGTGCTATTCTAGGGCCACACCACAGGCTTATATACCTATTTATACATATATCAGCACATAGCTCGTAGAACAGATAGCCGTTGGGCCAGAAAAGTTCTCGAGTGGCGACCACGAACCGGAAAACGTTGTGTTGGCAGGCCTCCCACTCGGTGGACCGACGACCTGGTGAAGGTCGCGGGACGCGCATGGATGCGGGCAGCGCTGGACCGGTCGTTGTGGAATTCCTTGCAGTGGACGTCTTTCTACTTCTTTGTGGAGAAAGAAACTCATTTTGGAGCCCACTGATATCAGTGGGCTCCAAAATGAGTTTCTTCCCACCATGGTTATGGAGTAGGTAGGCAGCTCCCTGTCGCGGTTTTCTCTAGAGACTACAACGTGGAGTTTTTTAAATAGGGCGTGAAAATATTTGGTACCCCTGGTGTTGGACTGCGGTAACCGCTTTCCATGCGCCGCATTACTATTGTTGCATTACTTAATTTTACTAAGAAAAATACACATACTTATAAAAGTAAAATAAACAAATCGTTTATTTTTCTCTTCAAATTAGGCTAATCTATATATACCTCGTATAATAAAACAGTAAAAATATTTTGTCTGTACATTTAGTATTATTGACTGGAATGGATAAAGGGGCACTTAATAATAATAATAAAAAGCAAAAAAAAAAATTTTTTAATTTTATGTCTGTCTTTCTGTCTGTCTGTATGTATGAACGCGTTTCACGCAGAAACTACTCGACGGATTTGAATGAAACTTTTTTTGTTGTATAGCTATTAAGCCTGGGCAACATTTAGACTATAATTGATTTTGAAAACTGAAATACCTGATGAAGAACCTTAACAGAACAGTAAACTCTAAGAAATATGGAAATGGTACCTTTTCAAGAGTTTATCAATCTGACAAGTAGATATTTTCTGCCGACGTATAAAAATCGAAGATCAGGATCATCTGATGAAAAATTCCAAGGGACCAGCTACACTATTACATATATGGAAATGGCGCCTTAGCAAAAGTCGTTCATCCTGATGAGCATTTTCTGCTGACGTATATTTTTATATGTCAGCAGAAAATGCTCATCAATCATAATCTAAATTTTTTTGAAGATTATGGAACATCTGATGAAGAACTCCAAGAGACCAGCTACTCTATAAAAGGCAATGGAGTGGGGCCTTAGCAAAAGTCATTCAACCTGATGAGCATTTTCTACTGACGTCTCTATAGACATGACACGGGATAGGACAAAGAGGGACTCGTGTTGGGAGTGGTGGTACACGGGAAATTGTAGATAACGAGCAGATAAAGATCGTTTATTGAATGAAATATTACTTTTGACTCAGTTTAACATCGCGACTGTATAACGAGTACCTAATATATTCCCGCGGGACACGGGATAATTAAATGGCTGAAATTTTGAGTACCGGAGTTTATTTTACTACAGTTTGGAACACAAAAAGATTTTTCATTTAAGCGAAACTCATGCGGGCGAAGCCGCGGGCAATAGCTAGTTTACAATATTTAAGTTGTTAGTTAAGTAAATGGCGAAGGTCCTAAGGTTTGTGGAGAGAACTGGTGCCTATGATAGGTAGGTACGACCCCCTGTAATACAAGTCACCAGCAAAAACAAAAATACTTATGTAGAGAGGAAAGAAAACAAAGGAGGACTTAGGCCCGTATTAATAAATGACACTTAAGTCTTAGCTCGATATAGAGCCATGAGGAATACGACTAAAGGAGGAGAAGGAGGTTTTTAATTAACAATAAAAAAATACCACTGTTACTGTCCGGACCTTTTTGAACTGTGTTAGACTTTTATTGTGTGGACTTTTTTGTTCTTGTAATAGTTTTTACTAAAGTTAGGTCCGTACTAAGGCCCGTATTAATAAATGACACTTAAGTCTTAGCTCGATCTTGAAAGCGCACTTGTGTCGCGGTGCTAATTTATAAATCTTACTTGAGTTCTCGCTTGAGTTCCGCGTTTCAGCCGAATGAAGACGTATTAATAAACAAATATTAGCACTCAAGATGCTACTCAAGAGCGTATTTGCTGATGACAGTACAACCATGACATGAGAGTGACTTTTGACAGTAGTTAGACCAGACTCAGTAAAAAATAATAGACCCGGCTTAACAATCTTTCTCCAAACAGTAGTTATATGGAAGGTTTCCATGTTTTGTCACTATTTTTAGTACTTTGTGCCAAATCCTTTGCCGGACCAGGTTTAGGTAAACACGGCACAAAGTACTTTTCAAAACATGGAAACCGGCCGCATAAATACTGTTTGGAGAAAGATTGTTAAGCCGGGTCTATTATTTTTTACTAAGTCTATGGTTTGACACCACGCCATGTCAAAATTCTCAGCTTGTCAGTTTGAAGTTGTGTGTGTTCTGAGATCTCAAGCGATACGCCGTTGATATAGGTTTATTAATGAGCGACGATCTTAAGTGCGTGAACATAACTTGAGTGTGTATCGGCTGAGTTCGCACTTGACAGCTGTTTTGAGCTTGGTTTATTAATACCGGCCTTAGTGACTTATCCCCAAGACTACTCATAAAATGATTCCACTAAAAATCTTCATTAAATGATTTCATAATTATTTCTTCCCAAATGTTCCTCCTTATTTAGAATATTCTCACACATCATACACACAAATCAATGCTTATAACTACACAACCACCAACACACCTTATATACTACATTCTTCTACGAAAATTTTTGGAAATGATTATAGACATTCACCCTTCTCTTCTGCTATGTTGAAGACAGGGCTAACCACAGCTTTAAGTAATTTCCTGACGTAAACTTTTTTAGTTTATTAAGTACCTACTAGCTTTTGCCCGCGGCTTCGCCCGCGTGAATTTCTCTCGAAAACAGTGCTTTTTCCCGGATGAAGTACCCTAAGTCCTTCCCAGTACTCCTAACTATGTGTATGCGAAATTTCACGAAGATTGGTTTAGTAGATAAAGCGTGAGGAGGTAACAAACAAATAAATAAATAAACAAAGAAACTCACTTTCGCTAAATATTATATTAGGATATGACATTTGACATTTAAATCAAAAACAATTGCCTTTGACCTAAATCAGAATGGCTATTCAGTCACGTGAAACTGATCCCCTGATATAAGAAATCACAAGTCAACCACAGAATTTGAAATATAATAAACTAAATAGAAGTGGAGAGTCCCGTACGGTTTTCCAAAACTCACTTTCTTCAGCGGAATGTTGGTTTATGAAAATGCGTTCATTCAGGATCTAGTGGTACGGCCAAGGGATTTTCAAAATCGTACGGGACTCCGGGTCAACCATAGAGCTAGGTACAGTCAAGACTCAAAAGTGCATACAGAATCTACAAGGCATTTTGATCATTAAGGCTAGACAGTAAGGTCTTCGAGGTATGACTGCACTTATGACGCTTGACTGTACGACCTAATATTAGGTCTACGGGGTCAACATTGTCCTTTTAAGGGCCAGAAATAGTGATACACGACAATAGATGTAAGACCACTTTACCTATGTTCGACAATAAAGCTATTTTGACAGTCCCAATGCTGATTGGTCCACCAGTGATCCATCATGACATATATTAAAGAAGATCGTCTATTATTTTGATGTTTTTCTATGATCAACTTCTTCTTCTACCGGCCTTCTTCCCATTTTAATTGGGGTCGGCTCTCCTACATATTTTTCTCCAGAACTGGCGATTCTGGGTTGTCTTCTGGTCAATTGTTTTTCTCCTTAGGTCACTATCTATACGCTTTCCATATGAGTTTTGTTTTTTCGGACTCCGCTATTGAATGTCTAAGTATGAAATATCGATGTACGTTAAATCTAAAGTATCCAAGATCGAAGTATGCGAGTACGATGTACGTTAGTTCTTAAGTCCTAGTACTACGTACGTGCTAAAGTTTATGAAAGCAAAGTATGAAATTCAACAAAGAGCAACACGCGGAATACCTATGGTGATCGAAGACTCTTCATATTATTCAGATTCATTTAATTCGTCAGACATAGGTTGTACATGCATAAACCTATTATGATTACATAGTGTTTCAATATAGGTACAGTGCTCTATGCTGATTTATTATTTTTTATTTTACCTGCGACTTTGCCCGCGCGAATTTCCACGAGAACAGTGCTTTTTCCCGGGGTAAAAAGTTGCCTATATCCTTCTTAGTACTTCTAGTAATGTGTATGCGAAATTTTAGTAATCGTTTCAGTAGATGAAGTGTGAAGAGGTAACAAACAAATAAACTCATAACTTTATAATATTAGTTATGATTATGATTATTTTGTTTATAGTATACAAAATAAGGTAAGTTAGGTAACATTTGTTTATCCTAATCAAGATTATTTTATATGATCACAGAATCCTGTTGAGTATTACAGACGACGCGTGATTTTTCTTAGCTGCTTATTATTATTCATAAATTTAAAGGTAAATAAAAGCTTCTAAAAATTAATCAGTTTCTTTATTGATTAACAAAGATACAAAATATTTTTTTTAACTTATTATTATTATTAAGTAAGACTAACTTACTACTAAATATTACCAAAATAAAAACTAAAACTTAATTTAAATTATTAAGAATGCCTTTTAGGCAGAGCTTGTTACGTAAATCTATATAAACTCCCAAAGAGTATCGGTATTTTCCGGTACTTTATATGATAATTTGGTACCGGTACCAAACGGTAACATGCCCTGCTGTATGTGAGCCATGGAGCCAAGAACACTGGCTGCGTTCCCGAGTTAATTTCGAAGCTTTAACTATACATTTTTTTAGCTAACCCTTTGTGCCAAAAAGCAGCCAGCCCTCTTGTCACCAGCGGAGGAGAATAAACGAGGAGATATTTTTTTAATAAGCATTTAATTTTTAAACTCGCATTAGCATTTTAGGGCCCGCCCTAATTGTGATAATAGTACGGTAGATAACAAATTAGAAATTTGAAAATTGCCGACAAAAATCCTGACTTATAATTATGATACACGAACCTTATTATAGTTATGTGTTTAGCAAAAAGTTTGACTGTTTAAACAGTTCCGGACAGTAATAGGAGTATATTCTTATTATTCTAAAAACAACAGGCATAGATTAGTACATAATGTTCATATAAATACAAGATTGTAGGTACATTGCCTAACATATTTACCACTAACCTGCACTTATATTATCTATTCTATACATATAATAAAACAGTAAAAATATTTTGTCTGTACATTTAGTATTTTTGACTGAAATGGATAGAGGGAGACCTAAAAAGAACAATAGAAAGCAAAAAAAAATTTTTGGAATTTCTTGTCTGTCTGTCTGTCTGTCTGTCTGTCTGTCTGTATGTATGTACGCGTTTCACGCAAAAACTACTGGACGGATTTGAATGAAACTTTTTTTGTTATATAGCTATTAAGCCTGGGCAACATATAGGCTATAATTCATTTTGAAAACTGGAACACCTGATGAAGAACCATAACGGAACAGCTAAACTATAAGTAATATGGAAATGGTGCCTTAACAAAAATCGTTCAACCTGATGAGCATTTTCTGCCGACGTATAAAAATTGAAGATCTGGAACATCTGATGAAAAGCTCCAAGAGACCAGCTACACTATAACATATATGGAAATGGCGCCTTAGCAAAAATCGTTCAACCTGATGAGCATTTTCTGCCGACGTATAAAAATTGAAGATCTGGAACATCTGATGAAAAGCTCCAAGAGAGATTTTTCATCTAAGCGAAACTCACGCGGGCGAAGCCGCGGGCGACAGCTAGTACGTTAATAAAAAGAAACTAATAGGTATATAGAGCCTCTCAACAAGTGGGTCTAAAAATGAACATGGATAAGACGAAAATCATGTCTAATATCCGTGTCGCACCCACTCCTCTAAAGGTTGGAGACTCTACACTCGAAGTTGTTGACAATTACGTATACCTGGGACAAACAGTTCAGTTAGGTAAGTCCAACTTCGAGAAAGAGGTCAACCGTCGAATCCAACTCGGCTGGGCAGCGTTCGGGAAGCTTCGCGATATCTTCTCGTCCAAAATACCGCAGTGTCTCAAGACTAAGGTCTTTGACCAGTGTGTGTTGCCAGTAATGACATACGGAACAGAGACGTGGTCGCTTACTATGGGCCTCATAAGAAGGCTCAAGGTCACCCAAAGGGCGATGGAGCGCGCTATGCTCGGAGTTTCCCTGCGTGATCGAATCAGAAAGGATTTAGATGTGTTTTGTAAATAAATTATGTCTGGTCTTTTATTTAACTGAGCAGAACACTGTTAATGCTAACAACAATTTTTTAAAAGCTTTTTTTTAACTTGCAATGTATGTAAGTATGTTCGTTCGGGTGGAACACGGGTGGAATCTTAGAACTCAATTTTGAAGTAGATATCTTCAACCGATTGAGCTGAAATTTTGTAAAATCCATTTATTCTTACCAGTCCTATCATGTAAACAATCTTCACAGTACTTTTTGTTGAATTTTGTTGAAAATAAATCAAATATTAGTTCAAACCTAAACATTCTAAAGTAAAACATTTATTAACCACGAAAGTAATTTCCTAAAAAGTCTATTTTAATTTTAGTCGGGGCTATGAATTTTCAGTTGTATGGAGGTGGTCACATTAAATCCTACGATGGTGATTTTTATAAACTACATAGATTATGATATTACAACTGCAAATTTAAGTGCAAAAAAAAATCACCACCGCCGTTTTTTTTTAAACGCTATTATAAGACTCATATTGTTATAACTCTCAAACAAAAAATCCTACCAGGGTGATTTTTTGTTACATGTTTCCTTACGAATAATAAAAGCTTGATTTAAAAAATCACCAATAAATAACAATCCGAAATGGATTTTTTAATGAGTTGTAATTTTTATACTTTAAAAACATCCTGTACAAAAACAAAATATCCAGCAATGGTGACTTTTATATATTATTCGTATACTATTGTAATGAACCATATCCTCAATTTTTATAAGGGTGACTACAACAGTTTTTTTTTTTATTAACTATAATTTTTTTTTTTAATTCTACAGTCTAGAAAATTGTATATTCGTACGTAATGTGAATTATTCAATCTTAATTTTAAAAAACGACTCATGTTTATGAACCCGATTTCCTGTAATTAAATAAAAACCATATTGACATTTATAACGTTAAAAATACATTTTATGACTAGAAAGCCTTATTATAAACCGGCCAACTTTTATTTACAGGTAAATGAAGTCTTATTAATTAATTGTGAACAGTAATCTCTATTGTTAACTTTTTTGTTTACGAGCAATTCAGTATAGTTTATTTACCCCTCCCATTTCATATCGGATCATCAAAATTCTTTTTTTTTATATAAGGATGTCTAAAAACATCAAAATAATGTTAAGTATAAGAATCATGGTTGTAGGAATTTGTCGGTAAAAAAAAATTAAATGCCCCGCCTATTTATATTGTTGTAAAATCATAAAAAAGACATGGTAAGATTGTTTACATGATAGGACTGGTAAGAAACAAGCTAATTATTAAAAATAAAAAACACGACTGACAAGTTTTTACTCAAAAAGTACATACAAACATATAAATTATATACATTTTTAAAATCGCCTTTTAAAGCCCTTCAATTTGATACCCCACTCGATAAGATTGATGAAATTTTATTTTTTTGGTCTGCTATTTATCGCATATATAATCCGCCATTTTGTTTTTATGATGACGTCATATAGCCTATGTCACTCGGAGGAATGCAAGGAATCTAAAAATACCTCTCACATCAAAATCTGTTAAGCCGTTCAGGACTTATGGTGGAATAAAGAAACTTACATACATACATACATACATACATGAACCCTGAAAACATAACACTCCTTTTTTGGTCAGTCGTGTAAAAATGGAGTGAACACACGTTTAGTTTGGATGACAATGCATGATATGGTATGTGACGTCATTCTAAATCTAATATGGCGGACCATCTAAGATGGCGGAATAGTTATTTGAAATGCATTTCTATAATATGGGTATCAAATAAAAGGGTTTGTTGAGTGTAACTCGAAAAATAATGTGGCGTCATTCATAAAAGCTTTTTTTTTAAAGTTTTTTTACTATTAACTTAATAATTTAAAAAAGTCACATACCTTTCTCTGTATATTCCAGCTTCACAGAATATAAATAATGTAATGAAAGTCAAACATAAAATTGTTATTTTGTGGTTCATTTTTTTTTTTATTTTTCCAATAAAACAAATGCAAATAGTAAAGTCTATTTTGCGTTATAATTTTTAATTTAATAAAATCAGTCGAATGTCTACCGTAAGTTTTGGTCACCGGAACAGCGATTGAAGTACCTAATACTTATTTCAATAACCTGAATCCCTGTTCAACTTAGTTTAATTATTAATTAAAGTAATAATTAATTAATTAATTAATATTGTTCACGACGACCGATAACCGCAGCCAGAACGAAACAATGGTTCTAGAGTTATAAGCATTTTTATGTATTTATATATACTTCTTTTAACAAAGTCGCTTAAACTGTTATCACTTATCTCTTATCAGTGTTTGTTTTCTTGTTGTTAGACTTTTGCATATTATTTTTACAAATTTTTAATTTTATCAAATTTAACAGTTTTTCAAACTACTTCAGAAATAAAGAAACAAGCTCAAGTCTCACTATCTGAGTCTTTAATTTAATTTATTTTCATTTTATTTTTTAATCGCATATTGTCCTGATTGTTTCATGAATGTGTATATTTATTTTATCAATGTTCAGTTTATTTTTACTTTATTTTTTTTATCCTTTATCTTTAGTGTTTACTGCACCCTAAATTTTTGTCATGTATATTTCCTTCCACCCAAAGGTTGGCTGGAAGAAATTGCATTTGCGATAAGCCCGCCTTTGCGCTCATTTTTTGTATTTTATTTTGTCTCTTTTTGTATGTTCTTTTGTAAATGGTGCAATAAAGTGTTGATCTATCTATCTATCTATCTAATTATTAAAAAATAAAAAACATAACTGACAACTCTCATAGGTAGCCTATGTCACTTGGAAGAATGCAAGGAATCTAACAATACCTCTCACATCAAAATCTGTTCAGCCGTTCAGGACTTGTGGTGGAATAAAGAAACTTACATAAAGTCCATTTATTCATAATTGTCCTATTATGTAAACAATTTTATCATGTCGTTTAACGATTTTACAACAATATAAATTAATATAGACTTTTTAGGAAATTACCTACTTTCGTGGTTAATAAATGTTTTACTTTAGAATGTTTAGGTTTGAACTAATATTTGATTTATTTTCAACAAAATTCAATAATGTCATAGAATAGACGACCCGGCCTTCGGGGCCCCTGGTTTACTGCAGGTTTGAGATGAAATATAAAAGTCGTCCATGTACACAAGCCTCGACCCGCACTTTGCTCACGAGACGGCGCGCCAAAATGAACCTGGGTGTAGACCTGGGATACTGCCCGCGGAAACTTTAATCGTATAATCTGGGGTTGTGCTCGACCAAATGTCATAGAAGACCCTGGGCAACGACCATACCTAGCTGGTGGAAGTTTATAGTTTTTTTTCATACAAACTGGTTATTGGGGGTTTGAAATTAAATCAGAAGGTCATCCATGTATATGAAGAACTTGGCCTTCGGCCTCGCCCTGCTCTTTGCTCACGCGACAAAGCACGGCCTTCGATTTAGCCTAGACACAGCTTGAACTGTGGCCCTGCGGGCGCAAGCTTCGGCCTTGCTTGCGTGGCTGGGGACCCAGGTTTACTGGAGGTTTGAGATTAAATATAAAAGCCATACCATAGCCAGTGGTAGTTTATAGCTTTTGAGATTTTTTTTTATTATAAAAACTTGACTGGGGATTTTGGGGGGGAAAACGGACTCGAACGGGATTGCCGTCATATACAATATCTATCGTAGAGGGTGACTATGGTACCCTCGACTGACAGATGGTTGTTTTTCAATATATTTATATGGGGCCAGTCCAGGAGCTGCGTATAAATCCAGGGCTGCAAGCCACGTAAGCGAGGCCGAAGACCGATCTCCGACTTGTAAACAAAGAGCGGGGCGAGGCCGAAGGCCGAGCCCTTTGTGTACTTGGACGATCTAACGGTGTTGATCTTTCTATCCATCTTATACAAATAAAAGTATATACAAACATATGAGTTATATATATTTTTGAAATCGCCTTTCAAAGACCTTCATTTTGATACCACACTTGATAAGATTGATCAAATTTTATTTTTTCGGTCATCTGTTTATCGCGTACATAATCCGTCATTTTGTTTTTATGATGACGTCACATAGCCTATGTAACTCGGAGGAATGCAAGAAATCCAACAATACCCCTCACATCAAAATCTATTAAGCCGTTCAGGACTTATGGTGGAATAAAGATACATACATACTACTTACATACACACATGAACGCTGAAAACATAACAATTCTTTTTTGGTCAGTCGTGTAAAAAATAAAAAAAAAACACGACTGACAACTTGTGCTTGGCCGAAGGCCGAGCTCCGTCTCATGAGCAAAGAGAGTGACTAGCCCTTCGTATACATGAATGACCTCATTTCATCTGAAACCCCCAGTAACCAGTAGAGGGGCCGAGGCCGAAAGCCGAGGGGCGAGCTGCGTACAGGCTGCGAAAGGCGAGGCGAGGCTGAAGCACCTAGCGTGCTGTGCAGGACAACGCTCAAGCTTTGGCTGTCGGAGCCCCTGGTTTACTGGTGAAGGCGCGACAAAGTGTATGTGAACATACATACATACGCTGAAAACATAACACGCCTTTTTTGGTCAGTCGTGTAAAAAAGAGTTCAAATTTGATATTATTTTATTATTCATGTACAAGCCAAAAAACATTTAATTAGTTAAGTCAACATATGGGTTTTAGATTGAAAAAAAAAAAACAATAAAATGAATTTGTAATCTTTAAATTTACTTAAAGACATCATAGTTTGTTTTTATGAATAAAAGTAACTAAATTAAGTCATACACTCATTAATTTTGTGAGATCACTGCATTCCTACCGTCCAACTCATCCAAGCATAGAGTTTCTTTGATAAATGAGTCTATACAATGTGTCCCGTCATCAGTGTCGGAGCCTTTAATGGTATGTTATATGGCATTTTATATGAACATATCACTACCCAAAACATTTTTCTTCTACTGTGGTAAAATGGCAACCATTTTGTTTTTTTTCGGGCTCTTATACTAATTCAATCGTAACTACGCGTGTAAAATTCCTATCGACATAAAATAGGTCTCATTTAAAAGCTAATCATATAGACAACAATAAAATAAGAAAGATGTTTCAATATGAAAGACAAAAAAAAAAGAAAAAACGTAATAGCAAAAAAAAAAATTTTTTGTGTTTTTTTAATTATTATTAGCTTCTTGTGAATAAACGAGCACATTAAAATGTTTATTTTAAAACGAAAGTTAAAAAAAAAGTTTTGAGTGGTAATTTGTCCACAAAAAATGCCATATAACATACCATTAAAGGCTCCGACACTGATGACGGGACACATTGTATATGTTATGTCTTTAGGCCTTTATTATTGTACTAGTGGCGCCCCGGGGCTTCGCTCCCGTGGGAATTTCTATGTATTTATGTATGTATTTGTTTTATTTGTTGTCTATGTGCTATTCCCGGAATTTTTCTACCCGTACACTAAATTTCATCAAAATCCGTCCAGTAGATTTTGCGTGATTGAGTAACAAACATCTTCACAAACTCACATCCAAACTTTCGCATTTATAATATTAGAAGGATTGTAATATCATAATTTGGTTTTGTACTTGTACTAATTACTTAGATATAGACAAAATATGTGGATCAGCAGATTTTTTTGATATATCACAGTCTGTTCCATAGAAAAAGTCATAAGTACTCATAATCATGAGTACTTTCAACAGGAAAAAGTTGGCAAAAATTTAGAATTAATAACTTTCATTATATATACCCCTTTACATATACACAGGAAAAGAGGTGCTTTATTTTTTAGCCAAAAGGGCCCACTGCTCGACAGAAGCCTCCCCCTTATTACTCTTACTACTTCTATCGCTCGCTATCTGCTGCCACCGCCTATCAAAGGCCGCAATTCGTCAGACATATGAAATGAATGGAAATCAAATCCGATCCATTTGGTTATCCCATGTCCCGCGGAAATATATGTTGATGAACGAGAACAGATGTTCCAGATCTTCAATATTTATACGTCAGTAGAAAATGCTCATCAGGTTGAACGACTTTTGCAAAGGCGCCATTCATTTCCATTGTAATAGTGTAGCTGGTCTCTTGGAGTTCTTCATCAGATGATCCTGATCTTCGATTTTTATACGTCAACAGAAAATGCTCGTCAGATGGATAAACTTTTGCAAAGTTACCATTTCCATATTTCTTATAGTTTAGCTGTTCTGTTATGGTTCTTCACCAGGTGTTCCAGTTTTTCAAAATTAATTATAGCCTATATGTTGCCCAGGCTTAATAGCTATACAACAAAAAAAAATTCGTTTAAATCCGTCCAGTAGTTTTTGCGTGAAACGCGTACATACATACAGACAGACACAAGAAATTCCAAAAAAATATTTTTGCTTTCTATTATTCTTTTTAGGTGTAGGGACACCTATCCATTTCAGTCAAAAACACTAAATGTACAGACAAAATATTTTTACTCTCTTATTATATGTATAGATTGGTGATTAAAGAAACTTATCTAAATAAAAAAATAAGTGATGCAATTATATTCGACTCTTTTATTACATTCAACGAGTCAAAAGTTTATTTATCTAATTTCTATGGTTTATAGTACAAGTCAGTGATCGATGACAATATTGCAAAATAAGTTTATCAACTAACTACTTGATACTTATCCAAATAAATGACGTTCTTCGCCAACACATATCTTGGTGGATCCGCATTGGGGCAATCTATCAGGTCCAAATCCAAGTTGTAACAAACATGTATTTCCCACAAATACAATTGCTTGGTAATCTGAAAATTTATATAAAATCGTTAAAGAGGTCTATTGGAATGTCGGAGATACCCTGGGAATGAATGTGGGGCATTGATCCGATGGAATTTAGTAAAAAAGTGCAAATAGATACCCTGTCAGGTGTTTAATTATATCCAAACTAAATTTCATCAAAACCGGTCCAGCGGTTTATTCGTGAAAGCAGAAAAGACTTTCGCATTTATTTCATAACTAGCTTTTGCCCGCGGCTTCGCCCGCGTAAATTTCTTTTTCCCGGGATGAAAAGTATCCTATATCCTTCTCAATACTTTTAACTATGTGCATGCGAAATTTCAGGAAGATTGGTTCAGTAGATAAAGCGTGAAGAGGTAACAAACAAACAAATTTACTTTCGCATTTATAATATTAGTTAGGAAAGTTAGGATTAGGATATTAACTGCGCCCTGAGGCTTCGCTTTCTTCAGAATTTTTGGATTGAAAGTGCCTATGTTAGTTGCTATTCCCGTTCTTTTTCTACCCAATATAATTGAAATCAGTCCAGTAGATTTTACGTGATTGAGTAAGTAGCTTTAAATAAAAGTACTTACAGAATGTTTATAAGTATTAACTTTAACTTTCACGCCGATCGCATTTCTAATGATGTTTATGATCTGTCTCAGTGTCTTAACATCTCCAGGCCTCAAGCCTCCATCAGACAATGCTGCTCCAATATCCAGTTGTTCAAACAGATCTACAGTTTTTCTAAAATAGTTGACGTCATTCCCTATAAGTTGAGACCGAGAGGCGCAGCTTCCATGAATTTCAAACTCATGCTCCCAAAATCGTGCGTTTGTATTCGTTGGTAATATCGTATACCAATTTGCATTAAGTCTATTCTTTAATCCACGATTGTTGAGTCTACTTTCGTTAAAGGACAAATTCTTTTTAGTGCATCTTGATGGTATATCGACTAGCCCATTAATAGCTGGCCAGAGACCGTGTATGACCCACTGTATTGGTTTAGTCTTAAGGGTAGTGAAATTGTTAGTGTCGTCTAATTTGTAAGCGTATCCAGGGGACCAGGTCATGGCCAGTTTGAAATAATCGAAGCAATCTTCAGCGGGGCTGCTGTCATCGACACAAGTTTGGTCATAACTAGATCTGCAAAATTAAATAATTTTGAAAAATGTTTATATATGTTATCGCGAGCGATATTGGTGCATTAAATCAAGACTTGGAGACATCATTATAGACAGCTCACGCTCCAAGCTCACTCAATCATTTTGTATATTTGTTTGAATCAGGGGCGGATCCAGGATTTTATTTCTGGGGCCCAAGGGGCAGATGGGCAAAACAATCAAATTAAATAAACTTGTTACAACAAGAACTGTTAGAAGAAAAAAGTTTCACTCGTGTTCGTTTTGTCTTTTTATACATATTTCATCAAATCTGATAAATTTGAACTGTGAGTGATCTCCATAGTACAGAGGTACAAAAAAATCCTGTCTGTAGGGGCACGTGCTCCGTGCCCCCACAGACAGGATTTAAAAAATAAAAACCAAACCAGTACTTAGCGGATATAGGGGGTGGCTACTGGTTTGAATTTTATTCAAGTATTAAGTATGTATTTTTATAATTTTGGTTTATACATCTTTCTGTTTATTCATATGCGCATCACGCAAAAATTTAATACGGTTATTACAAGTGTATTGCTTTATTAACAAAGTAAATTCCGCGAGGACGAAGTCGCGGGCAGAAGCTAGTAAATCATAACACAAGGCAACAGCATTTTGGTTGCTTAAAAGCTACTTGGTTTTTTTGATAGACCTATATGTCTGGAATATAGGTCCAATTATGAATTTCCCCCATTAGCTCAGATTTCAGAAAAAAATTGTGTCAAAAATTCAAAATTCTGTGTTTCGCTACTAGTTTGGGATAGTATTGTAATTAGTAGTTGTATAATTTTTGACATGGTTTGTAGCTATAAATATTATAATTTTGTTCAATGTTACACAGCAATTTAATTTTAAATATTACAATTATTCTTTCCCTCCAAAATGTTTTATGAAAGTTATGATAATTTAGAATTTAGAAAGTATCGGGAATACCACAAAGGGGAAATTCCCAATAATCCCAATAATTTTATCCCGAAATTCCCACGGGAGCGAAGCTCCGTAAAAAATAAATAATGCCCATGCAATTTTTTTTAAAATAAAAATTAGTCACATACCTTACATCCCTTGCAGCTTCACAGAATATAAATAATGTAATAAGAGTCAAACATATAATTGGTATTCTACAATTCATTTTTTTTATTTATTTAACTAATTTGCCTTAAAATTTATCCATTAAATAAATTCAGTTGTATTTATTGAGCAATTTATAGTCAACGGAAAAGAGGTTAAAGTAATATGGAATATTCTGAATTGGAAGAAGTAATTCCGAAGTAACAATTAATTTAATTTTAATTAATAGGTGCTGTACACGACGACCGAATACTAGCTAAATCGGAGCAATTATAAAAGCATTTTTATATATGTATGTATGGAAATATGTATACTTTAGGAAAAAAAAGTCGGTTAAATTGTTAACACTTATCTCTTATCAGTGTCAGTGTTTGTTTTCATGACTGATTGGACTTTTGTTATTTTTACCATGTTTTAATTTTATTCGTATTTAACAGTTTATTTCAACGATTTTAGAAATGATATTTTATATAGGATGGAAAAAATCTATTGAGATCTTACTTACTTTAATCTATAATATATATATGAATGATGACGACGAAGTTACTATAATCAGTTATAGATTTTTACAGCAGCATTTTAAAACCTTTAAAATGCTGCTGTAAAATCATTATTTTTTTTATTTATTTTAATTTAAAAATCCGATTTAAAAAATTCTGGTAAACCAAATTACGGTTTTAACCGCAAATGTCACTATATTACTGCAAATGACAGACAACAACAAACACACGGACAACAAAGAGATCCTCTAAGGGTTCAAATTTTCCCTTGAGGAACGGAACCCTAATAAAAACAATGAAACGTTTATTAAAATTTTTAATCTTTAAATTTACTTATATACATTATAGCTTGTTTTCATAAAACTATTCATATAATAAAACAGTAAAAATATTTTGTCTGTACATTTAGTATTTTTGACTGAAATGGATAGAGGGACACTTAAAGCAAAAAATTTTTTTTTTAATTTTTTGTCTGTCTGTATGATCACGCTAATCTCCAAAAGTACTGAACCGATTTTGTTGTATTTTATGATGGCAATGTAATTTCTATTAGTCTTTGGAATATCTATGATTTGTCTGTGGTCACCGGATGTGGTTCTATATGTATGTTCTTATATACTTGCCTATGGAGTCTAGCGGAACGTGTAACATTTCGTGTGTTTAAATTATTCTCTAAATAAAAACATCTTGAGTTGAACTATTGATTTTTATTCAATTCCTTCAGGTTATGGGCCCAGGCACATATACCGCAGAGAATTGGATAGAAATAATAGTAAAAACACTGCACTTGAGACTAGCCGGGAGAGAGGTTAGGAATTTGCGACGTGTGCAGGAAGGCGATAGATCAAGATGGAAGGCTTACAATTGCAACAACATTTGAATACCATAAAACTGGAAGGTCCCAGGAACTGGAATGTATGGAAGTTTCAGATGACAGTACTGTTGCGTGGGCAAGGTTGGTTGGATATAGTGGAAGGCCGAAGTAAAAAACCAGAAGGGTCTGAGAAAACTGCATTGGCCGCATGGGAAAACAAGGATGCCAAGGCGCAGTCATTAATAGTGACGAGAATCACTGAAGATGTGATGTTACACATAATCTCGTGCTCAACTGCAGCTGAAATGTGGAGGAAGCTCCAGAGTGTGTATGAACAAAAGACAGAGACGAGCATTCACATTGTTCAACAGAGATTTTTTCAATACAAATATGAAAAAGATACCGATATGTCTGTGTTTATGTCAAAAATTCAGGAAATGCAGAGCCAGCTGAAACAAATGGGAGAAGATATCTCAGAAAAATTCGTTATCACGAAAATACTTATGTCTTTGCCGGAAGAATATAAACACTTTATTTCGGCATGGGAATCCGCTCCGGATGATAAACAAACATTGGATAATCTAGTCGCGAGATTACTAATGGAAGAAGAAAGGTTAAAGAGCAAAAATGAGGAGCCGCAGCAAACTTCATCGTCTGCCTTTGTTGTTAAGAGTAGAAAGCCGGTAAAATGTTTCAAGTGTGGGAAAATAGGACATTTCCAGAATGAGTGTAAAAGTAACAGAGACAGTGATAAAAAGAACAGTGAAGGGAACTCGAATAACAAATGCTTCTATTGTGGTAAAGTCGGACATTTTCAAAATCAGTGTTGGTTCAAGAAAAACAAGGACAATAGGCGTAATAACGACAATGATAAGAAAAATAATGCATTTGTGGTGGTGAACTCAGTGTACGGACAGTATGAACAATCTAAGTGGCTCGTAGACTCTGGTGCAGATGAACATATGTGTTGTGATCGTGCATTATTTACGCATTTTACAAATAATGTACAAGAGACAGTGATAGTCGGTAATGGAAGCGCAATTAGTGTGTTAGGACGTGGACAGATGGCAGTGCAGGTGCGAAACGGAAATGAATGGATTGATTCAACCATAGACAATGTACTATTCGTTCCTGACTTGAAAATAAACTTGTTCTCTGTCAACCGAGCGACTGACAAGGGATATGTCATGATGACAGATGACAACTGTTGCAAATTTTATAAAAATGGCGTTGTTTGTGCGATTGCAAATCGAGTTGGAAATGGTTATTATATGGATTTGCGCTTTAAATGCAATACGGCAAATGTTGCAAAATCAAAATTAAACGACATAAATATGTGGCATGAAAAATTAGCACACCAAAACTTCGAGCACGTCAAGGCAGTATTGCAGAAAAACAACATCGACGCCAAACAAAGATTTGTCCCGAAGTGTGAGAGTTGTTTACAAGGAAAAATTCATCGGTTACCTTTCACAAGAAGTGACTATGTTAGTACGAAAACATGCGAGTTGGTACACGCCGACTTGTGTGGCCCGATGGAGGAGACGTCGCTAGGCGGTTCGAGATATTATTTGTTGATCAAGGATGATTTTTCTAACTACAGATATACCTATTTCATTAAAAATAAACACGAAACCAAGAGCTACATAGAAGATTTTTTGAACAAAGCTGAAAACATTACTGGAAATAAGGTTATGATCTTTAGAAGCGACAACGGCTTAGAATTTACAAACAAGGATGTGAAAGAAATGTTCTCAAGGCGTGGCATTACTCATCAATTGTCTGTGCCATATACGCCTGAGCAAAATGGAAAAGCTGAAAGGGAGAACAGAACATTGGTTGAAGCAGCCAGGACGATGTTGCTTGCAAAGAATTTACCTAAAAAACTATGGGCGGAGGCTGTGAATACAGCAGTGTTTGTCATAAATAGAACTGGAAAGAGTAAAACAGAAGGGAAATCACCATTTGAAGTTTGGACAAACAAGACATTTGATATTAGCACATTGATGGTGTTTGGCGCTCCAGTATATGCGCATATTCCTAAAGAAAGAAGAAGAAAATGGGATAAGAAAGGAGAGAAAGGATTAATGGTGGGATATAATGAAGAAGAAGTAAAAGGTTACAGGATATACTTTCCCCAGAAGAATACAGTAGAAATGAAAAGAGATTTAGTTTTCCTAGAAAATGAAAGAAATATAGCTGAGGAAACAATAGAAACAGTGAGATTAGATGATCAACAGCACCAGGAGACTGAGATTGTGGTGAATGAAGAGGAGAATAATAAATCTGAGGATGATAGTGACGAGTTAGTATATGAGACAGAATCTGGAAGTGATTATGAACCAAGTGGCAATTTAAGTTTCTCTGGCGATGAAAATGTACAGTCTTACAGTCGTGAGAGACCTGTAAGAAGAAGGAAAGAAACATCGTTTTATAAATGTAGCAATGTGCATGTTAGTGACATTCCAGATCCAGTGTCATACAGGGAGGCCATGAGCAGGCCAGATGCTTCGAGCTGGAAAGAGGCGTTCGACAGAGAGTTGCAAACTTTAAAAGAAAACCAAACTTGGGAAATATGTGATGTGCCAGTAAATAAAAAAGGTAATTAGTAGTAAGTGGGTTTTAAGAATAAAACATTTTAATGATACTGTCAAGTACAAGGCCAGATTAGTGGCAAGGGAGTTTGAGCAGGATGATATGATGGACATGTATGAAACTATGCACCTGTGGCTAAATTATCAACTTTTAGGTTATTTGTGTTGGTGGCTACAAAGATGAAATTGCACATTTATCAGATGGATGTCACAGGGGCTTTTTTGTATGGGGATATTGATGAAATAGTGTATTTACAGTTACCAGAAGGTGCTTATACAGGGGATAAAAATATTGTTAAGTTAAATAAGTCTTTATATGGCTTAAAAAAGTCACCCAAATACTGAAATGATAAATTTAATTCTGTAATAATGAAAATAGGCTTTGCCAGATCCCAGAGTGATTCCTGTTTGTATATTAAACGTAACTGTAATTCTAACACTTATGTTTTGTTATATGTTGACGATTTGTTAATTTTTGGTGACAGTGAAAAGGAAATAGGCGACCTTAAGTCCATGCTGAATAGTAAATTTGACATGAAGGATTTGGGATTTGTATCAAACTTTCTTGGGATTCATGTTAAACAAGATTTAGAAAAGGGAGTTACTGAATTAAATCAAAGGGAGTATCTTGAAAATGTTCTTAAAAAATTTAAAATGGAAAACTGTAAGCCTATGAGTACACCAATGGATTGTAATTTTAATTATAAAATTCTTGAAAGTCAACAAGTAGATGTAAACATTGAAAAATTGTGTAGACAAATAATAGGTAGTTTGATGTATGCTGTTCAAGGTACAAGACCCGATTTATGTTTTGCAGTTACAATGTTAAGTAGGTATCAAAAATGTGCCAATAATGTTTTACTAACTGCTTTGAAAAGAGTGTTACGTTATGTTAAATTTACATTACATTATAAACTGATTTATAAGTGTAGGGATGTAATTTTAGAAGGGTTTTGTGATGCTGACTGGGGTGGGGATTTAAGGGACAGAAAGTCCACCACTGGATACATGTTTTTATTTTCAAATTGTTTGATATTATGGAGCTCTAGAAAACAGGCATCAGTAAGCCTGTCATCAACTGAGTTCGAGTATGTTGCTTTGAGCATGGCTGCCAGCGAAGCATGCTGGATTATAAACATGTTAAGTGATTTTGGTTTCCAGAGTGTTTGCCCTGTAAATATTTCTTGCGATAATCAGTCAGCAATATTAACTGCAGCAACAGATTGCATTAAGCGTCTGAAACATGTAGACATCCGTTTCCACTTTATCAAAGATTTGATAAAACATAAGAAAATTAATGTTAGTTATATAAGGACAGGTCAACAACCTGCTGATGTGTTCACAAAGCCATTGAACAAAGAGTTGTTTAATAGATGTATAGTTAAGTGTGGTCTAGAGTTTGAATAATTTTTCTTGTAAGGTAATTACATTGAGGGAGGGTGTTGTATTTTATGATGGCAATGTAATTTCTATTAGTCTTTGGAATATCTATGATTTGTCTGTGGTCACCGGATGTGGTTCTATATGTATGTTCTTATATACTTGCCTATGGAGTCTAGCGGAACGTGTAACATTTCGTGCGTTTAATTATTCTCTAAATAAAAACATCTTGAGTTGAACTATTGATTTTTATTCAATTCCTTCAGATTTTAATGAAACTTTTTTTGTTGTATAGCTATTAAGCCTAGGCAACATTTAGGATATAATTTATTTTGTAAACTGGAACACCTGATGAAGAACCAAAACAGAACTGTTAAACTATAAGAAATATGAAAATGGTTCCTTAACAAAAGTTGTTCACCCTGATGAGCATTTTCTGCTGACGTATAAAAATTGAAGATCTGGAACATCTGATGAATAACTCCAAGAGACCAGCTACACTAAAAACATATATGGAAATGGCGCCTTAGCAAAACTTAATTAATCTGATGAGCATTTTCTGTAGACATATAAAAATCGAAGATCCGAAACATCTGAAACAGTTTGGAACACAAAAAGATTTTCATCTAAGCGAAACTCACGCGGGCGAAGCCGCGGGCAACAGCTAGTTGCACATAAGTAAAATGTCATACACGCATTCATTTTGTTAAAACACTGCATTCCTACCTTCTTACTCATCCAAGCATATATTTTTGTTACTGATAAATGAGTCTATCTGCTTATATTCCAAATTATTTAGGCCTTTACGCCTCAGTTTATACAAAAAGAACAGATGAAATCTTTTTCCAAAAAAATGTTACTTACTTCAATACTGCACTCAAAATTGGGAAATTTTGAAAAAAAAATTATTGCTCGCCGAGCTTGACGCTCGGCGTGCAATAAAGAATGAAATACAGCAGACTTAAGACCCTCTTCTTTTTTGGTTTCTGAAGTACGTTGATGAAAATACAGCGGTCCTCCTCTTTTTGCACACCGAGCACGAAGATTGGTTTAGTAGATAAAGCGTGAGTAGGTTTTTTTTTTTTTTCCTTTTTCTTAACGTACTTATATAAATAATTTAATACGCTAATAATATTACAATCTAGCCCAATGTCAGGCTAATGAGTAATTTTACTTTAACCTAGTTTTATAAATAAATTGAATAAGAATGTGTCCATCGGCACTTTTCTTAATGTCTCTATTAAGGGAAGGCACTTTGTTCGTGTGTCTATATTAACACTATTTATCACTATCACTACTAAATTGTTTTTTTTATCACTACACTAAATCAGACGGTTTAGTTCTTTAAGTCTTCGCACTATGTCCGTGTTGTCGAGGAGCTGGATAGCCTCAACATTCACATGGTGAAGCAGCCTGTGTTCATGTGCTTCTGCGTATTTTTGTATTATGTCACGAACGAACTGTATGTTAAGGTCCCGGTGCAGGTCGTTATTTTTTACGTACCAAGGCGCATTGACTATAGCCCTCAGTACTTTATTCTGGAAGCGTTGGATGATTTCAATGTTTGTCTTTTGGTACAGCCCCACAGCTGTATCCCATAGGTCCATACTGGCATGAGGACCTGTTTATACAGAAGTAATTTATTTTGCACTGACAATGTGGATTGCCTTCCAAGGAGCCAGTACATTTTGTGAAATTTAAAATCTAGCTCTTGTCTTTTCTTTTTAACATGCGCTTTCCAGCGAAGCTTCGCATCGAGCGTCATACCTAAGTATTTAGCTGCATTTTTGTATGGAATTCGGTTTTGGTTTACAAATATTGGAAAGTATTCTTCTCGCTTGTTTGAAAAATTAACGTGGATTGATTTCGATTCGTTAAGCTGTATTCGCCATCTCTTTGTCCAGTTTAATACTTTATTTACAGCTATTTGGACCTTTTCTGCTGCTTCTGCATGAGTGCTTCCAACCGCCATTATGGCTGTGTCATCGGCAAAGGTCGCAATAGTGTTTGTATCTGTATATGGAATATCACAGGTGTATAAAAGGTACAGGACCGGACCCAATACGCTTCCTTGCGGCACTCCAGCATTTATTTCCTTTATTTCAGAATATGCATCATCATGACGTACTCTGAATACCCTATCCGATATGTATGATGTTAGTATATCAGTATAGTTTTTGGGCAGAATTCTCTTTAATTTAATGACCAGGCCTTCATGCCACACTTTATCAAAAGCTTGCGTGAGTAGGTAACAAACAAATAAATAATAAACAAAGAAACTCACTTTCGCTAAATATTAGTTAGAATTAAGATATGACATTTCCTGTCTTAGTACAAAACGATGTCTAAAGTTAAATACTTGTTAAACACATTACAATTAAAATACACGTGCTTTAATGTCATTTTCTAGTTGTCAGTATCTTTTTCTTATGAGCGGGTTATGTGTTTAGCAAGTATTTTACTTTAGACATCGTTATAAAAAACAATTGCCTTTGGCCTAAATCAGTATGGCTATTCAGTAACTTGAAACTGATTCCCTGATGTAAGAAATCACAAGTCAACCACAGAATTTGAAATATAATAAGCTAAATAGAAGTGGAGAGTCCCGTACGGTTTTCCAAAACTCACTTTCTTCAGCGGAATGTTGGTTTATGAAAATGCGTTCATTCAGGATCTAGTGGTACGGCCAAGGGATTTTCAAAATCGTACGGGACTCCGGGTCAACCATAGAGCTAGGTACAGTCAAGACTCAAAAGTGCATACAAAATCTACAAGGCATTTTGATCATTAAGGCTAGGCAGTGAGGTCTTCGAGGTATGACTGCACTTATGACGCTTGACTGTACGTCCTAATATTAGTTCTATGGGGTCAACATTGTCCTTAAGGGCCAGACATAGTGATACACGACATAGATGTAAGACCACTTTACCTATGTTCGACAATAAAGCTATTTTGACTGTCCCAATGCTGATTGGTCCACCAGTGATCCACCATGACATATATTCAAGAAGATCGTCTATTATTTTGATGTTTTTCTATGATCAACTTCTTTATCTACCGGCCTTCTTCCCATTTTAATTGGGGTCGACTCTCCTACCTATTTTTTTTCCAGAATTGGCTATTCTGGGTTGTCATCTGGTCAATTGTTTTTCTCCTTAGGTCACTATCTATACGCTATCCATGTGAGTTGTGTTTTTCTGGACTCCGCTATTGAATGTCTAAGTATGAAATGTCGATGTACGTTAAATCTAAAGTATCTAATATCGAAGTATGCGAGTATGATGTACGTTAGTTCTTAAGTATCCTAGTACTACGTATGTGTACGAGTTGATGAAAGCAAAGTATGAAATTCAACAAAGAGCAACACGCGGAATTCCTTGACCTATGGTGATCAAAGACTCTTCATATTATTCAGATTCATTTAATTCGTCAGACATAGATAGTACATGCATAAACCTATTATGATTACATAGTGTTTCAATATAGGTACAGTGCTCTATGCTGATTTATTATTTTTTATTTTACCTGCGACTTTGCCCGCGCGAATTTCCAAGAGAACAGTGCTTTTTCTCGGGGTAAAAAGTTGCCTGTATCCTTCTTAGTACTTCTAGTAATGTGTATGCGAAATTTTAGTAATCGTTTCAGTAGATGAAGTGTGAAGAGGTAACAAACAAATAAACTCATAACTTCATAATATTAGTTATGATTATGATTATTTTGTTTATAGTATACAAAATAAGGTAAGTTAGGTAACATTTGTTTATCCTAATCAAGATTATTTTATATGATCACAGAATCCTGTTGAGTATTACAGACGACGCGTGATTTTTCTTTCGCTTTAGCTGCTTATTATTATTCATAAATTTAAAGGTAAATAAAAGCTTCTAAAAATTAATCAGTTTCTTTATTGATTAACAAAGATACAAAATATTTTTTTTAACTTATTATTATTATTAAGTAAGACTAACTTACTACTAAATATTACCAAAATAAAAACTAAAACTTAATTTAAATTATTAAGAATGCCTTTTAGGCAGAGCTTGTTACGATAACTAAATCTATATAAACTCCCAAAGAGTATCGGTATTTTCCGGTACTTTATATGATAATTTGGTACCTGTACAAAACGGTAACAAGCCCTGCTGTGAGGCATGGAGCCAAGACGCTGGCTGCATTCCCGCGTTGATTTCGAAGCTTCTACTATTTATTTTTTTAGCTAACCCTTTGTGCCAAAAAGCAGCTAGCCCTCTCCAGCGGAGAAGAATAGACGAGGAGATATTTTTTTAAATAAGCTTTTAATTTTTAATCTCGCATTAACATTTTAGGGCCCTCCCTAATTGTGATAATAGTACGGTAGGTAACAAATTAGAAATTTGAAAATTCCCGATGTTTAGCAAAAAGTTTGACTGTTTAAACAGTTCCGGACAGTAATAGGAGTATATTCTTATTATTCTAAAAACAACAGGCATAGATTAGTACATAATGTTCATATAAATACAAGATTGTAGGTACATTGCCTAACATATTTACCACTAACCTGCACTTATATTATACGGTTATAAAAAGAAACTAATAGGTAAAAGGAATAAGAAGTAATACATAAATAAAAGCAGCAAAAGTTGAATCAAATGAAAACATTGAAAAAGGTAAATGAAAAGTTAAAAAGCAAAAGTAAAATGGTAGAAATGGTAGATATGGTAGCATATGGTCGCTCGGCGGGCGACATTGCAGCAGTCAGCTCTGGTAATGTCTGCATGGCCGTATCGATGGCGTACCAATCGAGGCCCGAACCTCTCGACCTCGAACTTCGCCTTCTAAACATAACATTATTCCATCTTAAACAAAAAATCCGGAAAAATTGAAAGGCTGGACAAAGTTGGGGCAAAGGCTTAGATCCTAACTTATCCTTATCCTAAATAATGCGCGCAGTTCGATATATTGATTTACTAGCTTTTGCCCGCGGCTTCGCCCGCGTGAATTTCGGGAGCAGTGCTTTTCTCTCGGGATGACAGGTACCTTATATCCTTCTCAGTACTTCTGACTGTTCAGTAGATAGAGCGTGAAGAGGTGAGCAAACAAATAATCAAACTCAATTTCGCATTTATAATATTACTTAGGAAAGGATTAAGATGTGTTTTGTAAATAAATTATGTCTGGTCTTTTATTTAACTGAGCAGAACACTGTTAATGCTAACAACATTTTTTTAAAAGCTTTTATTTAACTTGCAATGTATGTAAGTATGTTCGTTCGGGTGGAACACGGGTGGAATCTTAGAACTCAATTTTGAAGTAGATATCTTCAACCGATTGAGCTGAAATTTTGTAAAATCTATTTATTCTTACCAGTCCTATCATGTAAACAATCATCACAGTACTTTTTGTTGAATTTTGTTGAAAATAAATCAAATATTAGTTCAAACCTAAACATTCTAAAGTAAAACATTTATTAACCACGAAAGTAATTTCCTAAAAAGTCTATTTTAATTTATATTGTTGTAAAATCATAAAATGATATGGTAAGATTGTTAACATGATAGGACTGGTAAGAATAAATGGAGTGTACACACGTTTAGTTTGGATGACAATGCATGATATGGTATGTGACGTCATTCTAAATCTAATATGGCGGACCATCTAAGATGGCGGAATAGTTATTTGAAATGCATTTCTATAATATGGGTATCAAATAAAAGGGTTTGTTGAGTGTAACTCGAAAAATAATGTGGCGTCATTCATAAAAAAGCTTTTTTTTTTTAAACTTTTTTACTATTAACTTAATAATTTAAAAAAGTCACATACCTTTCTCTGTATATTCCAGCTTCACAGAATATAAATAATGTAATGAAAGTCAAACATAAAATTGTTATTTTGTGGTTCATTTTTTTTTTTATTTTTCCAATAAAACAAATGCAAATAGTAAAGTCTATTTTGCGTTATAATTTTTAATTTAATAAAATCAGTCGAATGTCTACCGTAAGTTTTGGTCACCGGAACAGCGATTGAAGTACCTAATACTTATTTCAATAACCTGAATCCCTGTTCAACTTAGTTTAATTATTAATTAAAGTTTTAATTTATTAATTAATTAATATTGTTCACGACGACCGATAACCGCAGCCAGAACGAAACAATGGTTCTAGAGTTATAAGCATTTTTATGTATTTATATATACTTCTTTTAACAAAGTCGCTGAAACTGTTATCACTTATCTCTTATCAGTGTTTGTTTTCTTGTTGTTAGACTTTTGCATATTATTTTTACAAATTTTTAATTTTATCAAATTTAACAGTTTTTCAGACGATTTCAGAAATAAAGAAACAAGCTAATTATTAAAAAATAAAAAACACGACTGATAACTCTCATAGGTAGCCTATGTCACTCGGAATAATGCAAGGAATCTAACGATACCTCTCACATCAAAATCTGATCAGCCGTTCAGGACTTGTGGTGGAATAAAGAAACTTACATAAAGTCCATTTATTCATAATTGTCCTATTATGTAAACAATCTTATCATGTCGTTTAACGATTTTACAACAATATAAATTAAAATAGACTTTTTAGGAAATAACCTACTTTCGTGGTTAATGAATGTTTTACTTTAGAATGTTTAGGTTTGAACTAATATTTGATTTATTTTCAACAAAATTCAATAATGTCATAGAATAGACGACCCGGCCCTCGGGGCCCCTGGTTAACTGAGTTGAGATGAAATATAAAAGTCGTCCATGTACACAAAGGGCTTGGCCTTAGGCCTCGACCCGCACTTTGCTCACGAGACGGCGCGCCAAAATGAACCTGGGAGTAGACCTGGGATACTGCCCGCGGAAACTTTGATCGTATAATCTGGGGTTGTGTTCGACCAAATGTCATAGAAGACCCTGGGCAAGGACCATCACCATACCTAGCCGGTGGAAGTTTATAGTTTTTTTTCATACAAACTGGTTATTAGGGGTTTGAAATTAAACCAGAAGGTCATCCATGTATATGAAGAACTCGGCCTTCGGCCTCGCCCTGCTCTTTGCTCACGCGACAAAGCACGGCCTTCGATTTAGCCTAGACACAGCTTGGACTGTGGCCCTGCGGGCGCAAGCTTCAGCCTTGCTTGCGTGGCTGGGGCCCCAGGTTTACTGGAGGTTTGAGATTAAATATAAAAGCCATACCATAACCGGTGGTAGTTTATAGCTTTTGTGATGTTTTTTATTATAAAAACTTGACTGGGGATTTTGGGGGGGGAAAACGGACTCGAACGGGATTGCCGTCATATAAATATCTATCGTAGAGGGTGACTATGGTACCCTCGACTGACAGATGGTTGTTTTTCAATATATTTATATGGGGCCAGTCCAGGAGCTGCGTATAAATCCAGGGCTGCAAGCCACGTAAGCGAGGCCGAAGACCGATCTCCGACTTGTAAACAAAGAGCGGGGCGAGGCCGAAGGCCGAGCCCTTTGTGTACTTGGACGATCTAACGGTGTTGATCTTTCTATCCATCTTATACAAATCTATATATATATATATATATATCTCTCTCAGCCGAAAGACGTCCACTGCTGGACAAAGGCCTCCCCCAAGGATTTCCATAACAACCGGTCCTGCGCTGCCCGCATCCATGCGCATCCCGCGACCTTCACCAGGTCGTCGGTCCACCGAGTGGGAGGCCTGCCAACACTACGTTTTCCGGTTCGTGGTCGCCACTCGAGAACTTTTCTGCCCCAACGGCTATCTGTTCTACGAGCTATGTGCCCCGCCCACTGCCACTTAAGTTTCGCGATTCTGCGGGCTATGTCGGTTACTTTAGTTCTCCTACGGATCTCCTCATTTCTGATTCGATCACGCAGAGAAACTCCGAGCATAGCGCGCTCCATCGCCCTTTGGGTGACCTTGAGCCTTCTTATGAGGCCCATAGTAAGCGACCACGTCTCTGTTCCGTATGTCATTACTGGCAACACACACTGGTCAAAGACCTTAGTCTTGAGACACTGCGGTATTTTGGACGAGAAGATATCGCGAAGCTTCCCGAACGCTGCCCAGCCGAGTTGGATTCGACGGTTGACCTCTTTCTCGAAGTTGGACTTACCTAACTGAACTGTTTGTCCCAAGTATAGATAATTGTCAACAACTTCGAGTGTAGAGTCTCCAACCTTCAGAGGAGTGGGTGCGACACGGATATTAAACATAATTTTCGTCTTGTCCATGTTCATTTTTAGACCCACTTGTTGAGAGGCTCTACAGAGGCCATCGAGCATTGTGCCTAGGTCTTCCAAGGTCTCAGCCATGACTACGATATCGTCAGCGAATCGAAGGTGAGTAAGGTACTCGCCGTTGATATTGATGCCGAGTCCGCTCCAGTCCAGAAGCTTGAAAACATCTTCCAGGGCGGCGGTGAACAGTTTCGGAGATATCACGTCTCCCTGTCTCACCCCTCGCTGCAACTGGATAGGTTTGGAGCCTTGATCCTGGAGACGGACCGACATGGTGGCGTTTTCGTACAAACACTTCAGCGCTTCGATATATCGATAGTCAATTTGGCACCGTTGGAGAGACTGTAGCACAGCCCAGGTCTCGATCGAATCGAAGGCTTTCTCGTAGTCCACAAACGCCAAGCATAATGGCTGATTATACTCCTCAGTCTTCTGTATAATCTGCCGCAGCGTATGTATGTGGTCTACGGTACTAAAGCCTTTTCGGAAACCGGCTTGTTCGGGAGGCTGGAAGTCGTCAAACCTGCGAGCGAGACGATTCGTAATGACTCTCGAAAACAGTTTGTAGACATGGCTCAGAAGTGAGATAGGCCTATAATTCTTCAATAGGGTTTTGTCACCTTTTTTGAAGAAAAGTACCACCACACTTCTGTGCCATGCCGTAGGCGTTTGTCCCTCGAGTATGACGGAATCAAATAGATTTTAGAGCTTTCAGAATATATATATATATATATATAAAAGAACAAGGGTGATTGGTAAATCAACGCCCAGCCTAAACCATAAAAGCTATAAACTTGAAATTTGGACCGAAGTTTTATGTTAATACGTAGTGCTCAGATAAGAAAGGATTTTTCAAAATTAGACCCCTAAGGGGGTTAAAATAGAGGGCAAAGTTTGTATGAAAAAAAATTAAAATCTTCACTGATTTACTTGAAACTTGGCAAGAATGCTTCTCAACAAAAATAACCAATGGCGTGTTTCAGCGTTTTTTGAAATTCAACCTCTAAAGGGGTAAAAAAGGGGAGGTAAACTAATTTATCATCACAAAACCGAAACTATAAAAGCTATAAACGTGAAATTTGGTAAGTGTCTTCATTATACAATATACTGCCCACATAAGAAAGGGTTGTTCACAATTTCAACCCTTGCAGTCCAAAAAAAGGGGTGAATTTGCGTACCTTTAGACAAATCCCATTTGAAATTTCGCCAGTTATGCATGTTGGCCTATTGGTAGAAGCCGCGGATTATTTTTTAAGTACAGGGTTCGAATCCTGCCGGATGTGACTTTTTTTCCAATTTTTTTTTGCGTTTTGTATTAGTTTTTTAGAATTCTATATTTTTTTAAATATTTTAGTAAATAAATATTTTAAGATAGTAACTGGAAGTAGCTGGATCGAATCCTGCCACTAACAACAATTTTCTGTTTTCGTTTTTTATTTGTTTTCTAGAATTAATTTCTTACTTTTTTTTTTTAATTTTGAAAAGAAACGAATAAATTCATTTGTAAATTTATTTCCGGTCATCTACTGATTGTGCCAAGCAAAATAATATCCAATAGATGGCGTTGATAAAATGAGAAATGTAAGCTGAAATTATTTCTCAATATTTTCAATAGATGGCGCTGCGCAATTTTGGTGATTTCTACTTCGCGCTTAGGGGTCGTGGGTATAATAATAAAACAGTAAAGATATTTTGTCTGTGCAGTACATTTAGTATTTTTGACTGAAATGGATAGAGGGACACTTAAAAAGAATAACAGAAAGCAAAAACATTTTTTGGAATTTTTTGTCTGTCTGTCTGTCCGTCCATCTGTATATGTATGTACGCGTTTCACGCAATATCTGCTGGACGGATTTGATAGAACTTTTTTGTTGTATAGCTATTAAGCCTGGGCAACATATAGGCTATAAGTGATTTTGAAAACTGGAACACCTGATGAAGAACCTTAAGGGGGGTTAGGCGGTCAGCGAAAATTCATATGAAGCGGCTGAGGCGGGGGGGGGGGGGGGACGTCCCGGTTGCGCGCCATTCGAATTTTTTTATCAAAAAGTTAATAGAAATGTTTAGTTTTTCAAAAATTTAAATCAGTCACGAAATCGAAAAGGTAAAATACCTTTGTGTTGGTGATTTTAAAACATTTTTTTATTATAAAACACGGATGTTATCTGTATTCATATGAAATAGAGGTAACTTCACGATTTTTTTCTATCGAGCAAAATTTTTCCCATCGTGTTTTGGAAACAGTCCTCCCTTTAAACATACGTTCTACAATACATATCAAAAATTTCAGGGCGAAAACTCTTCAATTCTTTAAACAGCAGCTTATAGAAAACAGCCAATAACAGCTAAACTATAAGAAATATGGAAATGGTACCTTTGGAAAAGTTTATCAATCTGACGAGCATTTTCTGTTGACGTATAAAAATCGAAGATCAGGATCACCTGATGAAGAATTCCAAGGGACCAGCTACACTATTACATATATGGAAATGGCGCCTTAGCAAAAGTCGTTTAACCTGATGAGCATTTTCTGCTGACGTATAAAAATTTAAGTTTATGCAACATCTGATGAAGAACTCCAAGAGACCAGCTACTCTATAAAAAATGGAAATGGAGCCTTAGCAAAAGTCGTTCAACCTGATGAGCATTTTCTACTGACGTATAAATAGACAGGACACGGGATAGGATAAAGAGGGACTCTGGGTGGTAGTGGTGGTACACGGGAAATTGTAGATAACGAGCAGACGAAGATCGTTTATTGAATGAAATATCACTTTTGATTCATTTTAACACCGCGACTGTACTACGAGTACCTAATATATTCCCGCGGGACACGGGATAACCAAATAGCTGAAATTTTGAGTACTGGAGTTTAGGTTACTACAGTTTGGAACACAAAAAGATTTTTCATCTAAGTAAAAGTATATACAAACACATGGTCAGTCGTATAAAAAAGAGTTCAAATTTAATATTATTTTATTATTTATGTACAAGCCAAAAAACATTTGATTAGTTAAGTCAACATATGGGTTTTAGATTTAAAAAAAAAAAACAATAAAATGAATTTGTAATCTTTAAATTTACTTAAAGACATCATAGTTTGTTATTATGAATAAAAGTAACTCAATTAAGTCTTACACGCATTAATTTTGTGAGATCACTGCATTCCTACCGTCCAACTCATCCAAGCATAGAGTTTCTTTGATAAATGAGTCTATACAATGTGTCCCGTCATCAGTGTCGGAGCCTTTAATGGTATGTTATATAGCATTTTATATGAACATATCACTACCCAAAACATTTTTCTTCTACTGTGGTAAAATGGCAGCCATTTTGTTTTTTTCGGGCTCTTATACTAATTCAATCGTAACTACGCGTGTAAAATTCCTATCAACATAAAATAGGTCTCATTTAAAAGCTAATCATGTAGACAACAATAAAATAAGAAAGATGTTTCAATGTGAAAGACAAAAAAAAAGAAAAAACGTAAAAGCAAAAAAAAATATATTTTTTGTGTTTTATTTATTATTATTAGCTTCTTGTGAATAAACGAGCACATTAAAATGTTTATTTTAAAACGAAAGTTAAAAAAAAAGTTTTGAGTGGTAATTTGTCCACAAAAAATGCCATATAACATACCATTAAAGGCTCCGACACTGATGACGGGAAACATTGTATATGTTATGTTCCAAATTCTTTAGGCCTTTATTATTGTACTAGCCGCGCCCCGGGGCTTCGCTCCCGTGGGAATTTCTATGTATTTATGTATGTTTTTGTTTTATTTGTTATCTATGTGCTATTCCCGGTATTTTTCTACCCGTATATTAAGTTTCATCAAAATCCGTCCAGTAGATTTTACGTGATTGAGTAACAAACATCTTCACAAACTCACATCAAAACTGTAACGTCAATGAAAGGCGGAAGCTGGCAATAGACTGTTTATTCCAACCCAATGTGACAAGACAATGACAGTTCATACAAGCGAATACAGATAATGTATCTATAGTATGGGAGTGCTGTCACACTTCCCCCTCTTAAATTCTTAATTAATACTAACTTAACAATAAAAACATGTGAGCTACTTAAAGTATTTCTCAATAACAGCTAATAAGATATTTAAGCATAAAAACAATTATTGTTTAAATCTTTCTTAAGGGACAGCTACTAAGATACTTAAGTATAAAAACAATTAATTCTTTAAATCTTTCTTATACAAATTACGCTTGTAAGCACGCAGGTCTCGAGCAGACACATGCGGGGGTGTGGAATTACATTTAGGCGACTTGTCCGTCTCGGTTACAGGCAAATCCGAGCGTATATCACATCCATCCTGATTACCGTCACATGCATTCTCGAAATCGTCCCCAGCACCACCAGCCTCAAGACCGGTCTGAGGTGTTCCGACGTCGTCGGTCTCTTTGATACCGGGCACTCCACTCGTTCGAGCCAGTGAAAACCTACCTCTATTGTTTATGAGCTGGTCCGCGTGTCTTCGCTAGCAGGTGTCTTGGCCTATCTCGACCTTGTAAGACAGTGGGCCTGTTTGTTTAACAACCACGCCCTCGGACCACTTTTCCCCCCGGGCGGTGTAGTCGCGAGCCAGCACGCGGTCCCCGATGGCGAAGTCACGTGGCGTGCCTCTAGTTGCGCGTTCTTGACGCTCCTGGTTGTTACGCACCACGTCCGCCACGCTGGGCCGCAGTGCGTCCAACCGGCCGCGTAGGCGTCTTCCTATCAAGGCTACTGCGGGTGATACGCCTGTTGTGGCGTGTTCACAGTTTCTATATTGAAATAAAAACCTATTTAATGCCGTCGATGTGTCTTCGTTCTCATGTAGTGCCCGTTTGATCGCTTTTTTAATCGTTTTAACGGCATTTTCCGCAGCGCCATTGCCTTGTGGTCTGTATGGTGCTGAAGTTACATGTCTAATACTATTATTTTGACAGTAAGTTTTAAAATCATGTGAAAAAAACGGCGGGCCATTATCGGTTACGAGTTGGGACGGTAAACCGAATCGAGCAAATATGTTTCTAAAAACAGCTATCGTTGACTTAGCATCAGTGTTTCGCATTAGTACCGCTTCTATCCATTTAGAATGAGCATCTACTACAATTAAATAACGTTTACCCCCGCAATCTGCAAAGTCGGCATGCAGCCGGTACCATGGGTACAGTGGGAATTCCCACGGGTGTAATGGGGAGTGCGGGGGGGCGTCTCGAACCACTCTACACGCATCACAGTTACGACATAGCTCTTCTAAATCCCGATCCAGACTCGGCCAATAAATGTAGTTACGTGATAGCATTTTCATCTTATTGACCCCCAAATGACCCTCATGGATTTCCTTTAGGACCAGTTTTCTAAGGTTAGTAGGGATGACAACTCTGTATTTGTACATTATACAACCTAATTCTGTAATTAGGTCCATTTTCCTAACAAAAAACGGTTTTTCATCGTCCGACCTCGTACTCGACGGCCAGCCAAATTGTATGTAACCTTTAATTTTACACAACAATGTATCGCGCTCCGTTTCTTTGGCTATATCTTTAAAGTTTACAGGTGAACACTCGCTAATTAAATTAATATAATTAACAGCTTCCCTCAAGGGCCCCTCCCGGAGCAAGCGGCAGCCGTGATAAAGCATCGGCTGGCCCATTGTCCGCCGACCGTACGAACTCGACACTAAAATCATATGCGGCCAACTGTGCTGCCCATCTCTGTAATCTACTCGCTGCGGTTTGAGGAATTCCGCCTTTAGCCCCAAAAAATATAAGTAAGCGGTTGATGATCTGTTCGTAAAATAAAACTCCTTCCGAATAGATATTGATGGTGTTTTGTGATACCAAAAAATATCGCGAGGGCCTCTTTATCGAGTTGGCTATAGTTCTGTTCGGCAGCATTTAGCGTGCGCGAGACACAGCTGACAGGCCGCTCGCTGCCGTCGGTGTAGCGGTGCGCGAGCACGGCGCCCAGCCCGTATGCGCTGCTGTCCACCGACAGCACGAGCGGCCGCCCCTCCTCGTAATGCGCCAGCACGCGCTCGCTCAGGAGGGCCCGCTTGGCTGTATTGAACGCGCGATCACATTCCGACGTCCAATTCCAAGCAACGCCCTTTTTTAATAAACTATGTAATGGATGTAAGATGTCACTCAAGTTTGCAATAAATTTACCATAATAATTAAGCATGCCTAGGAAACTCTTTAATTGAGTGACGTTACCAGGAATTGGTGCTGCTGAAATAGCATTTATCTTATCTGGGTCAGGCCGTAACCCCCCTTATTAATTATAAAGCCTAGATACTTAACTTGTTCTGCCATAAATGTACACTTAGCTAATTTGATAGTGAGTCCCATTTTTTGTAACCGTTCAAATGCAGCTCTCAGGTTAGCCATGTGATCCTTCCTATTTGCTCCGGTTATACAAATATCATCCAAAAAAACCACACAACCCGGCACTCCCCGTAACGTTTCCTCCATTAATTTTTGAAATTTCTCCGGTATACAGGAAAGGCCATACGGTGTACGACGATATACGAAAGTCCCGATATGCGTCGTGATGGCAGTATAAGCCTGGGACTCTTTTGATAGTAAACATTGTTCGTACGCATGTGTAAGGTCTATTTTTGAGTACCTATCCCCTCCACTGAGGTTTGCAAACAGTTCCTCAATGCGTGGTAACGGATAATGTTCCCTTTTTAATTTTGGGTTAATTGTTATTTTGTAGTCCCCGCAGATTCGTATATCGCCGTTTCTTTTAACTACCGGAACGATCGGTGTACCATATTCTGAATAGTCCACGCGATAAATAGTACCGTCCGACTCGAGCCTCGCGAGTTCGCGCTCGACACGACCACGCAGCGCCAGCGGCACGGGCCGCGCGCGCACGTACACCGGCGTACTATCTGTGAGCTGCAATTGAATAGTACGCTTACACGTACCCAATTTATCTGTAAAAACCTGTGGAAATTCTGCACACAATTGGCTCACAAATCGATCCTCCATTATTTCATGCAGTTGGATATTGTTTATTTGTAATTTTCGTAACCAATCGCGTCCCAAAAGAGGCCCAGCCCCGTTTTATATAATATACAACAGTTATGGGAGTGCTGTCACAAAAACTTTCGCATTTATAATATTAGTAGGATTGTAATATCATAATTTGGTTATGTACTTGTACTAATTACTTAGATATAGACAAAATATGTGGATCAGCAGATTTTTTTGATATATCAGAGTCGGTTCTATACTAAAAGTCATAATCATGAGTACTGTCAGCAACAGAAAAGATGCCAAAGATTTAGAATTAATTACTTTTCATTATATATACCCCTTTACATATAAACAGGAATAGAGGTGCTTTATATTTAATTTAGCCAATTGGTCCCACTGCTGCTGGGCAGAAGCCTACCCCTTATATCTACAACTACTTCTATCGCTCGCTATCTGCCGCCACTGCCTATCAAAGGCCGACAATTCGTCAGACATATGAAACATATGGAAATCAAATCCGATCGATTTGGTTATCCCATGTCCCGCGGGAATATATGTTGATGAACGGGAACAGATGTTCCAGATCTTCAATATTTATACGTCAGTAGAAAATGCTCATCAGGTTGAACGACTTTTGCTAAGGCGCCATTTCCATATATGTAATAGTGTAGCTGGTCTCTTGGAGTTCTTCATCAGTTGATTCTGATCTTCGATTTTTATACGTCAACAGAAAATGCTCGTCAGATTGATAAACTTTTGCAAAGGTACCATTTCCATATTTCTTATAGTTTAGCTGTTCTGTTATGGTTCTTCATCAGGTGTTCCAGTTTTCAAAATCAATTATAGCCTTTATGTTGCCCAGGCTTAATAGCTATACAACAAAAAAAGTTTCATTCAAATCCGTTCAGTAGTTTTTGCGTGAAATGCGTACATACATACAGACAGACACAAGAAATTCCAAAAAAATATTTTTGCGTTCTATTATTCTTTTTAGGTGTCCCTCTATCAATTTCAGTCAAAAATACTAAATGTACAGACAAGATATTTTTACTCTCTTATTACCTATATGTATAGATTGGTGATTAAAGAAACTTATCTAAATAAAAAAATAAGTGATGCAATTATATTCGACTCTTTTATTACATTCAACGAGTCAAAAGTTCATTTATCTAATTTCTATGCTTTATAGTACAAGTCAGTGATCGATGACAATATTGCAAAATAAGTTTATCAACTAACTACTTGATACTTATCCAAATAAATGACGTTCTTCGCCAACACATATCTTGGTGGATCCGCATTGGGGCAATCTATCAGGTCCAAATCCAAGTTGTAACAGACATGTATTTCCCACAAATACAATTGCTTGGTAATCTGAAAATTTATATAAAATAGTTAAAGAGGTCTATTGGAATGTCGGAGATACCCTGGGAATGAATGTGGTGCATTGATCCAATGGAATTTGGTAAAAAAGTGCAAATAGATTACTTATCAGGTGTTTAATTATATCCATAGTAAATTTCATCAAAACCGGTCCAGCGGTTTATTCGTGAAAGCAGAAAAGACTTTCGCATTTATTTCATAACTAGCTTTTGCCCGCGGCTTCGCCCGCGTAAATTTCTTTTTCCCGGGATGAAAGGTACGCTATATCCTTCTCAGTACTTTTAACTATGTGTATGTGAAATTTCAGCAAGATTGGTTCAGTAGATAAAGCGTGAAGAGGTAACAAACAAACAAATTTACTTTCGCATTTATAATATTAGTTAGGAAAGTTAGGATTAGGATATTAGCTGCGCCCTGAGGCTTCGCTTTCTTCAGAATTTTTGGATTGAAAGTGCCTATGTTAGTTGCTATTCCCGTTCTTTTTCTACCCAATATAATTGAAATCAGTCCAGTAGATTTTACGTGATTGAGTAAGTAGCTTTTAATAAAAGTACTTACAGAATGTTTATAAGTATTAACTTTAACTTTCACGCCGATCGCATTTCTAATGATGTTTATGATCTGTCTCAGTGTCTTAACATCTCCAGGCCTCAAGCCTCCATCAGACAATGCTGCTCCAAAATCCAGTTGTTCAAACAGATCTACAGTTTTTCTAAAATAGTTGACGTCATTCCCTATAAGTTGCGACCGAGAGGCGCAGCTTCCATGAATTTCAAACTCATGCTCCCAAAATAGTGCGTTTGTATTCGTTGGTAATATCGTATACCAATTTGCATTAAGTCTATTCTTCAATCCACGATCATTGAGTCTCGTTTTGTTAAATAACAAATTCTGTTTAGTGCATCTAGATGGTATATCGACTAGCCCATTAATAGCTGGCCAGAGACCGTGTATGACCCACTGTATTGGTTTAGTCTTAAGGGTAGTGAAATTGTTAGTGTCGTCTAATTTGTAAGCGTATCCAGGGGACCAGGTCATGGCCAGTTTGAAATAATCGAAGCAATCTTCAGCGGGGCTGCTGTCATCGACACAAGTTTGGTCATAACTAGATCTGCAAAATGAAATAATTTTGAAAAATGTTTATATATGTTATCGCGAGCGATATTGGTGCATTAAATCAAGACTTGGAGACATCATTATATCATGCTCCAAGCTCACTCAATCATTTTGTATATTTGTTTGAATCAGGGGCAGATCCAGGATTTTATTTCTGGGGCCCAAGGGGCAGATGGGCAAAACAATCAAATTAAATAAACTTGTTACAACAAGAACTGTTAGAAGAAAAAAGTTTCATTCGTGTTCGTTTTGTCTTTTTATACATATTTCATCAAATCTGATAAATTTGAACTGTGAGTGATCTCCATAGTACAGAGGTACAAAAAAATCCTGTCTGTAGGGGCACGTGCTCCGTGCCCCCACAGACAGGATTTAAAAAATAAAAACCAAACCAGTAGCGGATATAGGGGGTGGCTACTGGTTTGAATTTTATTCAAGTATTAAGTATGTATTTTTATAATTTTGGTTTATACATCTTTCTGTTTATTCATATGCGCATCACGCAAAAATTTAATACGGTTATTACAAGTGTATTGCTTTATTAACAAAGTAAATTCCGCGAGGACGAAGTCGCGGGCAGAAGCTAGTAAATCATAACACAAGGCAACAGCATTTTGGTTGCTTAAAAGCTACTTGGTTTTTTTGATAGACCTATATGTCTGGAATATAGGTCCAATTATGAATTTCCCCCATTAGCTCAGATTTCAGAAAAAAATTGTGTCAAAAATTCAAAATTCTGTGTTTCGCTACTACTTTGGGATAGTATTGTAATTAGTAGTTCTATAATTTTTGACATGGTTTGTAGCTATTAATATTATAATTTTGTTCAATGTTACACAGCAATTTAATTTTAAATATTACAATTATTCTTTCCCTCCAAAATGTTTTATGAAAGTAATGATAATTTAGAATTTAGAAAGTATCGGGAATACCACATAGGGTACTTTTTATCCCGAAATTTCCACGGGAGCGAAGCTCCGTAAAAAATAAATAATGCCCATGCAATTTTTTTTTAAATAAAAATAAGTCACATACCTTACATCTCTTGCAGCTTCACAGAATATAAATAATGTAATAAGAGTCAAACATATAATTGGTGTTCTACAATTAATTTTTTTTTATTTATTTAACTAATTTGCCTTAAAATTTATCCATTAAATAAATTCAGTTGTATTTATTGAGCAATTTATAGTCAACGGAAAAGAGGTTAAAGTAATATGGAATATTCTGAATTGGAAGAAGTAATTCCGAAGTAACAATTAATTTAATTTTAATTAATAGGTGCTGTACACGACGACCGAAAACTAGCTAAATCGGAGCAATTATAAAAGCATTTTTATATATGTATGTATGTAAATATGAAAAAAGTCGGTTAAATTGTTAACACTTATCTCTTATCAGTGTCAGTGTTTGTTTTCATGACTGATTGGACTTTTGTTATTTTTACCATGTTTTAATTTTATTCGTATTTAACAGTTTATTTCAACGATTTTAGAAATGATATTTTATATAGGATGGAAAAAATCTATTGAGATCTTACTTACTTTAATCTATAATATATATATGAATGATGACGACGAAGTTACTATAATCAGTTATAGATTAAATGCTGCTGTAAAATCATATTTTTTTTATTTATTTTAATTTAAAAATCCGATTTAAAAAATTCTGGTAAACCAAATTACGGTTTTAACCGCAAATGTCACTATATTACTGCAAATGACAGACAACAACAAACACACGGACAACAAAGAGATCCTCTAAGGGTTCAATTTTTCCCTTGAGGTACGGAACCCTAATAAAAACAATGAAACGTTTATGAAAATTTTTAATCTTTAAATTTACTTTTATACATTATAGCTTGTTTTCATAAATCTATACATATAATAAAACAGTAAAAATATTTTGTCTGTACATTTAGTATTTTTGACTGAAGTGGATAGTGAGACACTTAAAAAAAATAATAGAAAGCAAAAACCAGGACCTTTGTTTATAATGTTAATTTAAAATCATTTAATATTTACAAGTTATATATATATGTTACGTTACTTGTAGCCTGACAATACTTACATAGGCATTCCTGATGATGTTCTGCGATTATCTGAATGTGTTGTTGGCGTTCCCAAAAATTCAAAATTTCTAGTGTGCTATTATTTGTGAAGACCTATAATTGGCTTTGAAATTTGTATTTTATTACTATCATATAAATTTAGCTGTTGGTCTTCCGAATGTATAAAATAAAATAAAATAAAATAAAATAAAATAAAATAAAATAAAATAAAATAAAATAAAATAAAATAAAATAAAATAAAATAAAATAAAATAAAATAAAATAAAATAAAATAAAATAAAATAAAATAAAATAAAATAAAATAAAATAAAATAAAATAAAATAAAATAAAATAAAATAAAATAAAATAAAATAAAATAAAATAAAATAAAATAAAATAAAATAAAATAAAATAAAATAAAATAAAATAAAATAAAAATAAAATAAAAAAATATAAAATAAAATAAAATAAAATAAAATAAAATAAAATAAAATAAAATAAAATAAAATAAAATAAAATAAAATAAAATAAAATAAAATAAAATAAAATAAAATAAAATAAAATAAAATAAAATAAAATAAAATAAAATAAAATAAAATAAAATAAAATAAAATAAAATAAAATAAAATAAAATAAAATAAAATAAAATAAAATAAAATAAAATAAAATAAAATAAAATAAAATAAAATAAAATAAAATAAAATAAAATAAAATAAAATAAAATAAAATAAAATAAAATAAAATAAAATAAAATAAAATAAAATAAAATAAAATAAAATAAAATAAAATAAAATAAAATAAAATAAAATAAAATAAAATAAAATAAAATAAAATAAAATAAAATAAAATAAAATAAAATAAAATAAAATAAAATAAAATAAAATAAAATAAAATAAAATAAAATAAAATAAAATAAAATAAAATAAAATAAAATAAAATAAAATAAAATAAAATAAAATAAAATAAAATAAAATAAAATAAAATAAAATAAAATAAAATAAAATAAAATAAAATAAAATAAAATAAAATAAAATAAAATAAAATAAAATAAAATAAAATAAAATAAAATAAAATAAAATAAAATAAAATAAAATAAAATAAAATAAAATAAAATAAAATAAAATAAAATAAAATAAAATAAAATAAAATAAAATAAAATAAAATAAAATAAAATAAAATAAAATAAAATAAAATAAAATAAAATAAAATAAAATAAAATAAAATAAAATAAAATAAAATAAAATAAAATAAAATAAAATAAAATAAAATAAAATAAAATAAAATAAAATTAAATAAAATTAAATAAAATTAAATAAAATTAAATAAAATTAAATAAAATTAAATAAAATTAAATAAAATTAAATAAAATTAAATAAAATTAAATAAAATAAAATAAAATAAAATAAAATAAAATAAAATAAAATAAAATAAAATAAAATAAAATAAAATAAAATAAAATAAAATAAAGTAAAATAAAATAAAATAAAATAACATAAAATAAAATAAAATAAAATAAAATAAAATAAAATAAAATAAAATAAAATAAAATAAAATAAAATAAAATAAAATAAAATAAAATAAAATAAAATAAAATAAAATAAAATAAAATAAAATAAAATAAAATAAAATAAAATAAAATAAAATAAAATAAAATAAAATAAAATAAAATAAAATAAAATAAAATAAAATAAAATAAAATAAAATAAAATAAAATAAAATAAAATAAAATAAAATAAAATAAAATAAAATAAAATAAAATAAAAATAAAATAAAATAAAATAAAATAAAATAAAATAAAATAAAATAAAATAAAATAAAATAAAATAAAATAAAATAAAATAAAATAAAATAAAATAAAATAAAATAAAATAAAATAAAATAAAATAAAATAAAATAAAATAAAATAAAATAAAATAAAATAAAATAAAATAAAATAAAATAAAATAAAATAAAATAAAATAAAATAAAATAAATAAATAATTTATTTTTTTTAAGTTTTTGTCTGTCTGTATGTATAATGACGCTAATCTCCGAAAGTACTGAACCGATTTGAATGAAACTTTTTTTGTTGTATAGCTATTAAGCCTAGGCAACATTTAGGATATAATTTATTTTGAAAACTGGAACACTTGATGAAGAACCAAAACAGAACAGTTAAACTACAAGAAATATGAAAATGGTGCCTTAACAAAAGTTGTTCAACCTGATGAGCATTTTCTGCTGACGTATAAAAATTGAAGATCTGGAACATCTGATGAATAACTCCAAGAGACCAGCTACACTATAAACATATAGGTATGGAAATGGCGCCTTAGCAAAACTTGATTTATCTGATGAGCATTTTTTGTAGACATATAATAATCGAAGATCCGAAACATCTGAAACAGTTTGGAACACAAAAAGATTTTCATCTAAGCGAAACTCATGCGGGCGAAGCCGCGGGCAACAGCTAGTTGTACATAAGTAAAGTGTCATACACGCATTAATTTTGTTAAAACACTGCATTCCTACCTTCTTACTCATCCAAGCATATATTTTTGTTACTGATAAATGAAGACTCATTTATCAGTAATAATCTGTTTATATTCCAAATTATTTAGGCCTTTATGCCACAGTTTATATAAAAATATAGGAACAGAGGAAATCTTTTTCCAAAAAAATTTTACTTACTTCAATACTGCACTCAAAATTAAGAAATTTTGAAAAAAAAATTAAGAATAAAATACAGCAGACTTAAGAACCTCCTCTTTTTTGGTTTCTAAAGTAGGTTGATGAAAAAATACAGCGGTCCTCCTTAACCTCCTCTTTTTGCACACCGAGCACGAAGATTGGTTTAGTAGATAAAGCGTGAGTAGGTAACAAACAAATAAATATATAAACAAAGAAACTCACTTTCGCTAAATATTAGTTAGGATTAGGATATGACATTTCCTGTCTTACCACAAAACGATGTCTAAAGTTAATTACCCTTACAATTAAAACACGTGCTTTAATGACATTTTCAAGTTGTCAGTATCTTTTTCTTATGAACGGGTAATGTGTTTAGCAAGTATTTTACTTTAGACATCGTTATAAAAAACTATTGCCTTTGGTCTAAATCAGTATGGCTATTCAGTCACTTGAAACTGATCCCCTGATATAAGAAATCACAAGTCAACCACAGAATTTGAAATATAATAAGCTAAATAGAAGTGGAGAGTCCCGTACGGTTTCACAAAAATCAGTTTCTTTAGCGGAAGCATGTGTTGGATTATGAAAATGCGTTCATTCAGGTTTTGGTGCTTCAACCATTGAGCTAGGTACAGTCAATAGTCAAAAGTGCATACAAAATCTACAAGGCATTTTGATCATTAAGGCTAGGCAATAAGGTCTTCGAGGTATGACTGTACTTATGACGCTTGACTGTACGGCCTAATATTAGGTCTACGGGGTCAACATTGTCCTTTTAAGGGCCAGAAATAGTGATACACGACAATAGAATTAAGACCACTTTACCTATGTTCGACAATAAGCTATTTTGACTTTTTTTAATTAGGGTCGACTCTCCTACCTATTTTTCTCCAGAACTGGCGATTCTGGGTTCTTCTGGTTAATTGTTTTTCTCCTTAGGTCACTATCTATACGCTATCCATGTGAGTTGTGTTTTTCTGGACTCCGCTATTGAATGTCTAAGTATGAAATATTGATGTACGTTAAATCTAAAGTATCCAATATCGAAGTATGCGAGTACTATGTACGTTAGTTCTTAAGTCCTAGTACTACGTACGTGATAAAGTTTATGAAAGCAAAGTATGAAATTCAACAAAGAGCAACACGCGGAATTCCTTGATCTATGGTGATCAAAGACTCTTCATATTATTCAGATTCATTTAATTCGTCAGACATAGGTTGTACATGCATAAACTTATTATGATTATACATAGTGTTACAATATAGGTACAGTGCTCTATGCTGATTTATTGTTTTTTATTATTTATTTATTTCTATTTTACCCGCGACTTTGCCCGCGCGAATTTCCAAGAGAACAGTGTTTTTTTCCCGGGGTAAAAAGTTGCCTGTATCCTTCTTAGTACTTCTAGCTCTGTGTATGCGAAATTTCAGGAATATAGGTTCAGTAGATGAAGTGTGAAGAGGTAACAAAAAAATAAATAAACAAACAAACAAACAAACTCACTTTCGCCTATATAATATTAGAGTTATGGTTATGATTATTTTTATTCATAGTATACAAAACAGTAAGTTAGGTAACATATGATTTGTCCTAATTAAGTTAAATTTATATGGTCACAGAACCCTGTTAAATATTACAAACGACGACAGGTTATTTTTCTTTCGCTTAACTCCATAAATTTAAAGGTAAATAAAAGCTTCTAAAAATTAATCGGTTTCTTTATTGATAAAAGAAGATACAAAGGATTTTTTAAACTTACTAATTATTAACTAAGACTTACAACTAAATATTATCAAAATAAAAACTAAAATTTAATTAAAATTGTAAAGAATGTCTTTTAGGCAGAGCTTGTTACCAGAACTAAATCTGTATAAACTCCCAAAGAGTATCGGTATTTTCCGGTACTTTATATGATAATTTGGTACCGGTACCAAACGGTAACATGCCCTGCTGTATGTGAGTCATGGAGCCAAGAACACTGGCTGGGTTCCCGAGTTAATTTCGAAGCTTTAACTATACATTTTTTTAGCTAACCCTTTGTGCCAAAAAGCAGCCAGCCCTCTTGTCACCAGCGGAGGAGAATAAACGAGGAGATATTTTTTAAAATAAGCTTTTAATTTTTAATTTCGCATTAACATTTTAGGGCCCGCCCTAATTGTGATAATAGTACGGTAGATAACAAATTAGAAATTTGAAAATTCCCGACAAAAATCCTGACACATAATTATGATACACGAACCTTATTATACTCGTAGTTATGTGTTTAGCAAAAAGATTGACAGTTCAAACAGTTCCGGACAGTAATAGGAGTATATTCTTATTATTCGAAAAACAACAGGCATATATTAGTACATAATGTTCATATAAATACAAGATTGTAGGTACATTGCCTATGCTCGGAGTTTCCCTGCGTGATCGAATCAGAAATGAGGAGATCCGTAGGAGAACTAAAGTAACCGACATAGCCCGCAGAATCGCGAAACTTAGGTAAGTGGCAGTGGGCGGGGCACATAGCTCGTAGATCAGATAGCCGTTGGGGCAGAAAAGTTCTCGAGTGGCGACCACGAACCGGAAAACGTAGTGTTGGCAGGCCTCCCACTCGGTGGACCGAGCGACGACCTGGTGAAGGTCGCGGGATGCGCATGGATGCGGGCAGCGCAGGACAGGTCGTTATGGAAATCCTTGGGGGAGGCCTTTGTCCAGCAGTGGACGTCTTTCGGCTGAGAGAGAGGTACATTGCCTAACACAGTTACCACTAACCTGCACTTATATTATACGTTAATAAAAAGAAACTAATAGGTAAAAGGAATAAGAAGTAATACATAAATAAAAGCAGCAAAAGTTGAATCAAATGAAAACATTGAAAAAGGTAAATGAAAAGTTAAAAAGCAAAAGTAAAATGGTAGAAATGGTAGATATGGTAGCATATGGTCGCTCGGCGGGCGACATTGCAGCAGTCAGCTCTGGTAAGGTCTGCATGGCCGTATCGATGGCGTACCAATCGAGGCCCGAACCTCTCGACCTCGAACTTCGCCTTCTAAACATAACATTATTCCATCTTAAACAAAAAATTCGGAAAAATTGAAAGGCTGGACCTTTGTCCAGCCTTTCAATTTTTCCGAATTTTTTGTTTTTTGGGGCAAAGTCTTAGATCCTAACTTATCCTTATCCTAAATAATGCGCGCAGTTCGATATATTGATTTACTAGCTTTTGCCCGCGGCTTTGCCCGCGTGAATTTCCCTCGGATACAGTGCTTTTCTCTCGGGATGACAGGTACCCTATGTCCTTCTCAGTACTTCTGACTGTTCAGTAGATAGAGCGTGAAGAGGTAACAAACAAATAAACAAACTCAATTTCGTATTTATATTACTTAGGAAAGGATTTAGATGTGTTTTGTAAATAAATTATGTCTGGTCTTTTATTTAACTGAGCAGGAGGTCTAAAAAGGCCACTTTGACAATTCAGAATATGATCCATTTCCCATTTCCTAAATATTTGAAAATGCACCTTACACAAAATCTCATAAGATTCATTTTAAATATTTAGGAAATGGAAAATGGATCATATTCTGAATTGTCAAAGTGGCCTTATTAGACCCCTGAACACTGTTAATGTTAATAACATTTTGTTTAATTAAAAACAGTCACATACCTTCCACTGTATCCTCCAGCTTCACAGAATATAAACAATGTAATGAAAGTCAAACATAAAATTGTTATTTTGTGGTTCATTTTTTTTTATTTATCCAATAAAACAAATGCAAATAGTAATATTTTGCGTTAAAATTTTTAATTTAATAAAATCAGTCGAATGTCTACTGTAAATTTCGGTCACCGGAACAGCGATTGAAATACCTAATACTTATTCCAATAACTTGTATCCCTGTTCAACTTAGTTTAATTATTAATTAAAGTAATAATTTATTAATATTGTTCACGACGACCGATAACCGCAGCCAAAACGAAACAATGGTTCTAGAGTTATAAGCATTTTTATATATTTATATATACTTCTTTTAACAAAGTCGCTTAAACTGTTATGACTTATCTCTTATCAGTGTTTGTTTTCTTGTTGTTAGACTTTTGCATATTATTTTTACAAATTTTTAATTTTATCAAATTTAACAGTTTTTCAGACGATTTCAGAAATAAAGAAACAAGCTAATTATTAAAAAATAAAAAACACGACTGATAACTCTCATAGGTAGCCTATGTCACTCGGAATAATGCAAGGAATCTAACGATACCTCTCACATCAAAATCTGATCAGCCGTTCAGGACTTGTGGTGGAATAAAGAAACTTACATAAAGTCCATTTATTCATAATTGTCCTATTATGTAAACAATCTTATCATGTCGTTTAACGATTTTACAACAATATAAATTAAAATAGACTTTTTAGGAAATAACCTACTTTCGTGGTTAATGAATGTTTTACTTTAGAATGTTTAGGTTTGAACTAATATTTGATTTATTTTCAACAAAATTCAATAATTTCATAGAATAGACGACCCGGCCCTCGGGGCCCCTGGTTAACTGCAGATTTGAGATGAAATATAAAAGTCGTCCATGTACACAAAGGGCTTGGCCTTAGGCTTCGACCCGCACTTTGCTCACGAGATGGCGCGCCAAAATGAACCTGGTTGTAGACCTGGGATACTGCCCGCGGAAACTTTAATCGTATAATCTGGGGTTCTGCTCGACCAAATGTCATAGAAGACCCTGAGCAAGGACCATCACCATACCTAGCCGGTGGAAGTTTATAGTTTTTTTTCATACAAACTGGTTATTGGGGGTTTGAAATTAAACCAGAAGGTCATCCATGTATATGAAGAACTCGGCCTTCGGCCTCGCCCTGCTCTTTGCTCACGCGACAAAGCACGGCCTTCGATTTAGCCTAGACACAGCTTGAACTGTGGCCTTGCGGGCGCAAGCTTCGGCCTTGCTTGCGTGGCTGGGGCCCCAGGTTTACTGGAGGTTTGAGATTAAATATAAAAGCCATACCATAACCGGTGGTAGTTTATAGCTTTTGTGATGTTTTTTATTATAAAAACTTGACTGGGGATTTTGGGGGGGAAAACGGACTCGAACGGGATTGCCGTCATATAAATATCTATCGTAGAGGGTGACTATGGTACCCTCGACTGACAGATGGTTGTTTTTCAATATATTTATATGGCGCCAGTCCAGGAGCTGCGTATAAATCCAGGGCTGCAAGCCACGTAAGCGAGGCCGAAGACCGATCTCCGACTTGTAAACAAAGAGCGGGGCGAGGCCGAAGGCCGAGCCCTTTGTGTACTTGGACGATCTAACGGTGTTGATCTTTCTATCCATCTTATACAAATAAAAGTATATACAAACACATGGTCAGTCGTATAAAAAAGAGTTCAAATTTAATATTATTTTATTATTCATGTACAAGCCAAAAAACATTTGATTAGTTAAGTCAACATATGTGTTTTAGATTCAAAAAGAAAAAACATAAAATGAATTTGTAATCTTTAAATTTACTTAAAGACATCATAGTTTGTTTTTATGAATAAAAGTAACTCAATTAAGTCATACACGCATTAATTTTGTTAGATCACTGCATTCCTACCGTCCAACTCATCCAAGCATAGAGTTTCTTTGATAAATGAGTCTATACAATGTGTCCTGTCATCAGTGTCGGAGCCTTTAATGGTATGTTATATAGCATTTTATATGAACATATCACTACCCAAAACATTTTTCTTCTACTGTGGTAAAATGGCAGCCATTTTTTTTTTTTTCGGGCTCTTATACTAATTCAGTCGTAACTACGCGTGTAAAATTCCTATTAGGTCTCATTTAAAAGCTAATCATATAGACAACAATAAAATAAGAAAGATGTTTCAATGTGAAAGACAAAAAAAAGAAAAAACGTAAAAGCAAAAAAAAAAAATATTTTGTGTTTTTTTAATTATTATTAGCTTCTTGTGACTAAACGAGCACATTAAAATGTTTATTTTAAAACGAAAGTTAAAAAAAAAGTTTTGAGTGGTAATTTTTCCACAAAAAATGCCATATAACATACCATTAAAGGCTCCGACACTGATGACGGGACACATTGTATATGTTATGTCTTTAGGCCTTTGTTATTGTACTAGTGGCGCCCCGGGGCTTCGCTCCCGTGGGAATTTCTATGTATTTATGTATGTATTTGTTTTATTTTATGTCTATGTGCTATTCCCGGTATTTTTCTACCCGTATACCAAATTTCATAGAAATCCGTCCAGTAGATTTTGCGTGATTGAGTAACAAACATCTTCACAAACTCACATCAAAACTTTCGCATTTATAATATTAGTAGGATTGTAATATCATAATTTGGTTATGTACTTGTACTAGTTACTTAGATATAGACAAAATATGTGGAACAGCAGATTTTTTTTTTATATATCAGAGTCGGTTCTATACTAAAAAGCCATACTCTTGAGTACTTTCAACAACAGAAAAGATGCCAAAGATTTAGAATTATGTAATTACTTTTCATTATATGTACCCCTTTACATATAAACAGGAATAGAGGTGCTTTATATTTAATTTAGCCAATTGGTCCCACTGCTGCTGGGCAGAAGCCTACCCCTTATATCTCAAACTACACGAAATTCCAAAAAAATATTTTTGCTGTCTTTTATTCTTTTTAGGTGTCCCTCTATCCATTTCAGTCAAAAATACTAAATGTACAGACAAAATATTTTTACTGTTTTATTATATGTATAGAAGATTGGTGATTAAAGAAACTTATCCAAATAAAAAATAAGTGATGCAATTATATTCGACTCTTTTATTACATTCAACAAGTCAGCAGTTCATATATCTAATTTCTATGGTTTATAGTACTAGTCAGTGATCGATGACAATAGTGCAAAACAAGTTTATCAACTAACTACTTGATACTTATCCAAATAAATTACGTTCTTCGCCAACACATATCTTGGTGGATCCACATTGGGGCAATCTATCAGGTCCAAATCCAAGTTGTAACAAACATGTATTTCCCACAAATACAATTGCTTGGTAATCTGAAAATTTATATAAAATAGTTAAAGAGGTCTATTGGAATGTCGGAGATACCCTGGGAATGAATGTGGGGTATTGATCCAATGGAATTTGGTAAAAAAGAGCAAATAGATAACTTGTCAGGTGTTTAATTATATCCATAGTAAATTTCATCAAAACCGGTCCAGCGGTTTATTCGTGAAAGCAGAAAAGACTTTCGCATTTATTTCATAACTAGCTTTTGCCCGCGGCTTCGCCCGCGTAAATTTCTTTTTCCCGGGATGAAAGGTACGCTATATCCTTCTCAGTACTTTTAACTATGTGTATGTGAAATTTCAGCAAGATTGGTTCAGTAGATAAAGCGTGAAGAGGTAACAAACAAACAAATTTACTTTCGCATTTATAATATTAGTTAGGAAAGTTAGGATTAGGATATTAGCTGCGCCCTGAGGCTTCGCTTTCTTCAGAATTTTTGGATTGAAAGTGCCTATATTACGTGCTATTTCCGTTATTTTTCTACCCAATATAATTGAAATCAGTCCAGTAGATTGTACGTGATTGAGTAAGTAGCTTTTAATAAAAGTACTTACAGAATGTTTATAAGTATTAACTTTAACTTTCACACCGATCGCATTCCTAACGATGTTTATGATCTGTCTCAGTGTCTTAACATCTCCAGGCCTCAAGCCTCCATCAGACAATGCTGCTCCAAAATCCAGTTGTTCAAATAGATCTACAGTTTTTCTAAAATAGTTGACGTCATTCCCTATAAGTTGAGACCGAGAGGCGCAGCTTCCATGAATTTCAAACTCATGCTCCCAAAATTGTGCGTTTGTATTCGTTGGTAATATCGTATACCAATTTGCATTAAGTCTATTCTTCAATCCGCGACTGAGTCTCCTTTCGTTAAAGATCAAATTCTGTTTAGTGCATCTAGATGGTATATCGACTAGCCCATTAATAGCTGGCCAGAGACCGTGTATGACCCACTGTATTGGTTTGGTCTTAAGGGTATCGAAATTGTTAGTGTCGTCTAATTTGTAAGCGTATCCAGGGGACCAGGTCATGGCCAGTTTTAAATAATCGAAGCAATCTTCAGCGGGGCTGCTGTCATCGACACAAGTGTGGTCATAACTAGATCTGCGAAATTAAATCATTTTGAAAAACTATTAGGTATGTTGTCGCCAGTGACTTTGTTGCATTAAATGCGTGACAAAAATTACTTGTCTGTGCTGTTATCTGTTGAGTAATTGCATCGTTGTCATGATGATCCTGGGTGCACCAAAAGTCATGCGGTTAACTGGTTTAAACAAAAATCAGTTCTAATATTTATGTATTTATTTAACTTCTTTACAAAAAACATGTAAATTTAAAGCTGGAGGCTATTTCTACCAGACTAGTAAGATGCAAAGAGAAAAGATAACATTTTTGGGTGAGTGAAAATTTGTTGAAGCTACGTCACAGGGCGGGCGCTTCATAGAAACGGCGCGTCAAATATGCCTACTACTACTACAAATGAAACTGTATATCCGTGAACACGTCAGTAACACGTCAATGTGTGCGTTTTCATAGTCGAACGTCCCACAGTTACACAAGAACGGGGGAGAAGTGCGGAAGGAGCGGGGGGTGCCATATTGCGGGAGGGGCAGGGAGTTTCCTTTCTGTACGTAGTACTAATATTAATTCTGTGGCTACGTGTTAAATTTCAACTCTGTTATCCCAAAAGATGCAGGTGCAGATGCAGGTTTTATGGCAGGCAAGGTTGATACAGCACGTCTTTATCCCTGACCACAGGGATGAAGACGAAGGCTCTGTCTTGGTAGACAGTCCTGACTCAAAGGCTACATTTAGCTGGAAAATAAAAGGGCTTATTGGTAGATTTGAGGTTCAGAGCGTGTATGAAGAGAGTGATGAGTGTAGAGGAAGCAAGAGAGATCTGTAAGGATCGTAGCAGGTGGAAATCGCTAGTCTCTGACTACCCCTACGGGAAAAAAGAGGCGTGATAATATGTATGTATGTTGAGGTTCAGGTACAGATAGGTTGCTAGCACATCGCCTATGAAAACGATTGACTTTTAAAATCTGCGCGGGAAGAGAAGCAGCTGGCACATTCTATGTTTTTTTGTTTTTTTTTGTTTTTGTAAGCTTTGGGAAGAAGAAGTTGTTTGTTTGTGTCGCACAAAAACTACTGAATGAAAGTTTATGCGCCTTTTATCACGGTATTGCTGAAGTTTAACTTAAAAATAGTACAGGAACCTAAAATTAACCATAGTAAATTCTACGAGGACGAAGGTAGTGGATAATAAGCGTATTTTTTTAAATAAAAATTAAATCACTCACTCCTACATTTGTTGCGGCTTCACAGTATATATATAATGTAATTATAGTAAAACATAAAACGGGTATTTTGCCATTCATTTTCTTATTTCTCCAAAAGATGCAAACAGTGAAGTCTTCTTTTGCATCAAAATAAGTAATGAAATAAAATCAGTTGTATTTCTTCAATAAATTATAGTTATTGTAATATACATTTTCGCATCCTGTATCCCTGTTCAATTTATTTTATCTGCAGTTAGGTCATAGAATAAGTACCTCATTATTAATTTAATTTTAATTAATATCATTGTCAATAAGGAATTTTAGATTATTAAGGAAAACCACATGGAAAAGACAATTACGCATCAAATATGTACATACAAATGATTTTTATTAGGTACTTTTAAGCATGTTCCTATTCTCTACAATAAAGATATGGCATACATATTAAATGGTAAAAACCTAAACATTCGATTTATATCCGTAGCACAGAATTAATATGTCCGTAGTTATAAGCGGCGACATATAACAAGACTGTCATTTTAGATTAATGTTCCGGGTTAATAAAAGTTACCTTATGCGAAAGTAACCTTTTGCGAAAGTGCCCTTTTGCGTAAGTGACCTTTTGCTTAAGTGACATTTTGCGTAAGCGACCTTTTGCGTAAGTAACCTTTTGCGTAAGTGGCCTTTTGCAAAACTGACCATTTGGAAAAGTGACCTTTTGCGAATGTGACCTTTTGTTAAATTAGTGGAAATGAGTAAATTCAAAGGATGTGGCCCTTATCGGTTACGGTCGATCGAGGAATGTGGCGTTTCAAGTATGTGGTCGTTCGAACGAAATGGCCCTTTAGGGATGTGGCCGTTCAAGGGATGTGGTCTTTCGGGGGAAATGGACGTTCAAATCCTAATTCCTACAGCTATACAATTGTGAAAACCGTATCAAATGTCAGCTCCCTACGCCCAGTAATTTCGTCTATGCGTCGTCCGTCAGTCACTCAGTCAGTAACGGAATAATTTTATATTATACTAGCTGTCGCCCGCGGCTTCGCTCGCGTGTTTTCGCTTAGATAAAAAATCATTTTGTGTTCCAAACCGTTTCAGATCTTCGATCTTCTTTGTATACGTCTACAGAAAATGCTTATAAGATTAATCAATTGTTGCTAAGGGGCCATTTCCATATATGTTATAGTGTAGCTGGTCTCTTGGAGTTCTTCATCAGATGTTACAGATTTTCAATTTTTATACGTCATCAGAAAATGCTCATCAGGTTAAACGACTTTTGTTAAGGCAACATTTCCATATTTCTTATAGTTTAACTGTTCTGTTTTGGTTCTTCATCAGGTGTTCCATTTTTCAAAATCAATTATAGCCTAAATGTTGCCCAGGCTTAATAGCTATACAACAAAAAAAGTTTCATTCAAATCGGTTCAGTAATTTCGGAGATTAGCGTGATCATACATACAGACAGACAGACAAGAAATTCCAAGAATTTTTTTTTGAGTTCTATTATTCTTTTTAAGTGTACCTCTATCCATTTCAGTCAAAAATACTAAATGTACAGACAAAATATTTTTAATGTTTTATTATAGGTATGTATAGATGTATTGATTATTACATCAATCATCATCAATATCAATACATATAATAAAACTGTTACTGGTCTGTGTCTGTACATAGAAGATTTTTAAGAAAAAAAAAACTATAAGGGTTCTTCATAGGGCTAAAAGAAGCCAAAACCATTTCTTGTAGAATTTTTGTCTGTCTCTCTGTCTTTCTGTCCGTCTGTCTTTCTGTCTGTATGTTGTACGCGCATCACGCAAAAACAACTGGACCAAATTTGATGCGGTTTTCACTGTTGTATTATAGAAGGTCTAACTTAAAATCTGGCGTAAGTTTCATCTTGATACGCCTCAGAACCTGAGATATGCGCGGATGAAGTCGCGGGCAAAAGCTAGTTAAAATACAACACAATTATCAGGCGCCAATAATGCATACCTATACCTGTATATGCATTAATAAATACATACAAGAGTCTATTTTGAGTTTTTTTTTCAGTCATCATTCACTCTCACGTCCAAGCGATGCGCTGTGGTAACATCGATCACGATTTTTTTTTATCCACTCTATTCAATTGATACTTTCAACAAAAATGGTTTTTTGTTCGTGTTGCTGTATGAAATTCTTTATTTGTTTGTTTTTTTCTGTCGTTTAGTTCTACCCCGCGGCCACTACGCACATTATTTTTTAATTTGGATTTATTTTTAGTTTGGCCGTTATTTAGGAGTTTTTTTTGCGTGATGCGCGACACGCGTACAAAACATACAGACAGATAATTTTTTTTAAAATAAATTGGGTTGTAATGCCTTTATAGAGCCACCTTATAGAGCTTTATAAAACCACTCACAACACTTTTTTTCCTAAATATCTCTTATGTGGCAAGGAGCAGGGATAGAAATAATAATTTCTATCCCTACTCAAAAAATCAAAGTATCTTGACGATCAAAGTATGAGGGAGAAAAAAGAAATGTAGAAAAAAAAAGATGGAGAGGCCAACGACAGGGCAATTAGCGTGGCCAAATACTGGTGCAAATTAGTTTAAATAGTCATTCCGACTCGACAAGAAGGGAAAAAGATATACCAGTCAATGAACAACTCAAATACGTATCACTTTTAAAATTTAAGTTATTGTTGCAACATATAGTTGCTTAAGATACTTTTTATTTTTGAGAACTTGTCAAATACCTGTATTAACACTTAAATTAATAAATTTAATAATCAAAGTCAAAGTAATTTTTTTTTATTGAAACTTGGCCGTCAAAGAAGGCTCTTTTTCACGTCGATAACTAATTATTTAATCATAATATATTATGTCTCAAAGCTACAAACTACTAGCATTTCGGAACGACCACTGCTGAGAAGAAATGCCGAAAGTAACTCATGAAACAGTCTTGGTCGCCTAACATGCCAGAGCAGCTATTTATTAACTTTATACATACACTAGATTGTGTACAGTCAAAAATAAAATATAAGAAAAAAAATAATATACTCCAAATACTACCTGTTATAAATAAATATAATTTATTAAATTGAAACATCTAATTCTAAATTTGGTACCATTGGCATGGTGCCCATCACACAGGCAGCATTGCCGCGCTGAATAGCAATGAGACAAAAATTTCTAAGATTAAATAATTCAGAAGTCAGCAAATACAACTTATAAATTTAAATATATACGAAGTAAAGTTATAATTTGTCTAAGTACACGCTTCGGGATGTTATCTGAACTGCATCGAACTAACTTGACCGAGGTTCCGGACTTACGAGCGCACAGACGATCGTGAAGTTTATTAGTTTCTGATTAAATGAAAATCTGTTTATGCTATGACTAGCTTTGGGGCTTTGGAAAATTCGGGAAAATAATTAGCCTGTATGCTACTGCAGGTTCAATTCTACCCGCATAACAAGTTAAATCAAAATCCGATATTTTTTGAAAATAAATTTTCAGAATTTTTTCAAAGACACTCAATCCTACATCTATAATAGTATATTCATTCTAGATTTCAATGTATGGAAAATTTGGCATAATTATTTATTATGGTTTATTGTATCTGTGTTATGCCTATGTATGAGTACATTAAAAAACACTACCCTCCCCTCACCGCCTTCGGCGTCTCCCCTTCCCCCTTAAAGGTGTCCCGTTTTACAAATTGTAAATAGACTACATCTTCCTAATATTATAAATGCGAAAGTTTGGATGTGAGTTTCTGAATTTGTGAGTGTGTGAGGATGTTTTGTTACTTAATCACGCAAAATCTACTGGACGGATTTCGATGAAATTTGGTATACAGGTAGATTAATACCAGAAATAGCACAAAGGGTACTTTTTATCCCAAAATTCTTACGGGAGCGAAGCCCCGGGGCGCCGCTAGTATTATATAAAATTCTTCCGTTACTGGCTGAATTACTGACAGACAACGTACAGCCAAAACTACTGGGCGGAGCACTAAAAGAGGATTTCCCGAAATTCCCTCAGGAACAAAGTCCCTGGCCACCTAGTGTAACTATACATACGTTATTGCTCATGTCTGTACAGTCAACAGCACATCAACCTACTCAAATTCATTGCAAATTCGACTCTGCGGCCGCGGCATAAGAAATCATGCAGGGTAACTTGAGGTGCGGTCGACTGTACATGAACAAAGCGGTGGTGGCCGAGTGGTAGGGCGCCCGCCTGTGGCCGCAAAGGTCCCAGGTTCGAATCCTGCCCGTGCTATATGAGTTTTTATACCAATCTGAATCATGTACCTATGTTAGTTTTCATCGACCGCCACTTGCTTCCGGTGAAGGAAAACATCGTGAGGAAACCTGCACTCTGGTTGATGATTATCAGCTAGTGTGTGAAATGGAGAAGGCAATGGCAAACCACTCCATTAAAATTGCCAAAATAGTCGTTGTGTGTGTTTCATTCCATATAATGACCTTAGACATGAGGAAATACGACTAAAGAGAGAGAGAGTACATGAACAAAGTTTGTACGCAGGTGCAGCCGGGGTGCAACGCCACTGCAACTGAAATGCAATGCCATCAGACTCGAATTATCGGAGCATATATTAATCACTGTCTGTCTGTCTGTCCGGGCGTGACCGTTTGACGGTATTGCGTAAATGAGCTTTGTTATAAGTGATACATTAGCTTTCATTTGGAGGATGCATTGGAAACAAATGAGTTACTGTAAGTGTGCTATCAAAAAAGTATACAGGGTTATTTTCAAACCAATGGCCAAATTTTCGCAGCAGATTTGGTTGATTTAAAAAAAAAATCTATGTTAGAAAATGATAATATTTTTTTTGCTTCCTATACAATATACAATATTTATATGATATGGGACTTGGTACCTGGAATAAATGACATTTTTTTTTTATACAAATTGGTCGATCAGCTGATGGGACTTAGTATGGAAAGTTGAAATTTTTATGTTATTCTTTTACTATAAATTTCTTTCGGACGTAGTTGTCATCCAAGTACTGAGCATATTGTAAAAATTGGCAGTAATTTCAAAATAACCCTGTATGTAGATTCGTAAACAAATTGGTATGAGACCGACAAGTAAAAAAAATACAGAGGCTTGAGAACCTCCTCTTTTTTTAAAATCGGTTGAAAATGGCATTTCTTGTGGCATTTTGTTTTTGTGTGTGACTTCCTTTGTGGTGCAGTGGTAAAGACCTTGCCTCTGAACCTCGGGGTCCCGGGTTCGATCCCCGGTCAGGTCAAGATGGAAAATGGTATATTTCAGATTACCTTGGGTCTTGGATGCTTATCTATACATATATGTATCTGTTGTAAAATGTATCGTTGAGCCCCTAGCAAATATTCCATATCATAAGGAGACTTATTTTAGGATTAGCTGCATATATTTATTTATTAAAATAAATGGGGGCGATGTCCCATTAATAGAAGGCAGTCTTAAACGGAACCATAAGTTAAAATGTTATACACTAGTTATAATTTAAAAAAAAATCTTTTGTTGGTGGAATTTTTTGCTTCCTATGCTCTCCCGGTTACATCAATAAACTTGCTAAAGCAAAGCTTAAAATTTCGTGCAACCCAATCCTTATCCTTTAATTGCTTCCTAACTTCCCTCCATACAATATTTATAAGTACGAATACATAATACCTTGAGGCACAGATTTCGGAATAATTAGACAATAGAAGTGGCAAATACGCATTTTTTTGCCGCTGCCTGACATAAACAGCTTAGGATTCATGCTAGATCGAATTGAATTTTCGTCCGAATTTTCAATAACTTATTGCCATTTTTCTTTGCTGTATATGTACACTTGTTTCCAAATTCAAATTTGAATCACTCAGAGCTCACTCACACACACTCAATTGAAACAAATTTCCGTTTTAATTTTCAATTACCTACGTATAACTGTACACTCTTACTGTATATATTTATTTTAATGATCGTCACAGTGACAGATATTAAAAGACAGCAGTTGCCACTTCTATATGCCTTATTATTCCGAACTCTGCGCCCTGAACATTATTAACGCCGCGATATTCTTTAATAAACAATATGCATAAATTACCCGCGGTAATCTACATGAATATTGCATGAAGAAAGTTACGCGACGGGATTGTGTGAGGTATTGTAAATTGATGTCATTGAATTTTAATGTTTGCTAATATTATTATACCCATTTAACTGGTAGTCAAATTATATTTTCCAAAGCTTTTTTGCTATATTTTTTTATTCGCAAGCTAGATTAAAACATCTCAGCTAGAATATAACGCGAGGCGCTTTAAGTAATTTTCTGATGTCAACTACCTAAAAAATAAGTATACAAGGATTTAAAAATGCTATTTTAAGCCCATTTAAGTGGAATATCAGTTTCATTTAATTACATTCCATTTCAGATAGTATGATCTCTTTAGTCGTATTTCCTCATGACTGAGGGTCGTGGTCATTATATGGAATGAAACACACACAACGACTATCTTGGCAATGTTAATGGTGTGGTTTGCCATTGCCTTCTCCATTTCACACACTAGCTGATAATCATCAACCAGAGTGCATGTTTCCTCACGATGTTTTCCTTCACCGGAAGCAAGTGGTGGTCGATGAAAACTAACACAGGTACATGAGTCAGATTGGTATACAAACTCATGTAGCACGGTCAGGATTCGAACCTGGGACCTTTGCAGCCACAGGCGGGCGCCTTAACCACTCTGCCACCACCGCTTCCGACGTATTATATGTAAGCATATTTATTACGCCTGATTACCGTGGTGGTAGTAGCAGGCAATGACTAGGGATTTCCACTTGCTGTGATTTGCTTAATACTAGCTTTTACCAAAATCTTCCTCATGACCCACTTAGTCCATTGGTGAAAACCGCATCAAAATCCGTTCAGTAGTTTTCCGTTCATAAGATTTTAAGTTTTTTTTTTTAATAAAAAGATGGGTTTGCTCTTGATCACAATCTTGTCCGAGGACAGAGGTCTACGGTGTAGCGAGCTTACCCAGAAGCAGCCTGTTCTCTCTGGTTTTGAATAGAGTCAGGTTGTATGTACTCGGGAACACAGACGCAGGCAGGGAGTTACATACGTTCGCTATTCATAGCGAACTGACAGACAGATGCGACGGGGGAGCTTGTGTTTTTATTTATTTATTATTATTTATTTATTAATTTTTGTACACAACAAATACATACAAAGGAAACATAAAATATAGGAAAACTAAGTACAAAGGTTTTATATTAAGGATATGTCAAAATTATGTTCCGAAACTGACGCGATTGTGACGAGTCGAGAGTTAAGGGCCATTTAGACGGTACAAGTTTCTTGAACTGGTAGGCAAGTTTGGATTCAAAACTTTTCTTGGTGTAAAGAATACATGCCAGATAATGTCATTCAATTCTTGCTTGAAAAATTTGACAACGCAAATACGTGCAATTCTTGAAGCAAGTCGCAAAAAAATGGCAAATGCTCATAACAAATCTGTGTTTCAAAAATGGAATGCAATAATTGCCTAAACAGTTGTATAAGTGTAAACAGAACACATTGGCTATTATTGTACCTATGTCAAGATTTGCACTCGATAATTGTATTCAAGTTTTTTTTTATTTATATCACCATGTAAACAGTTGCTTTCAATTATTGAAAGTCAATTCTTGCACTGCAATTTTATTGCATTCAGTTATTGCTCCTGTATGTTCAAGAAACTTGCTCCGTCTAAATGGCCCTTAATGCATTTCGAGCTCGACGCTCGTTGTGCAATTTTTACTTTTTTCTTTCCATCCAGCTAGAATTGTCAGTGGATGTGATAATGCATGAGATGTCATCGTAATAACGTCAGCGGCATGTGACGGATGCTCGGACGCGTGATTAATGCTGCAGCTTAATTGCAGCTTGTCTTGATGATGTCACCAGCTTGCATGCTACTCCACTTGCAATGTTTGTTATCATCAATTCTGGGGAAATCGCAAAAGCCTTCATTTTAGGGTTATCGCGACAAATTCTTTGGTCTTGAATTCTCAGTCATAAAAAACATACCTATCTGAAACTATCAATTCGACCAGTTTTTAGGGTTCCATACCTCAGAAGGCAAAAACGGAACCCTTATAAGATCACTTTGTTGTCCGTCTGTCTTTTTTTTCTTAGAAACGCTTAGTGGTATCAAGTTGAAATTAATATCAAAAACTCGGATCCACAGTCTCTTCCAGCAAAAAAAAAAAAATTAAAATTATACGTCAACGCGATCAGGAGATATTACTGTAAATGAAGCGAATTTTTGCATATTTTGCGATTTCAGACAGCAATCAAAACCTATGGCTATGGGCTACTTCCCGTTGACTTAAAGTTATGAAATTTGGCAAAAAACAAGGTCTAACAGTACTTATAAAGGAATAAATCTGAAAGTTGTAAATATGTTGTTGGAAGTAAAAAAAAAATGTTACAAACTTATTTTTGCGCTCAATGCAGTATGAATTGCAAAGATAACTTTGTTTTTGAAATGCTTGCGTGTACGGCACCCTCGGTGCGCGAGCTCGACTCGCACTTGGCCGGTTTTTTTTAGCCATTCCAGAAATAGCTGGTCAAACTGTTAAAGCTTTAATATCCGCATTTACGTCCGTCCGTCAGAGTTTCACTAATAGGATTTCAATGTAGTTTAATTAAACTGGAGAGTATTGTCAACTCCAAAACTAAAATGTAATGTGAAGCTTTAGGAACTAATCGACCGAGCGAGCGCAGCGAGCGAAGCGTCTCAGTTTCCACTAGCCGAAAATTCTTTTGTCTGTCCGGATTTTATCGCCTACAGGTCGCATTTCTGAACCGATTCTTATGAAATTTTGTGAGCAGGTTCGGTAATTTTATAGAATTTTTTAGTCGAGCCAGTTTTTCGAAATTTTATAAAATGGCGATAATATATAAAAAACCTTATATCTCAGCTATTTAAAAAAAATTCAAAAATGTCATTAGACATTTTTGTTATCCTTATTAAGACGCAACTTTTTCGTATGAACAACAAAGTGAAATTCAATAAAACCGCTATTAATCCATATATTAAATTCTTATACGATAGTTCACAAAAAAATCAATAGATGGCGCAGCAAAGCTTTTAATACTCGCAAATTCATTTAAGAGTGACTTGATTTAATTGTTTGAATTGCGTGTATTTTTTTTTAAACTGAGTGCGTTTGACCTCTATCTTGCCTGATGAGAAGCATAGATGAGATCTAGGGTGGTACACGCAAACCGAAAAAAAACTCAAAGTATTTATTTGGTTAATGGTATTGTATTGTGGATTGCTTTGCTTGGTGGAATTATCTTGAACACTTAAAATAAATCTGATATCAAAAAACTTCATTGTATGATTAGAATCCTATTAAAAAAAGTAATATATACGTATATGTATATAATAGATTCGATTTCAAATTGAACTTTCTTTTGTGAACTTTAATTTTGTTGCGCAAATTACATAAATTCGCCGCTTCACGTAAACCGCACAGGACTCTGAACCTCGTTAGCTTGCTAGTTATGGATGTTTTTAATATTTGTGAAGCGGTGGTGGCTGAGTGTTAGGGCGCCCGCCTGTGGCTGCAAAGGTCCCAGGTTGAAATCTTGCCCGGGATATATGAGTTTGTATACCAACCTGACTCATGTAGTTTTCATCGACGACCACTTGCTTACGGTTAAGGAAAACATCGTGAGGAAATCTGCACTTTGGTTGATGATTATCAGCTAGTGTGTGAAATGGAGAAGGCAATGGCAAACCACTTCATTAACATTGCCAAGATAGTCGTTGTGTTTCATTATATAACTACTATTATAAATGCAAAAGTGAGTTTGTTTGTTTGTTACCTCTTCACGCTTTATCTACTGAACCAATCTGCCTAGAATTTTGCATACACATAGTTAGAAGTACTGAGGAGGATATAGGGTACCTTCCCGGGAATAAGCACTGTTCCCGTGGGAAATTCACTTAGGCAAAGCCGCGGGCAAAGGCTAGTTCCATATAATGACCACGACCCTTAGTCATGAGGAATACGACTAACGGAGAAGGATCCATTTAAAATATGGCTTAAATCTAAAGCCATATTTGAGCTTCCAGGGATTAGCAATGTTTCACTGTTCTCAGCTCATCCGAATGTTGTAAATCAGTATTAATCACAAGGGTTTAGCGACAAACCTTCAGAGATTTCAACGGCCATGATTCCAAACTATGACTTAAACTTAGGGCTTGGTCCAAATACCAGGCGATGTGTCTGTAACTGTTACGCTGATATCTGTAAAGACAGCATAGAAAATATTACTCTAAAATGGAATAAATTAATTATGTCTACTATAGGTAGCAAAGTATCGTACCAATGCTCCTGGTGAATTCAATGTCCTGGTGTTATATATTATTCCTATTTTCATCGGTCCTCTCAAAATACCCAAACCTCTCTCTCATCCGAGCGCTTTCCCAGTTGCATCCTCAGTTAGCCACGAAGCGTCAGAGTCCAAGGTCCGCTTTCCTACCTTCTGTAAACTGTCAATTATAGTGTAAATTGTCAAATGAATGAAAAAATTAAAACAAGCTTATTATTTAAAAATAAAAAACACGACTGACAACTTACATATTACATAGCCTGTCACTCGGCGGAATGCAAGGAATCTAACAACACCTCTCACATCAAAATCTGTTAAGCCGTTCAGGACTTATGGTGGAATAAAGAAACTTACATACATACATACTTACATACATGAACCCTGAAAACAAAACACTCATTTTTTGGTCAGTCGTGTAATGAATGAATGTCTTCCCCACTTCGCACGGTCTTCGGCATCCTTGGTTGTTGTGAGCAAGCTCGTCTATCCTCTTTGACGACATCAAGCCAGCACTTCTTGGATTTGCCTCTTCTGCCAGGACTAGTAGTAACCACACGGGTTAAAGCCCGAAACTGGGTTAAAATTCAGTTATCACCCATTTTAATGTAAGGACTGAAATGGTCGATAACTGGGTTTTAACTCAATCTTGGATTTTAACCCGGGTGCTTACCCAACTTTAGCCAGGACCATGCGCTGGTGGCATAACCAGTTATGCCACCCAGATACCCAGGTATCTGTTTCCTATGTGATTTGCCGATTTAGACAATTTATGCCTAAAACGCAACACCGCGCGCGGAAGTCCTTGTAGTTCAAAGGCCTCATTCCTTTTTAAAATTCTGGGTAATGAATCGTTGACAAGAAATATCTTTTATTTCGGCCCAAACCTCCCTGGAGAGCGAGATTGCGAGTTTCACGGGCGATAATTCACCAGTATTGCCAGTATCGCAATGCGGCGATACGAATTAGTTAAATTGCCACGAAGATCAAGACTGGCCGGTATAGTCGCCTTTGCAAGACGCTATAGATAAAAAAAAAATGCTTTTAATACAGAAAACAAATCATGCTACATAATTAGGAATTATTTAGAAGGATTTCATTCAGAAAGGGTGAAACAAAGGTCGTCGAGTTTAATTAATATCCATTAGAACAACAGCGAATCATGGCCCCGCTATGACTCGCACAAATTGGATTATTTTCGCATAAAAACAAATAAAAATGGGTTAGCCGTGACTGGCGTTTTGTTAGGTTCTCCATGTTTTTTACCCTTCATAAAGAGAGGTGAACCGGTATCACCTTTTTCAAATTAGATTGGGTTTACCTTTGCCTTGAAATGTTAGGGCAAAATCACTCTATTGACATTATTAAAGAAGACGTTGCTATCACAAGTTATTATCAATATTATAACATTCTTTCGTTACTGACTGACAGACAACGCACAGCCAAAACTACTGGGCGTAGGAAGCTGAAATTTGGCATGTAGGTTCCTTAGGGAGTGTAGGGGAGCACTAAATGAAGATTTCTTGAAATTCCCGCGGGATCAAAGTACCGGACTCATGATAGTATGACTATATGTGACGTTCACTGATTTTTTATTTTAAGTGAGCAACAGAGTAACAGATTCCACTTTACTTGATTATCACTAATATTATAAATACAAAAGTTTGGATATGTGTGTAGATGTATGATGTTCGACGGTTTTTGATGAAGTTTAATACACGGGTAGAAAAATACTGGGAACAGCACACATGGCAAATAAACAAATTTCTTATTGAACACATTTCTATTTGCCTTTTAATATTAGATTTTAGTTTTCTTATTTAATTTAGTATTTAAATGTATATATATATATGAATTGTTAATTGTTATTGAATAAATCGGTACAAGGGAAATAAAAAAAAATTACCTTATTGTGCAAAATTATATGCACTTATAGAATAAAGTTTAACAATAAACATTTTAAAACAACGACAATTTTTTAAATATATACTAATTGCGCACCCCTTGAGAATTTTTGATAGAAAGTACCCCTTGTGAAATTCCTGGTATTTATCAATAGTTTTCGTGATAAATATACTCCAATCTTACATCCACACTTTCGCATTTATAATATAAGTGGGATAATACAATAATTGGGGGAGGCCTTTGTCCAGCAGTGGACGTCTTTCGGCTGAGAGAGAGAATACAATAATTAGGAAGTAGCGCAGAAAAGGAAGGAGTGGAAGCTTCTAGTATCGGAGGCCAAGATCCTCTTTGGGTCGTCGAACCATCGAAGTAAGTAAGTAATACATCGAGATATTATGTACATGAAGTAATACAATAATTGCATCTTCTTCGGACATCCTTCACCCATTTTATTTGGGGTCGGTTCTCCTCGTACAACTGCGACAGAGGTATCTACTCTGGATAAAAAAAAAACTTTTCTAAAGAGGTTTTTCTCGACCCATATTAAAAAAAAAATAGTTCCAGATTACTTCATAGATGGCGCTTAAGCAAAGGCGAGAGAAAAAGTTCCATACAAAAAGCAAAAATTCACGAGATTGGCATTTTAAAAAAATAAAACTTAGTAAAAAAACATCTAAAAAGTATCAATATTGTGATTTGTGCAACTATCGAACTGTTAGGTGATATTTTTTTCTGCCTCTGGTTGACAAGAAAAAGCGCATCATATAGGTTCAGCTATTATTACGACTCGGCTTTCATAAAACGCTATCTGTTGAAACTTTTTTAAACTGATTTTTTTTTTCTTAATTTAGCTGTCAGAAAATCGCTCTTTCTTACGTCAACATTATCAGCTCTCCATTGTAACGTAGTCAGTGTATTCTAGGTAATCCCACAGGACAAATAGAGCTATTCGTTTTAATTTAACTCAACCGAGTTAAATGTCATAGATTAGACAGATCCGCGGGATAAAAAGCAAATTTATACTTTCATTTGCATACTAGCTGCGTCCAAGGCTCCGCTCACGTAGGAATTATAGTAATACTAGCTTTCGCCCGCGGCTTCGCCCGCGTAAAATTCCCACGGGAACAGTGCTTTTTCCCGGGATGAAAGGTACCCTATGTCCTTCTCCGTACTTCCAGCTATGTGTATGCGAAATTTCAGGAAGATTGGTTCAGTAGATAAAGCGTGAAGAGGTAACAAACAAACCAATAAACAAACTCACTTTCCCATTTATAATATTAGTTAGGATTAGGATTAGTTAGGGTTACATAATTAAGGCAATTATAATAAACAATACATAACTAAAATTAATAATTAAAAACTAAGGAACAGAAAAAAAATACCTTTATTACTATTGTAAAAGATAATTTTAATCAAAGATTTTCACAGAAAAGTACTACGCATAGTAATGTGTTATAAATATGAAAGTTTAAATGTGTGTGAGGATGAATTAATGATCTTTTTTTATTAGCCTGGTCTTGTGACCCACTGCTGGGCAAAGGCCTCCTAAATGAATGTTAAATCACGCAAAATCTACTGAAGAGAATTCAGTGGAATTTGGTACACGGGTGATTAAAACCGGAACTATTTATTCCATTTATTTAAGTTTAATATTATTAAAAAGTAGCCTGTGCCCGCGAACTACGTCCGCGCCGTAATTTACTATTGTTAATATCTCAGGTTCTAAGTGCCGCTTAAAGATGAAACCTACACCAGATTTTAAGTTAGACCTTCAATAATACAACAGTGAAAACCGCATCAAATTTGGCCCAGTAGTTTTGCTTGCTGCGCGTACAAACATATTTTACTAAATCGTTTTGGCTTCTATTGGCCCTATGAAGACCTTTCCTAGTTCTTTTTCTTAAATATCTCCTATGTACAGACACAGACCAGTTACAGTTTTATTATAGTCAAAGTCAAAGTCAAATATTTTTATTCATGTAGGCTTAAAAATAGCACTTATAAATCGTCACTTTCTTGTTTTTTAGTTACTTGACGTCAAAAAAATTACTTAAAGCTAAGTTTACCACCGCCTCCAAAGCGCAAGTGGAGAAGAGGCGGCGCAACAAACTCCACTGCTGCATTTTCTCCACTACACAGACGTCACTTTACAACATATGTCTTACAATTAAATAACTGTATATGTGGACGAATATACATTGAATATATATATATATATATATATATATATATATATATATATATATATATATATATATATATATATATATATATATATATATATATATATATATTAAATGTCAAATTTATAAATTAATAAAAATTAATAAAATGTCATTGTAAAAGTAAAAGTACATGTATTGTACATGTAAAAAAGAGTGTAATATCATGTCTGTATCGTCATCAAAAGATGTAATAATATAGATAGTGAAGGCCAAAGATTCTTAGCATAGGGTCGTAAAAACGAAACTATCAGCAACCACTTTTTGGGATATAATGAAGTTTTTACGTGCTCGTAAAATAGGCCCATAAACCCAGGGTCTGATACGATTGGGTCTGGGAGGTGATGAAAAAATCAAATATGGGTCTCGGTTATGAATAAATGAAGATTAGTTTCTCGGTAACCTTGGGTAAAAAGATGGGCAAAGATTTAGTAGACTTGAATATTAAAAGCAATCGAAATTTTTTTTAGGAAAAAAAAAGAGTATTTTATCTTGCTATATTTATTTAAATACATAAAATATAGTCTGCGAAATGGTGATTTTGTAAAGACTAATGCTCAGCTGTGGTTAGCCAGAAAAATCTGAAAAATATATATGTGTACTATCAGGTCTTGAGTAACATTTGTTTCATTTAATTTCTTCGTAACATAAAAACTACTAATGAAAAAAATAATAACGGAATGACATGTATTTGTTACTACACTCTTCTGTTCCGAAATTGCATTGACGTTCGGGAAAATTTTTACATAAAAAATACACCATGTATTTTACTTCAATCACTTCCAAATCTCAAGCAAATCGAGCAACATTTTTCATACTAATGTGTATAAAACAAAGATACTTCGGCCATTTCCCGTTGTCTCTGAGCGCGCGTCTCTATACAGCGGGATACCTCGCGTCATGCTTTGCCCATAAAAACAAAAGAGCATCGGGCACCTAGCGCCTTAAGGGCTCTCAGTAAGTGAAAACGGCAATATTGGCTGTTTTCTATTCTATAAGCTGCTGTTTAAAGAATTGATGAGTTTTCGCCCTGAAATTTCTGATATGTATTGTAGAACGTATGTTTAAAGGGAGGACTGTTTCCAAAACACGATGGGAAAAATTTTGCTCGATAGAAAAAAATCCTGAAGTTACCTCTAAAATTTCATATGAATACAGATAACATCCGTGTTTTATAATATAAAATGTTTTAAAATCACCAACACAAAGGTATTTTACCTTTTCGATTTCGTGACTGATTTAAATTTTTGAAAAACTAAACATTTCTATTCACTTTTTGATAAAAATGTGAATGGCGCGCAACCGGACGTCCCCCCCGCCCCGCCTCAGCCGCTTCATATAAATTTTCGCTGACCGCCTAACCCCCCTTAATTTTTTATCAAAACGTAAGAGGTCTTCGGACCAAAACTCATATATTTTTACAGAACCTTTTAAATAATGACTATGACATTGTATGTATTACCGAGTCCTGGGCTATGCCTGGAATGTATGACGCAGAATTATTTGACTCCCGCTATGCTGTGTATAGGAATGACAGAGATTACCAGCGACGTAAAATGACTAGAGGGGGCGGCACGTTGATAGCTGTTAAACGGGAATTAGTTGTTGATGTTCATCAATTGTGTACATTACCTGATTTCCCTGATGCTGATATTACTCAGTTGAATATCTTACTGACACCGGGCCCCTGCCCTAAGAGACTACGTATATTCTGTTGCTATTTTCCTCAATCCCGGGACCAAGCGGCCTCAGAACTAGCGTTCTTTGAGTCAATTTCGAATTATTTTCTTGATTTTAATGATGATGAGTACTTGTTAGTAGGTGATTTTAATGTCAAGAAGGCCATTTGGACGCAAACCACGGAGTCAAATAATAGCTTATGTTTATCAAATCCATCGGTAGATGTGCTTTCCTCTCAGTTATTCACATTCATGTGCTTTACGGGATTTTCACAATATAATGGGTTTTTCAATCAAAACAACAGGGCGTTAGACTTAGTACTAGCCAGTCATTCTTGCTTGGTACTCAGAACCGACCCGTTATCTGAGCCGGAGGACGGACACCACCCCTCATTATCTATCACTGCCAATGTGAATATGACTCATACCTATCTTCGAGAGCCGCCACGAATCGTATACCGATTTTATGCCGCGAACTATGACTTAATAAATAAGGAACTGTCTGATGTCGACTGGGAAGTTCATTTATCAAATTGCAGTATTGAGACGGCAGTTGATAATTTTTACTCAATTGTCAATGGTATAATAAAAAAACATGTGCCTTCAAAATTAGCTAAGAGTAAAAGTAGGTATCCAATTTGATATTCTTCTTCTTTAATAAAAATGTTGAAGAAAAAGCATAGGCTTCATGAGAAATGGAAAACCTACGGCAGGATAGCTGATTATGATATTTATTCTTCATTTAGGCGCTCCGTTAAAGCATATGAGGATTCATGTTTTAATTTATATATTGAAAGATCTGAAAATAATATAAATAAATGCTCCAAACATTTTTGGTCATTTATTAAATCAAGAAAGGGTGCAAATAGTATTCCTGATACACTCCGTTTAGATAACGAAGTAGGCACCGATGGGGAAACGATTGCAAATATGTTTAGTGGTTTCTTCCGTTCCGTTTTTGAGGATGATCATAATACCTCCCCCACCACTGTTTCGAGGGCGACTGATTCTTCTGTAATTAGTACAATTAATTTTACTCCCAACATCGTTGAAAAGTACCTCTTTAGGATTGATCCCAAAAAGGGTAGTGGCCCTGACGGACTTCATCCTATATTTCTTAAACGATGTTGCAAGCAGTTAGCGTCTCCTGTTGCCTATCTTTTTAATTTATCAATTGCCTCTGGTACTATGCCCGAAATTTGGAAACGGTCTTTTGTCGTTCCTATACACAAAGGTGGAGATAAACATAATATCCGTAATTATCGTGGTATTTCTAAATTATGTTATCTCGCAGAAATTATTCGAAAAAATTGTCTGTGACATTTTGTATCCCTTATTAAATCCTTTACTTACTGAGCAACAACATGGATTTCGAACCAAACATTCGACTGAAACTAACCTGTGTGAGTTCCTGGATGTGGTTCTTGAGGCTATGAACAAGGGTTATCAGGTTGATGCCGTGTACACTGACTACGAAAAAGCATTTGATAAAATTAGTCATTCCTTGCTTATTTCTAAGTTAAACGCAATCGGTGTACACGGAGATCTTCTTCGATGGGTCGCATCTTACTTAAGAAACCGCTCTCAGGCTGTCACAGTCAAGGGTTTTACCTCTAGTTTTATACCTATTACATCCGGTGTGCCTCAGGGCTCTCATCTCGGTCCTTTATTTTTCAATGTATTTATCAATGATGTAATAGAATGCTTTAAATACTCAAAAATACTACTTTATGCCGATGACTCCAAAATTTTTTCTGTGATTAAATCTCGAACCGACTGTGAAAATTTACAATCTGATCTGGACCGGTTGTGTCAATACTGTAGAGACAATAATTTACACTTGAATGTCAAAAAATGTCAAACCATAACGTTCTCCAGAAAAAGAACACAGATTGATTTTGATTATAAGATTCTGGACTATAAACTGAATAAAGTATCCGAAGTGAGGGACTTGGGGGTATTCCTTGATAATGGGCTGTACTTTGAATCACATGTGAATAAAATTACAGCAAAGGCTTATAAACTATTAGGCTTCATCTTTCGCCAAACCTTGGTTTTTAAGAATGTAAACACCTTGATAATGCTTTACAATGCTTTTGTAAGATCAATTTTAGAATATGCTTCTACAGTGTGGAATCCTATGTATTTACAGTACATAAATTCAGTGGAAAATATCCAAAACAAGTTTCTTAAGCGCCTGCAATATAGATTTAAAAATTTTGACTCAGCGCAAATATTATCATTAGAATTAAGAAGAGAACATAGAGACCAAATTTTATTATATAAAATAATCAATAACTTAGTAGACTCTCCGTATTTATTAAGCAAAATCAATTTTAGATCTCCAAATCTTACACGTAATTCAAATACCTTTTCTCCTCCTTTTTGTAGTAATAAATATGCCAAAAATAGATTTATCGTAAGGGCCTGTTACAGCTATGACAGGACTTATAAACACGTCGATGTATTTCATGAACGATTGGGTAAATTTCGAAAATTGTTAAGTGGCGTCTTAGTTTGAATACATTGTAGGAATTTACATTCTTGGATACAAAGTTTTAAACTTTTTAACTAAGTTTTCTATTGTTCTTACTTGCATCACCTTCACCTTTTTAAGCTTTTTGTTGCCATATTAACTTGCTTTCTTTTTCAGTGTCTTTTGTTTAAATATGTAATATCTATTTGTAACAGATTTATAATTTCTCAACGTACAAGTGTAAGTTAGTGGTAAAAACTGTTTTGGGCTATGTACGACCTTGTATTTATTCGACTATATGTACTAAACTGTGCCTGTAGTTTTTTTCAAATAAAAAAATAAAAATAAAATTAATATTCAAGATTTGGTACAGCGGTAGATACCTGTAATACTCGTAGCATTAAAATCTTAAATCCAATGTATTCCAAAATTCGCGTAAAAATCAAAATTGCACGAGCAATGTGCAGATTTGCACATAAGTTGTGTTTATTTTAAAAGGGTGCATAAAACTGGTAGCTAAAGTTTTTGCATTCAGTCCGCCCGTTGTACTTTTTTACAAATGTAATATTTAGACCGAGAGGTCACGGGAATTTTCGTAACGATCAGGGAAACGGATAGACTTGCTTTTATGGGTTGTAGAGTAGTCCCCTAATGTGAATGATGTCGGTCTGCCGGCTCTCAGTGGTAGCTTCTTCGAGCTATAGGGCCTGGAAGGTGCTTCATTGTTGCGAAAAAAAACGATCTGAGAAATGGTTAGTTTTAGTACATATTCAAAGTATGGCATCTCCGCATGTGAAACAAGTTGGTCTGCCGGCTGTCAGTGGTTGCATTTCAGAGCTATGAGGCGCGCAAGTCACTGCATAGTTACAAAAAAAGAACGATAAGAGAAATGGTTAGTTTTAGTACCAATTGGAAGAATGGTGTATCCACAGATGAAACAAGTTGGTCTGCCGGCTGTCAGTGGTTGTATTTCAGAGCTATCATCGTTCACGTAAGTCGCTTATTTGAGGAAAAAGTCTTAAAAAGCATTAAAAAGCGGGAAAATAGGCGAATTTTTCTAGTTCATGCCAGCCGCTGTCGTATCTGCGTATGTTTGACCCAACCTCAAACTTGCGCAGCGCACCACCGCACTGTGGGGAAAAAAATCGCCTCTAGAGAAAAAAAGGTTTTCTTCAGAAAATCTACGTCGATTTTGGTAAAAACTGATTATGTATTTCATTTTTGATCTTAATAAGAAGACTTTTTATTAATACTATTTTTGCTAACATTGCATTCTTTTGTAGTGTAGTGTATGTTAACCTATATAATACTTATTCAATTATATAATACAATGGTTTCAATTGTGCGCCCCAGCTCCAGCAGTACATGGCGATCCTGCCATAAGATCCGCTCCGTATAAGGAATGTAATTCATAAACATCATCGCGGTTAGCAGTGCGCAGTGAAAGTTAGAATAATGGATTGCTACGTTTATTATCATTGCGAACTTTTGTCGTGTGAGGAGTCCATTCTTGTTTACCGAAATGGGTTCGCAAACCAGTAAATCTGATTCTGTGACGTATAATACGAATGCAGCAGTAGGGGTGGGCGTATTAAAAGGAGTGCAAAGAATAAATAATTCAGATGACAGACGTGTCATATTAAACGATTTTCACTTATTACCTACGAGTGGCCACGCAGGTATTAAGAGAATGACTAATAATATTAGAAAATATTATTTCTGGCCTAAAATGAATAAAGACATAGAAGACTACGTAGCTAAATGTGAAATGTGTCAGAAGCAAAAATATTCTGTAAAAATTAAACAACCTATGACTATAACAAGTACGGCTCATACGGCGTTTGAAAAGGTATATTTAGATTTGGTAGGTCCCTTACCAAAAGATGATTTAGGTAACATTTATATTTTAACATTGCAATGCGAGCTATCAAAGTTCATAGAGGCATATCCGTTACGAGCAAAAGATACGGTAAGTGTAGCAAGGTCATTCGTAGACAACTTTATTCTCCGCTACGGGATACCTCGCATTATCGCTACTGACAGAGGCACCGAGTTTGTATCGCACACAATGAAGGAGGTATGTAAACTATTAAATGTCGAACATATAACATCTACGGCATACCACCATGAGAGTATTGGTGCATTGGAAAATTCTCACAAACATTTGGGTGCGTATTTAAGGATAAATTGTGAAAAACACATTAACTCATGGAGCCAATGGATTCCCTATTGGTGTTTTGCTTATAACAATAGTGTTCACTCGGAAACCCAGTATACGCCACATGAGTTAGTGTTCGGTAAGTTATGTAATATACCTACGAATTTTAACGGAACTGTAATCGATCCTTTATATAATCTCGATAGTTATCCGCACGAATTAAAGTATAGACTGCAATTAGCTCAACAAGATGCTAGAAATAATATATGTAAAAGTAAAATAAATAGAAAAATGTATTATGATAGAAATGTTAAGCCAATTACCTATAAAAAAGGGGATTATATATTGATAAGAAATCCCTCAGGAGATAAATTGCAAAGTATTTACCTTGGCCCATATTTAGTTTTAGAAGATTTAGATTGCAACGTAAAAATTTTAAAAAATGGTAAAGAAGACATAGTCCACAAAAATAGAACAAAAATTTTCAGATCATAAATGTATTATCACATTGTATTTTGTTAATTATAAAATATTTTGGGTTATTTTTATTTTGTTAATAATATTTAAAGTTTGTTATATCTAGAAAAAAGAAATGTACCTACTTGTTTATGTAACGTGAGCATTTACTTACAAATAAGTAACTATAACAAGTATAATTCTTATATACTAATCTCATTAAAATTATTTTGTATTTTCTGAAAAAACAAAAAAAAAATTTACCTACTATGTAATTTTTTTTTTTAAATTAAGGGGGAAGATGTAGTGTAGTGTATGTTAACCTATATAATACTTATTCTATCAGTATAATAAATCAGTATTATCTCGCAACTCAACGGTTTCAATTGTGCGCCCCAGCTCCAGCAGTACACTTTTAATAGGTACTAAAACTGACCATTTCTCTTACCGTTTTTTTTTCGTAACTAAGCAGTGACTTTCGCGCCTCATAGCTCTGAAATGCAACCACTGACAGCCGGCAGACCAACTTGTTTCACATGCGGAGATGCCATACTTTGAATATGTACTAAAACTAACCATTTCTCTGATATTTTTTTTTTCAACAATGAAGCCCCTTCCAGGCCCTAGGTATAGCTCGAAGTGGCAACCACTGAAGGCCGGCAGACCAACTTGTTTCACCTGTGGAGACACCATTCTTTCAATAAGAACTAAAACTGACCATTTCTTTTACCGTTTTATTTCGTAACTATGCAGTGACTTTCGCGCCTCATAGCTCTGAAATGCAACCACCGACAGCCGGCAGACCAACTTGTTTCACATGCGGAGATACCATACTTTGAATATGTACTAAAACTTACCATTCCTCAGATCGTTTTCTATTTTTTGCAACAATGAAGCACCTTCTAGCCTTTATAGCTCAAAGTGGCAACCGCTGACAGCCGGCAGACCAACTTGTTTCACATACGGAGATGCCATACTTTGAATATATACTAAAACTAACCATTCTTCGGATCGTTTTCTATTTTTTGCAACAATTAAGCTCCTTCTAGCCTTTATAGCTCAAAGTGGCAACCACTGACAGCCGGCAGACCAACTTTTTTCACATACGGAGATGCCATACTTTGAATATATACTAAAACTATGAATATATACTAAAACTAACCATTTCTCTGATCGTTTTTTTTTCGATACAATGAAGCCCCTTTCAGCCCCTATAGCTCAAAGTGGCAACAACTGACAGCCGGCAGACCAATTTGTTTCACATACGGAGATGCCATACTTTGAATATGTACTAAAACTAACCATTTCTCTGAGCATTTTTTTTCGCAACAATGATTCCAGGCTCTAGAGCTCGAAGTGGTAACCACTGAAAGCCGGCAGACAGACTCGTTAACCTGTGGAGACACCATTCTTCCAATAGGTACTAAAACTGACCATTTCTCTTACGGTTCTTTTTTTGTAACTATGCAGTAACTTTCGCGCCTCATAGTTCTGTAATGCAACCACTGATAGCCGGCAGACCAACTTGTTTCACATGCGGAGATGCCATACTTTGAATATGTACTAAAACTAACCATTTCTCAGATCGTTTTCTATTTTTTGCAACAATGTAGCTCCTTCCAGGCCCTAGGTATAGCTCGAAGTGGCAAACACTGAAGGCCGGCCTTCATTGTTTAAAAAAAATATCAGAGAAATGGTTGGTTTTAGTACATATTCAAAATATGGCATCTCCGCATGTGAAACGAGTTGCCCTGCCTGGTGGCCTGGAAAATTGCCTTGAGGAAAATGGCCTTCATTGTTGCAAAAAAAAATTATCAGAGAAATGGTTAGGTTTAGTACATATATTTGTCGGAATGGAGCACATCATCACAACATCAGAATTATCAGATAATCATAGGTTCAGGGGGGCCGAGCTCAGATTTCGATGACCAGAGCGGTAAACACAACAGTACAGGTACTTTAACAACAGGTTCACGCGGAAACTCATGTGGGCACAAAACTCAGATCAAAATATTAACTGTCAGGATGAGGGTATTTCCAAAATAACATGCACAGCTCTTAATAGACAGGGTAAACAACTCCTATCTCAAGTTACAGCCCAAAGCATCCAGGGATTCATCGGATATTAACGGATTAAGAAATCACCTAGCACTAACCTCTCATTTGGTCCATGTGTCACGGCTAGGGTCCGTGCCCTAACCTACCCACGGCATAGGATCGTGCCCTACCACGCACAGATCAATCCATTTCAACCAGTGAGTTCTACTGAATGGTCACATCGTTAACGCACTAAGTAACACGACAATAACACTATTCAATCACTGACTACAAAGCTACAGAGAATTCAATACAACCGGGCGACATGTCCGTACCGCGCCATTAGGAAGACTGCCTCGCTATAATGTCAAATCGATCGCACCTTGATTTTATTACAAAGTGAGGGTAACTTAAATGTCACATTTCTGACGCGTACCGTCTACCGTCATTGAAAACTGTTTTTAAAACATTGATTAACTAACAAAATAAACCACAGTTAATTTAACTAATGTAATGGCTCCGACATATTCAAAATATGGCATCTCCGCATGTGAAACAAGTTGGTCTGCCGGCTGTCAGTGGTTGCCACTTTGAGCTATAGGGGCTGAAAGGGGCTTCATTGTAGCGAAAAAAAAATGATCAGAGAAATAGTTAGTTTTAGTATATATTCAAAGTATGGCATCTCCGTATGTGAAAAAAGTTGGTCTGCCGGCTGTCAGTGGTTGCCACTTTGAGCTATAAAGGCTAGAAGGAGCTTCATTGTTGCAAAAAATAGAAAACGATCCGAGGAATGGTTAGTTTTAGTATATATTCAAAGTATGGCATCTCCGTATGTGAAACAAGTTGGTCTGCCGGCTGTCAGCGGTTGCCACTTTGAGCTATAAAGGCTAGAAAAAGCTTCATTGTTGCAAAAAATAGAAAACGATCTGAGAAATGGTTAGTTTTAGTACATATTCAAAGTATGGTATCTCCGCATGTGAAACGTGTTGGTCTGCCGGCTGTCAGTGGTTGCATTTCAGAGCTATGAGGCGCGAAAGTCACTGCATAGTTACGAAATAAAACGGTAAAAGAAATGGTCAGTTTTAGTTCTTATTGAAATAATAGTCTCCACAGGTGAAACAAGTTGATCTGCCGGCCTTCAGTGGTTGCCACTTCGAGCTATACCTAGGGCCTGGAAGGGGCTTCATTGTTGAAAAAATTATCAGAGAAATGGTTAGTTTTAGTACATATTCAAAATATGGCATCTCCTCATGTGAAACAAGTTGGTCTGCCGGCTATCAGTGGTTGCCACTTTGAGCTATTAAGGCTAGAAGGAGCTTCATTGTTGCAAAAAATAGAAAACGATTTGAGGAATGGTTAGTTTTAGTACATATTCAAAGTATGGCATCTCCGCATGTGAAACAAGTTGGTCTGCCGGCTGTCAGTGGTTGCATTTCAGAGCTATGAGGCGCGAAAGTCACTGCTTAGTTACGAAAAAAAAACGGTAAGAGAAATGGTCAGTTTAGTACCTATTAAAAGAATGCAATGTTAGCAAAAATAGTATTAATAAAAAGTCTTCTTATTAAGATCAAAAATGAAATACTTAATCAGTTTTTACCAAAATCGACGTAGATTTTCTGAAGAAAACCTTTTTTCTCTAGAGGCGATTATTTTCCCCACAGTGCGGTGGTGCGCGGCGCAAGTTTGAGGTTGGGTCAAACATACGCAGATACGACAGCGGCTGGCATGAACTAGAAAAATTCACCTATTTTCCCGCTTTTCAATGTTTTTTTAGACTTTTTCCTTAAATAAGCGACTTATGTGAACGATGATAGCTCTGAAATACAACCACTGACAGCCGGCAGACCAACTCATTTCATCTGTGGATACACCATTCTTCCAATTGGTACTAAAACTAACCATTTCTCTTATCGTTTTTTTTTTGTAACTATGCAGTGACTTGCGCGCCTCATAACTCTGAAATACAACCACTGACAGCCGGCAGACCAACTTGTTTCACATGCGGAAATGCCATACTTTGAATATGTACTAAAACTAACCATTTCTCAGATCGTTTTTTTTTCGCAACAATGAAGCACCTTCCAGGCCCTATAGCTCGAAGCAGCTACCACTGAGAGCCGGCAGACCGACATCATTCACATTAGGGGACTACTCTACAACCCATAAAAGCAAGTCTATCCGTTTCCCTGATCGTTACGAAAATTCCCGTGACCGCTTAGACTATTTGTGCAATAAAAGTTTTAAGAAAATAAATAAGTAAATAAAATATCCACTCACCACCCACTCGGTACCCACTCGGTGGACCGACGACCTGGTGAAGGTCTAGGATACGGGCAGCGCAGGACCGGTCAACGTGGAAATCCTTGGGGGAGGCCTTTGTCCAGCAGTGGACGTCTTTCGGCTGAGAGAAGAAGAAGAAGAAGAAGAAGAAATAAAATATCTATTTTTTTTTTTAATTTAGTTTAGTTTTAGTAGTTACTTATACCATATGTTTTCTGCATACATTGTTTTAAAGTGTTTTAGTAAATAAAACCGTTGATATCAACCGTGTTTCACATGGATCGTGTTGTTTTATTTTTAACAGGTCATGTTTGAACTAGATTGTAGGCGATCACTGAGTTGAACGGTATTTTTAGTTTTACATCAATTCAGTTGGCCAGCTTTTGTATTTTCATTGGGATTTTTGTAAGCAAATACATACATAAGCGAAATAGCAATAAATTTAATTTATCTAGTTGTTTTGGATATGTTTTCTCTTCATTTTGCAGTTGGTGTATGGACCACGGTATTTTTTTTTGCCAAAGTTAAAATGCATTCATATCATAATACAAAGACTTGAATGAATCGACGTATAATTTCGATAAATTAATATTGATTATTAAAATTCCCAATGTGCACCATAGTAAAAAATTGTTTCCCGTACCGGGAATCGAACCCGAGCCTCCTGGGTGAAAGCCAGGTATCCTAGCCACTAGACCATACGGGAGATGATGAGAATGCCGAAATTATACTATTTAAAAGGAGTTAATACCAGTATTTTGTGTTGTATGTTTATTCAGCTGCACAAAAATAAAAAATGACGCAATTGATAAGACAGATACGAATATGATAATGTTTTTATTGTCAACATTTAGATTTCAGAATTTACTGATTTATTTTTGGGTAAATTTTCAATATCGCTGCGTGTCGCGATATCAAAATCTAACTACACATAACGGATCTAACAAACTGGCTGTGCCTCCCGTCTTCGATCCTGGAAATCTAAAACCGCCACTTTATCAATAAATATATTAAATATATTATTTCTTTCTTCATTCTTGAAGAAAAAACATAGAATGTGCCAGCTGCTTCTCTTCCCGCGCAGATTGTAAAAGTCAATCGAGGGAAAGGGCTTTAAACTGGGGATTCCTCCACTCATAGGCGATGAGCTAGCAACCTGTCACTATGCCTGAATCTCCATTTCATCAGAGAGCCCACATTCAGCTAAGCGTGGCCTTCGAGTCTCACGACACTTGGCTCTGTCTACCCCGTAAGGGATAAAGACATGATTCTATGTATGTATGTAAATATTTAATAATAAACCTTATAACTGGTTGAATCAGGTTCATTTTTAATGTTTAGAAAATAAGAAATGGTTCCTATCATACACAGAAAGATCAGTAAGGATAAACAAACAGACAAACTCTTCAGCTGTATTTTGTTAGATACTTATAGATCGGAATTGGAATTATTTGCTTAGCTTTTGCCCGCGGCTTCGCCCGCGTGAATTTCCCAAGAGAAGAATGCTTTTTCCCGGGATGAAAGGTACTCTATGTCCTTTTCAGTACTTCTAACTATGTGTATGTGAAATTTCAGGAAGACTAGTTTAGTAGATAAAGCGTGAAGAGGTAACAAAGGAACAAACAAACTCACTTTCGCATTGATAACATTTATTAGTTAGGATTTAAAGCAGTTAAGTAAGTAGGCTTTGGACATGGTAGTAAAGCCTATTTCTTAGCTGTTACATACCGTACCTAGTTTACAAGTGTAAGTACGGTCGACAAACTTTAGTTAACTTAGCCAGCAGGGCCGCGGACATTTCTGACCCGCATTTTTTGACCCGCTGAATATAATGCCCCTTATGACCCGTTTTCAAGTGCACATACGACCCACTTCGGATCAGAACATTTTTTAATACAGTGTAAACTCTTTATAACGTTATCCTTTATAACAATAAACTCCCTGTAACGTTGAAGTAAGCCCAACTTGGTTGGTTTGCGTTAAAACCCACATATTGCAACACTCTTTATAGCGATACGACATTCTCTATTACGAAGAAATGTGTTCATATTTTTAGACAGTAAATATTTATTATCGGTATTATTGTTTATATTATGTTATCAGGTAACAAAAGACTGAAGCTCCGAAACATCTGAGGGCGGTCTAGCTTTTGTTATCCTTAATTGCCTTGAACACGTGCAGTATGACGCATTGTTTTCTCGGAAGTGATGGTCTTCGACCAAGCATACTGGGTACCTATCGTATTATCAGTCGTAAACCTACTTTGAAACTGTTAACATGGCCAGTAAACGGAAAGCGATTAGAGTTGAGGAAAAATTCTTGTTAATTTGGTTGTTTTTTTGTTCACTCCATATAACGATAACTCTCTATAACGACAAAAAATGCTCAGTCCCTTGAGTTTCGTTATAAAGAGTTTACACTGTATTAAATTAATTATTTATTTGGTACCCTTCCGACCCTTTCTTACAAAACAAAGGAAATTCACAAAATGTACAGTGATAACAAAAAATGTTTGGCATTGAAATTATTTTTATTAGGAATGTGATGTGTTTTTGAGACATCAAAGTATTTTCGTATTTTTATAAAGGTATGGTAGTTACTTGAAACAAAGGACTAACTCCTGTTATCTGCATCCTGCACCTGATTTGTAACAATGGTCTGGTTTATATCGGTACCAGGTAGCAAAAAATATACCCTATAATATACAGGGTGACATTGAACCCCTGAGCTATATTCAAGGAAAGTACTCTATGCGCGAAATAAAAAATATATGTTCTCTTACAATTATCTTGTTTCATAATAAAAATCGGAAATAGAAGCGTTTTAAGTTATACCGAAAATTCCCTAACGCAGTGGCACCGAGCGCCATGTGATCGCACACCCCGCGCGCCCCGCAGACAGCGCTGTAGGGTACCTGCCGCCCGCGCCGCAAGGTTATTGACCTGTCTAGTCATTTACTACTCATAGCACAAATAACAAAAATTCGTACTTTTTCGGGCTTAGGAGCGTCAAAATACAGAAATTGTTTAACTCGAGCTTGACAAAAAAAGTAGACATTTTAATTTCCTAGGTACTTAATCGGTAATACTGGGTAATACCTAAATTAGTTAGGATTTTAGAACTTCTGCAGTCTCTCTCTCAGCCTAAAGACGTCCACTGCTGGACAAAGGCCTCCCCAAGGATTTTATCCGTGGGGGTTTTGCCATAATCACCACGCTTGGCAGGCGGGTTGGCGATCGCAGTGTGATGGCATAGTACGCGGAAAGATGCTGCTGCCCATCCTCCGGTGTTTTTAATCCCTTAGTCGCCTCTTACGACACCCACGGGAAGAGATGGGTTGGTGCTATTCTAGGACCACACCACAGGCCACCAGGCCAGGCGTATTTAAAAATTGTAATCAACTTATGTACAAATAATTAAAATCAATGTAAAACAAAATCCAATCAAAAACCTACTGATGCTTTAATAATTGTTCAAAATGCATACCGTTTCTCTCTAAGCAGAGTCTGGCACGTTTCACTGCATTCTGTTTTAGTTTTAAAATCGTGGCACGGTCACTTTTCACAGCGTCAAATGCACTTATGATACAGTTTTTTAGTTCTTCACGGCTCTGAGGCTCGTGGGTATAAACAAGCCGCTTTATTTCTCCCATTTGTTATTCCCTGAGCACGAAGGCGAGGAATACTCTGCCTCATACAACCTCCTGGCCTCGTACAAGTTTTCTCCACTCAAAATGTACACTCGTACCATTTCGTAGTATTCTCGCGAAGAATACGACGTGTCCGCGCGCAGTCGCTTAGTACCTAAGGCAGGCACAAAAAAATGAGTAGATACGCGGACCGTGCTCCCGTGAGAAACGTGCGTGGGCGACTGGCAGGCAAGGCGGGATGTGGCCGCGGCGGCTGGCGGGAAGGGTTGCCGGGGGATGGGGAATGCGGGCGCGGGCGGGCGGGGCGGCGGATCGCTTCGCTACTAGCTACTACAAAGGCGCCGCACCGCGCGGCTAGGTCATTGTCAAATAAAATAATAGGTTACCAACTTTTTGCGAATCTGGGAATTTTTTCAAACGAAAAAAGTGCATAAAAAAAATTTTTTTTCTTACGGTTTCGTGTTCTGTTATTGATTCTGATTCCAAGATTTCAATATAGCTCAGGGTATCTGTTTGTAATATAATTGCTTGGAACGAAACGCGGGTGTTTCGCATTGCTGCCGCTAGGCGGCCGGGGTTTTCATGGCATCGCTCGGCTTGCGTCTGCGGCGTCGGCCATAGTAGTATCGTTTGGATCGCGCGCGTGTGAGGTCATACCGCGTGATATATCCCCGCCGGTGCGGGTCGACCATCTTGTTGGTCAGTTTTACGACCGCGTGTGAACGGTCTGTTAACTAGTTTGACTTGTGATTGTTTAATTGTTAGTTTGAATTGTAATTGTGTATTTCATCGTTGTTAAATAACTAATAAGTTCGCGATAATTTGTGTTGTGCGAAAGAAAAGTATCGGTTTGGATAGCGAGCGGTGAGGTCGTGCCGTATGAAATACCTGGTGCTAGGCGCCATTTTGTCTGAGGCCACATTGGCATAACGGATTATCCATTGTGATGTGTAATTATTAATTAGTTTGGATTGTAATGTTGGATTTCCCTTTTGTTAAATAACTATTGAACGTTTGTGTTTGTGAAAAAACCTGTTATTGTGACTTTTTCTTGTGAGATGCGAAACGTGACTGGCTGTTCACATCCAGCTGTTCCCGAGTGAACCTTCGGGAAGAAACCTACGTATTTATTCTGGGGAATGAGATCTCGGGGTAGGTTGGGTGCTTAGGGATCGCCCCCCTTCCGAAGACACTCGAAGTTGGATCCGAAGATTAAGAAGATTCAGTTTGGTAAGTGGTTTGTAATTGTAGTTATTAAGTTAGGTTAGTATATAGGGCTCTGTAGCTCCCGTTATAAGCTATGGTGGTAGCAGTCTGCGTATAGGTTAAGTTAGGTTCTAGTCGGACAAACGTAGTGTCGGGTCGAGGTTTTTACCGGTATTTTTTGTTTACCCGGTAAATTTTTCGGTACCGAACCCTCCCGCCATTTCGTTTGCCCGGATTCTCTGCGCACATTTTCTGGTAGCAGAGCGTAGTTGTTCTACCCTCTATTTGTTCGTTTGTAAAAAATAATTAATTGTTTTTTTTTTTATTTTGGTTGTGACTTGACGCGATGGCGAAGGTCTCCCATGCTAAGGCGACACTCGCCAACGAATTGAGATGGTTTGTGACGGCCGGTGGACTCCTGTCCCGGAAGGACAGGGAGGCCGCTATACTGGAAAGAGCGGATCAGCTCCGCTCACGATTGAACAACGCGGAAGCGGCCATGGCGGCGCTTACCGAATCCGACCTTGCCCCGGAGGTCTACGCAGGTCACGTGGCGGACCTGGACCAGATCCTGAGTCTGCACGATGACATCGTGGAGGCGGCGGCCGCAATAAGGGCGAGACAGGCTGGCGGACCAGCCCCTCGCACACCTGTTAGACAGGAAGGACCAGCGGTTACTGGTCGGCTCCCCACCCTTCAGCTGTCCCACTTTGGGGGTAGGATGGAGGAGTGGGTGGCATATAAAAATATGTTTGAGTCCCTGGTCGTAGCACGACAGGATTTGTCGAAGGCCCAGAAGATGGCCTACCTCCTCTCCACTCTTGAGGGTGAAGCGCGGTCGCTCATCCAGCACCTCCGGGTGGAGGACGACCAGTACGACACGGCTTGGGAGTTATTGAACTCCCGCTACCAAAACTTACGTTTGTTAGCGGATGCGCACGCCGCACAGTTGATGGCCCTGCCCAAGGTGGCCGTTGCGCCTGCAGTTGCTCACGCCCGTTACAGTGGCCTGTAACGCGCTCCGCACACTGGGGCTGCCGGTGGACCAATGGTCCTTTTTGCTGGTGCACATTGTATTGGGCAAATTACCCACTGACATCCGCTCGCGATTTGAGCGCGAGAATGCGGAACGGGATAGCACCACCCTACCAACATTCACTGACTTGGTGAAGTTTTTGGAGTTTGAGGCACGGGCGGCTGAGAATACCATGACGGACTCAGCGCCATCCAGAGCGCCTGAACGCAGGCCATTGGAACCCTCATGGCGAGGGAAGCCCCAACAGGGAAGACAACCGCCACCGCGTGGAGCTGGTGCGCGGGTTGCACACACGGCAGCAGTCGCGACGGACGCGGACTGCCTGCAATGTGGTCGGATGGGCCACAGCCTGCTGCAATGCAGGGACTGGCAGAGACTGCCAGTACAAGATCGGCGCCGCATGGCAAAGCGGCATGAACTTTGCTTTTATTGTTTGGGCGGTCACTATGCACGTGACTGTCCCAGGGCCATACCATGCAGTGCATGCCGTGGGCGGCACCACGCGATGCTTTGCATGAACCGGAACGGGGATGGCACCCGGATGTTGAGGCAGGGGTCCCCTATGGGCGGGGGCGCTCCTGCGCGAAGCCCTCCACCTTTGGAAGAAGGACGCGGCTTCGCTCGTCGCACCCCCCCTCGGGAGGGGGGTCGCGTACCTGCGCGGGTCTTGGCGGACCGGGACCACGCGCCCCAAGGTCGTGGCCAGTATGTGGCTGGCCAGGCCCCGGATAGGGCCCCCATGGGCGGGGGCCCAAGATCGGACGTGAGAGTGGGGACACCCCCCTCCACGCGGGTTACCACTCCCCAACACATGCAGCCGCAGCGGTTTTCTCCGCCGCTGCACGAGTACCCACGGCTGGAGTACCACCCGCCGTACTATAGGTATGGCCGGGCCGCGGGTTATGCCCCCCCTCAGATGGGGATGTGCACTCGCCCGCCATATTATCCGGGTCAGTGGCGCGCCCCTGGTTTGGAGAGAGTGGGGAGCCCGTAACTAGCTTGCTCCCTTGCTGGGACAGAGCCGCGGACGGTTCTGCTCCCTACCGCGGTGGTCCGCGTATGGGGTCGTAGGGGGGAAGCCATTAATTTGAGAGCTCTGTTGGACTCAGGGGCTCAAAGCAGTTTGGTTACCACTCGAGTGGCACGTCAGTTAGGTTTAGTCGTGGAAGACTCGCCTGTGCCACTTCTTGGAGTTGGTGGCATACAGGTGAAGTGTCTGACGGGCCAGACACTTGTCACCTTTTCTTCGCTGAAGTCCTCCACAATGAGGATCACGACCTCGGCTATGGTAATGGATACCATTGCGGGTTGGCAGCCCTCGACAGACATACCGCCGGGTGTGTTGTCTTTGGTTTCGGGTCTGGATTTGGCCGACCCCTTTGTCTTTCATCCCGGCCCAGTGGACTTGCTCCTGGGCTCGGACGTATTGGGTTGGATTTTGTTGGGTACCCAGAAAGCTCTGGGTTCGTCTTCACTGATGGCAGTGTCGACTATCTTTGGTTTCGCCCTGATGGGCCCTGTGTTTGATAATAGCACCGTGGAGGAGCCACCGGTCGTCGCATCAGCGTCCTTGGCCAAGACCATGCAAAGGTTTTGGGAGGTGGAGGAGCCACCTATGAGTTCCAGGATGGATCCGGAACACGCTGAGTGAGAAGCCTTCTTTCGATCAACCACGGAGAGGTTGCCCTCCGGTCGGTTTGTAACTAGATTACCATTTGTTGCTACACGTCCTAGCCTAGGGCAAAGTAGGGCGCTTGCGGAGAAACGACTGCTGTCCATGGAGCGACGTATGCAGCGTGACCACGTACTTCGCGATAAATATATTGAATTTATGCGCGAGTACGAGGATTTGGGTCACATGTCTCCGGCTCGAGTTGATTGGAGCTCAACTGAGCATTATTTTTTGCCCCACCATGCGGTGGTGAAGGCCTCAACGGGCAAGTTGCGGACCGTCTTCGATGGGTCCGCACTCACTTCGAACGGGGTTTCGTTGAATCTGTGTTTGCATTCAGGTCCCAAATTGCATAGGGACATAATTGACATCATCTTGAACTTTAGAAGACATCAAGTGGTTTTTGGCGCGGACATCCGGATGATGTTCCGCCAGACAGTCATACATCCTGAGGACAGGCGATTCCAGTTGATACTCTGGCGTGAGCGCCCTGAGGATCCTGTGACGGTGTATGAACTCAATACAAACACGTATGGTTTGAAATCTAGTCCCTATATCGCCATCAGATCATTGCTTGAATTGGCAGAGCGGGAACGGATCCGCTTTCCCCGTGGGGCTTCCGTGCTGTCACGTGACTTGTATGTCGATGACGTGTGCACCGGAGCCCAAAGTATTGAGGAGGCCCTCCTACTGCGGGATGAATTGATTGAAATATTGAAAACGGGTGGCTACGAGCTACGTAAGTGGTTGTCCAATGAGCCTAGAGTTCTAGAAGGGATCCCGGAGGATCACCAACAGAACCCTCACCTGTTTGAGGATTTAGATGATCCCAACAGGATAGCGGTGTTGGGCATGCAGTACCAGCCGCTAACCGATATTTTTACATTCCAAGTGGACTTGGAAATACCAAAGGTCTGGACTAAGAGAACGGTGTTGTCAGTAATAGCTCGTATGTTTGATCCAAGCGGTTGGATCAGTCCAGTAATATTCTCTGCGAAGTGTCTTCTTCAGAGACTTTGGACTTTGGGCGTCTCGTGGGACGAGCCGCTGTTTGGTCCTCCATTGGATGATTGGCTCGAGTTGTTTTCATCGATTAAGGAAGTCAATCGGATTGCCTTGCCTCGTCGAATATTGCCCCCGGGAAATATCGAGCCAGCCTGCATGGCTTTTGTGACGCGTCGGAGCGAGGCTACGCCGCGTCAGTCTATACGCGGACAGTTGACGCCGATGGCCGGGTCAATGTCTCGCTTTTGTTAAGGAAGAGCAAGGTCGCCCCCATCAGGACTAGGCTGACTATTCCCAAGCTTGAGTTGAGTGGAGCTCACCTTCTCTCTAAACTGTTGCATCACGTTGCCAGTGAGCTGGCGGCCACGGTCGAGATACGAGACATCTTCGCCTGGTCGGATAGCCAGGTCGCGCTTGCATGGTTGCGCGCGGCCCCACATACCTTGGAGGTTTTTGTTGGAAACAGGGTTTCCCAGATTCAAAATATTGGAATTGATATAACATGGAGACATGTGCCGGGAGAGCTTAACCCAGCGGACTGTGCTTCCCGAGGTTGTACGGCACCAGAATTGGTGTCACACCCGCTCTGGTGGGGTCCAGAGTGGCTGATGGGATCAGAAACATCTTGGCCTGTCTGTCAGACAGATGTTACTTCTTTGAGTTTGACTGGGCTTCGTGTACATGCTGTAGTCGCTGAGACGACGTCGGAGCCGGATTGGCTACTTGCTCGGTATAGCAGTTTGGATAAGCTTCTGGGTGTTACCAGTTGGATTAAGCGTTTCATACATAATTGTAGAAACCCACAGGCAAAGCGGTTGGAGCCGATTGCAGGTGCAGAAGAGCGCCGGAGCGCATTGTTGCATTGGGTCCGTGTCGTGCAGACCGGACGGTTTGAGTCAGAGCTTCATATTTTGCGCGACGCATGCGCTAAGTTGAAGGGCGCGGTCGCTCGTTTGAACCCGTACATCGACTCGGATGGGCTTCTTCGGGTTGGAGGCAGGCTCCGGAAGGCGGATCTTCCATATGAGACTCGCCATCCTCTGTTGTTGCCCAAGGGCGGACCCTTGGTGCAGCTTTTGGTGTCTGATCGACACATTCGTAACGCCCATGCTGGGTGCAATGCTTTGCTGGCTATTTTGCAACGCGAATTTTGGATTTTGTCTGCCCGAAGAGCAATCCGTAGTGTTCTGTTTCGATGTATTGCATGTTATAGGTTGAAGGCATCCACGATGCAACCACAGATGGGTGATTTGCCCGCTGATCGAATCCGACCTTCGAGACCGTTTGACGGCGTTGGAACCGATTTTGCCGGTCCCTTTTCGATCAAGGCTTCTCCCTTTCGTAATGCCCGTATTGTGAAGGGCTATTTGTGTGTATTTGTTTGTTTGGCCACCAAGGCTGTCCATTTGGAGGTGGTGTCGGCTCTGACTACGGAGGCCTTCGTCGCCGCGTTGGATCGCTTTGTTTCGCGTCGAGGTCTACCTTCCCTTATTAGGTCTGATAATGGCACAAACTATAAGGGAACTGTAAATTATCTTAAGGATGTTTCTGTGTTTATTGATAAAAATTGTACTAGTTTAAGTCAAATTGCTGCCCAAAGGGGAATAACCTGGAAGTTTAGTCCCCCAAGTTGCCCCCATTGGGGAGGGATTTTTGAAGCGGCTGTGAAATCCGCAAAGACCCACCTCCGCCGCATTATCGGAGAAACGGCTCTATCTTTTGAAGAGCTGGCCACAGTGTTTTGTAAAGTTGAGGCGGTCCTCAACTCTCGTCCTCTCTGTCCGCTATCTCCAGATCCAAATGACTTGGAAGCTCTCACCCCTGGTCATTTTTTGGTGGGAGGGCCTTTGAATGCCCTGCCCGAATACCCGTGGAAGGACGAACGCGTATATCGGTTGTCGCGTTTTCAAATGTTGCAGCAAATGAGCCAGGACTTTTGGCGTCGCTGGTCGCTTGAATATTTGCATTTGCTGCAGCAAAGAGTGAAGTGGACAGACAGGACTGAGCCTCCCAGGGAGGGTGATTTAGTATTGTTAAAAGAGGCAAATTTGCCCTCATTGCTTTGGCGACGAGCTCGCATATTACGTTTGATTCTTGGCGGAGATGGCACTCCGCGTGTGGCTGAGGTGTTGGTCGACGGTTCGATTTTAAGGAGAGGTGTGACCTCTCTCGCCCGCCTTCCCGTAGAGTAAGCTAGCGGTCTGCTTCTCAGACCGGGACGGGGGGATGTTTGTAATATAATTGCTTGGAACGAAACGCGGGTGTTTCGCATTGCTGCCGCTAGGCGGCCGGGGTTTTCATGGCATCGCTCGGCTTGCGTCTGCGGCGTCGGCCATAGTAGTATCGTTTGGATCGCGCGCGTGTGAGGTCATACCGCGTGATATATCCCCGCCGGTGCGGGTCGACCATCTTGTTGGTCAGTTTTACGACCGCGTGTGAACGGTCTGTTAACTAGTTTGACTTGTGATTGTTTAATTGTTAGTTTGAATTGTAATTGTGTATTTCATCGTTGTTAAATAACTAATAAGTTCGCGATAATTTGTGTTGTGCGAAAGAAAAGTATCGGTTTGGATAGCGAGCGGTGAGGTCGTGCCGTATGAAATACCTGGTGCTAGGCGCCATTTTGTCTGAGGCCACATTGGCATAACGGATTATCCATTGTGATGTGTAATTATTAATTAGTTTGGATTGTAATGTTGGATTTCCCTTTTGTTAAATAACTATTGAACGTTTATGTTTGTGAAGAAACCTATTATTGTGACTTTTTCTTGTGAGATGCGAAACGTGACTGGCTGTTCACATCCAGCTGTTCCCGAGTGAACCTTCGGGAAGAACCTACGTATTTATTCTGGGGAATGAGATCTCGGGGTAGGTTGGGTGCTTAGGGATCGCCCCCCTTCCGAAGACACTCGAAGTTGGATCCGAAGATTAAGAAGATTCAGTTTGGTAAGTGGTTTGTAATTGTAGTTATTAAGTTAGGTTAGTATATAGGGCTCTGTAGCTCCCGTTATAAGCTATGGTGGTAGCAGTCTGCGTATAGGTTAAGTTAGGTTCTAGTCGGACAAACGTAGTGTCGGGTCGAGGTTTTTACCGGTATTTTTTGTTTACCCGGTAAATTTTTCGGTACCGAACCCTCCCGCCATTTCGTTTGCCCGGATTCTCTGCGCACAGTATCAAAGTCACCCTGTATAACCAATTTACAATATCTATTGTTATACTCATATTGACAACAATTAAAGATCATCTTACTTTAGTTTTAGCAGTGACTGTACCTGTTAGAAACCGTTTTTCTAACAGGTACAGTCACTGCTAAAACTAAAAAAGTCAAAAAGGACATGAAAAAAGGAGCGGGTCGAACGGGTACTTTTTTAGAGACTGGGTCAAAACCTGTGGGTCAGAAGGGTCCGAGGCCGCCAGCAGCACACCTGCGACACTTCCTGTACGTGAGAGTTTGACCATAGAGGAAAAAAAATACTCCTTGAGCCGGATTTTCAATACTAGGGTTGATGAGTAATAAACAATAGCAAAATTTTGGCTTAAACTCTAAACTCTATAGTATTTGACAATAGAGCCCACCGGTCATGACATGATTGACATGAGTGATAGACCGCGTCATTTCTAGCAGCCCTGAGGAAAGACATCCTAATATCCTAATCTATACATATAATAAAACAGTAAAAATATTTTGTCTGTACATTTAGTATTTTTGACTGAAATGGATAGAGGGACACTTAAAAAGAATAATAGAAAGCAAAAAAAATTTTTTGGAATTTCTTGTCTGTCTGTCTGTATGTATGATCACGCTAATCTCCGAAAGTACTGAACCGATTTGAATGAAACTTTTTTTGTTGTGTAGCTATTAAGCCTAGGCAACATTAAGGCTATAATTGATTTTGAAAACTGGAACACCTGATGAAGAACCAAAACAGAACAGTTAAACTATAAGAAATATGGAAATGGTGCCTTAACAAAAGTCGTTCAACCTGATGAGCATTTTCTGCTGACGTATAAAAATTGAAGATCTGGAACATCTGATGAAGAACTGTAAGAGACCTGCTACACTATAACTTATATGGAAATGGTGCCTTAACAAAAGTCGTTCAACCTGATGAGCATTTTCTGCTGACGTATAAAAATTGAAGATATGGAACATCTGAAGAAAAACTCCAAGAGACCAGCTACACTATAACATATATGGAAATGGCGCCTTAGCAAAAATCGTTAAACTTGATGAGCATTTTCTGCTGACGTATGAAAATTGAAGATCTGGAACATCTGATGAATAACTCCAAGAGACCAGCTACGCTATAACATATTATATAGAAATGGCGCCTTAGCAACACTTGATTAATTTGATGAACATTTTCTGTAGACGTATAAAAATCGAAAATCCGAAACATCTGAAACAGTTTGGAACACAAAAAGATTTTTCATCTAAGCGAAACTCACGCGGGCGAAGCCGCGGGCGACAGCTAGTAATATTATAAATGCGAAAGTTTGAATGTGAGTTTGTGAGTCTGTGAGTTTGTGAGGATGTTTGTTACTCAATCACACAAAATCTACTGGACGGATTTAGATGAAATTTGGTATACGGGTAGAAAAATACCGGAAATAGCATATAGGGTACTTTTTATCCCGAAATTCTCACGGAAGCGAAGCCCCGGGGCGTGGCTAGTAATAATATAAACATCAGGTGGAGGTTAGTTCCCCGTCCCGCGCGCCTCTCAACACCTCCGCGCACATCCAGTCACTCACACAAAGCTAAAAGCTATTTTACGGCACACAACACATGCTTAAGTGTCGCTTCTTTTCGCGTTAGTGTATTTTTTCCATGGAAGTAGTAAGTACTTTGTACACAAAGGTACTTATTACTTCCATGATTTTTTCTTTACCAGCAGGAGGTTACATAGAAATAATAAACTTTTGTCAAATAAATAATACCAGTTAGGCATATAAGTTAGTTTTATAGTTTACTAGCTTTCGCCCGCGACTTCGCCCGCGTAAATTTCCCACGGGAACAGTGCTTTTCCCGGGATGAAGGGTACCCTATGTCCTTCTCCGTACTTCTAACTATGTGTATGTAAAATGCATATGTGTATGTGTATGTATGTGTATGCCAAATTTCAGGAAGATTGGTTCAGTAGATAAAGCGTGAAGAGGTAACAAACAAACAAACCAACAAACTCACTTTCGCATTTATAATATTAGTTAGGATTAGTATTTTATCTATAGGAGTAAGTACGGCACACTACGTATTAGATGTATTAAGTAGTCACCAGGAAAACGTAGAAAATAAGTACATCATGAACATCGAAATACAACTACTACTTATAGTACATAATATCTCGATAATCATGAACGTTTTTCTATGAGAAAAGAATAAAGTAAAAAGGAAGATTCTGCCCATTCTCCTTCATCACTGATGAAGGAGAATGGGACTGATGAATCATCAGTCTCCAGTCTTCTTCAATCGGTACCGATTAAATTGTACCTAGTTATTTTCTGTATTTCTCGTGTATGATTGTTGAACATTTTTTTTCTAACCTGGTGTGTCCCACTGCTGGACAAAGGCCTCCCCTTCCTCCTTCCACAATTCTCTGTTGAGTAAACCCCGCTTCCACTCCCGCAGATAACTTTCGTTGGACAAAATAAATGATTTTTTTATTATTACTTTTTACTTTTCTGTATATTCGCCGTTCTGAAACACCATAAAAACGAGGCGGTGATCAATTTGGTCCTAAATAAACATATTCTAATGGCCTTACCCGGGCCTCCTGAAATAACAGCGTGATTCGTTCTCACTGGGAAATACGTGTCCTGGGATTTTTTTATACTTTCCCCGAGTGGCCCGAAAACATGGTTATGTTTTCTTTTGTTTCATTTCAATACCACAGATTTAGTATGTTCTGTTCTGACGTCAGCAGGTTTAGCCAAAGTTTCATTTGATTCGTAGCGATACGATATTTAAATTTCTAATCGTTTTGACAGATGACAAAAAAAATTTTCTTCCTTCATCAAAGCGAAAGCGAACGTCAAATGTATGGAAGTAAGCAATAAATCAGTTCGGTAGTCTATGGTTTCGAATCGTTTATTCTATGAACTTGCGATGACAATGACGATCGACCACGTGATTTAGCGTTGCCTTATGTAATCCCATACATTTTAGCGTTTTCGTTTTCAAATTCTGACTTTGTCTACACTTTAACAACAACAACAAGAATTCTTTATTAGCACACAAGAAATTACATTTATAGATACACTAGCTTTTGCCCGCGGCTTCGCTCGCGTTAATCCTTCCTTAGCGGATGCCTACGGCATAACATTTACCTGCCTGCCAGACCGTCAGCCCGATCCGTCCAGTGGTTTGGGCTGTGCGTTGATAGATCACTAGGTATGTCAGTCAGTCAGTCACCTTTGAGTTATAAGTAACTTAAAACTAAAAAAAAGAAAGGAAGATGCGTAAAAGGCGGCCATATCGCTGAAAGCAACTTTAACCGTCTTATTCATAAAAAAGTTAACGAACATTTTAGTAACATGTTTTGTCCTTGTCTCTCCTTTTGATAGAACGAGACAAAACATATTTTAACTAAAATGTTCGTTAACTTACGAATAATCTTTATGTATATTGACGTCAATATAACTATTGTTGTATAATGTGTATATGTAACAATAAATTATATAGTAAGTAAACTAATTTTTTTCTTAATTGTCCTATTATGTAAACAATCTTCACAGTACTTTTTGTTGAATTTTGTTGAAAATAAATCAAATATTAGCTCAAATCTAAACATTCTAAAGTTAAACATGTATTAACCACGAAATTAATTTCCTAAAAAGTCTATTTTAATTTATATTGTTGTAAAATCATAAAAAGACATGGTAAGATTGTTTACATAATAGACAATTATGAATAAACGGCCTTTAGATTCTAATATGCAAAGCCAAAAACTCTAATACAGCAAAAATAAGGTTAGGTATCTCTCTCAAACTCAGAACATCAATTTAAATCCAACAGCTCTATGAGAAAAAATTGCGCCTTAGATTCGACAAAGACGGATTATAATTTCAACATTATTCAAATCTTCACTTCTTTTTAAAACATACATTAAGCGACCGCCAAGTAATTTATCCCCACTCCAATTTGAGCGAAACAAAGCGCCATTTTTAATGGACCCGAAGAAAACGGGGCTAAACAATGCGAACGAAATCTCATTTGATAACCTTGAAGATGGGCGAAGACTGGGCTTTAACTAGGCGGTTTCAAAAGCCCATTTTCTGCCCAAATTAAATCCATTGGAAAATCAATCAAATCGTCTATTCTAACTAGCACTTGACAGGCAATGTTTACGTATATTTTAAAAATGTATGTCTTATCATCATCAACAGTCTTCCGTGACCCACTGCTGGATAGTGGGATATACCCATTACCCATCCTTTTTTAGCCTATCAGCGAGTTTGTCATAAAAGATCCTTTAGTTAACATGTTATATAACATTTTGTAACTGCACCTAAATATATCAATCCGAGATGAAAGGTAGCCAGATATAGTTACTTCCTTGGGCGGAAACTGGTCGTTTTCAAAGTTTCGGGCGGGCGCTCTGGTAACCACACAACGATTATTCGTAATTCCCCGAACAAAAGAGTCGGTTCAATGAGGAATCCAAATATCTGGATGAACCAGTGGATGGATAAGGACCGTCGTTCAGTGGTACAGTAAATAATTTTCAAAGTATTTTTATTTAACCCGCAGCCACATCCGCGGTAAAAAGGTAAAGGTATCTTGTGTGTCTTGTGTAACCATCTTGTGTGCATCGCTCAAACCTTGTATGTTTATCATATGGTTTAGCCATGAAGGCGTAACAGACAGACAGACTTTCGCATTTAGAATATTTGTATGGAATTAGCTACGGACTTTGATTATTTACTCTCTAGATATAGTCACGCCTTGTAATCGGCTGACATAAAACAGGCCAACTTTTTACCCTCGTGTGCACGCGACGCACACAAATAAACGTCATTACACTGTCTTACACTCGCAGAATCTGTCTCTGTGTGCGTGCGTAATGTTACCAGCCTCCCATTAAAAATGGGTAAAAATAAAAGGTGTTTTCGTTTGGTGAATTTGAAATTCGTTATCTATTATTTACAAATTTATATTTGGTTTTTATTACTGAATAACCTTTAATAATAAAAATAATAGAAGGTCACAGTTTTATGTACAGTTTGATTCACTTACCTAAACTCGTAAAATGTTCTCAAAATGAGCTCCGCAAGTTTTCTTAAATTACTACGCACTCGAGATAGCACTAAAGGGTCATTTCTTACCTCCCTAAATGCCTTACGAATACGTCTTTTTAATTGTCTCGTGTTGTGAAACGGAGTGGCGTAAACTCTGCGCTTAATGCTTCGTCGGTGAACAGAATGGAAATGTTGTCCAGGTTATCGATGAGCCATTGTGAGAAAACTATCCGCGGCAGGTAATCGCCGTCTACCAGCTCTTGAACCGGCTGGAAATGATATCATCACTTGTATCCAACACACTAAAACACAATTTATTAGCGAAAAAGGCGAAAATCGGAATCCGCGCGGATCGCAACGACACGCACTCACTCCCGGAAGCGCGCTACTACGGCACATCAAAGGCGCCGCCGCCGCATCAAAAGCACCGCCGCCCGCGCCGCCGGGTTGCTTAGCAACGGGGCACGCGCCATTTTTAATCTTGCTATGTGTGTAAGGTGCAATGCGCTTATGAATTATAAGGATTTTTTTCCGAAACTTGATAAAAAAAAAACAGTATTTTTTTTCATCGGTTTTGAACTCCACTCATGATACTGAATCTCTGGTTTTAAGGATAAGAGTGTTTACCCTAACACCCTGTATTATGATTGAATTGTACAAGAAAAAAAATCGTGCATTCACAGATGTCTCCCAAATTTCAGCTTATATTTTCCCTAATATTTTGCAAACAAAACACTGGCAACATTAAAAATCTGTCAAAATCGCGTTTGTAAACTGTTTGATTTTTTTGACGAAATATTTGCTTTAAATATAATAGAATTTGGATTACTTACTGATAGTAGCTGACTTTATGGGTTCTTTTTCGACGTCCTTTATAATTTCGGCAAACTTTTATCACGCAACTCGACATTTTAACGCACTATTTCACTTCCGAAAATCAGTGACGAAGCGTACGTATCGCTTAGCCGCAAATTGGATACTGAACGGCGGATCGCGAGTTACGGGCTAACATTCAGCCGATATTTTTTTGGACGTAAATTGCATTGCCGCGATCCTTCTAGAGATTAAATATTCAAAGGCTACGGATTGGATAGGTAGGCACTTACCTATGTATTTTATCCGAAAGAGTTCTAATTTGACAAGTTAGCTTAATTGCGATGGTAGTCATCAGATTTTTTAGATAAGCACACCGACCAACCTAGATTGGATCTAGAGAGGAGTTGACTGTGTGATTAAAAGTATGGACGATGGAATCCAATGATTTAGACAGCAATGCAGACATAAATGCCAGTAGTTTATAGCGTTGAAAATTTATAATATACTTAGCACTTTTAGTGTTTGGGACTTTGTTCCGGTGGATATTTCGGAAAATCCTCTCTTAGTGCTCCCCTACACTCCCTAAGGTACCTATACTACATGCCAAATTTTAGCTTCCTACACTCGGTATTTTAGCAGTGCGTTGTTTGTCAGTCACTCAGTCAGTAACGGAAGAATTTTATTTATATTCAGTTGATGTGAGACGCCTGTGAAGATTGAATTAAAGATTAGGTACCTAAAATATTTTTTAAAATTAAATATTTAAATCTAAAGGTTGATATTCACTGTGCGCCACGCCTATATCTTCGCGCGCACTTAAATGCGGATCATTTAGAGAATCGCCTTCATTTCCGGGTTCGGACGAGATCATTCCCTCTCGCGACGCCGGAAAGATTTTCTATCTCGCTGATTGGTCGCATTAAATTTAGAAAACTAGCTTTCGGCCATGGCTTTGCCCGAGAGAAAATAATATTCGGACTTCACTTTCGGCTTCCGAGATCCTCTTTGGGTTGTCGAGCTATTGAAGTAAATAAATTTTCAGCAAATTAAGAATAAATAAAGACAAAGACTCGTCGGAAACACCGTTGAAATCTGTTAAGTAGTTTTTGAGTAAAAGAGTGATAAACATCTGAACATCCATTCTCACTTTTACGTATACTATCCAAAAGTAATATTATAAAGGCGACAGTGAATTTGTTTGTTTATTGTTTGTTTTTTACCACTTTACGCTTTATCAACTGAAACAATCTCCCTGAAATTTCGCATACACATAGTTAGAAATGCTAAGAAGGACATAGGCTACCTTTCACCCTAGGAAAAAGCACTGTTCCTGTGGGAAATTTACGCGGGCGAAGCCGCGTGCAAAAGCTAGTAAATAACATAGGTAGCGGTGGTGTGGCCGAGTGGTTAAGGCACCCGCCTGTGGCTGCAAAGTTCCCAGATTCGAATCCTGCCCATGCTACATGAGTTTGTATACCAATCTGACTCATGTACCTATGTTAGTTTTCATCGACCACCACTTGCTTCCGGTGAAGGAAAACATCGTGAGGAAACCTGCACTCTGGTTGATGATTATCAGCTAGTGTGTGAAATGGAGAAGGCAATGGCGAACCACTCCATTAACATTGCCAAGAGAGTCGTTGTGTGTGTTTCATTCCATATAATGACTACGACCCTCAGTCATGAGGAAATACGACTAAAGAGAGAGAACATAGGTAGGATTTACATACAACATTTAACACATCATTTTCTACATTAAACTAGAATATTACATATGCAATTAGCTTGTCAGATGTCTGTCCGTCTGTATACCTTCTAACAATATATCATCGCCGCTCTGAAGTTAAAACCTGCAGTGTGAGTAGGGATCCATCGCCCATGGCTAAGCTTTGAATACGGGATGCGGCATCCAGCTTTGCTAAATTCACTTTGGCCATGGTGAGTGGTGCAAGTTATAAGAGCCCGTTTGAGCTAGTTATTAAGTTTTAGGACTAAAGTAAAAAAATATTGTTTCATCCAGCTTTGCTAAACTTTGCCTATGGTGTGTGGTGCAAGTTATAAGAGAGTCCGTTTGATCTAGTTAAGAGGCACAGGGACTGGACTAATATTTAAAAAAAGATAAGGGGCATCCAGCTTTGCAAAATTCACTTTGCCCATAGTGTATGGTGCAAGTTATAAGAGAATCCGCTTGAGCTAGCTAGGAAGCTAAGGAACTTGACAAAAGTGAAATTAAAACTAAAAAAATAACTTGCAAATTTTTACACGTTTCCCGAGAGAGTATAGGCTGGGGGAATCTATTTCCACAAGCTCTGATCCTTACAGATCTCTCTCGCTTCCTCGCTTACATCCAAAGTTGGAAATAAAAAGTTAGCTGTCATAGGACGCCCGGAAGATGTAAAAACATTTCAGCATCAAAGTCAAAGTCAATCATTTTTATTCATATAGGCTTAAAAATAGCACTTATAAATCGTCACATCATACATCTAAGCATCGATAGCACGACGATCAGACCATTTTCCGTCACGGAATTCGAGTCGATTTTACTGCTAAGCCGCGCAAATAGATTTACATGATTTTTTTCCATTGCCGTTGTTTTTCATATCTTTGCTCACAAATACTCTTTTATGAAAATCGCTCTCGCTTATGTTTTACACCTGTTTCACTTATTCGGGAGATTTGTTCCACTGTATCGCCGCAACTGTAATGGGAACGTGCAGTAGTGGCTAGTACGGATTACGATATAATAGCCATTCCCATCACTTCATTACTGATGGACTAGTAATCGGGCGTTTTAAATTAACTACTCTGTGGCGACCACAGAATTCGGAATAAGAAGGAGAATAGAAGTGCCATCAGCTATTTTTCAGCTTACTTCAAAAAAAAGGAGAGGTCCTAAGTCGTCTGAATTTTGATGTAAAACATGTAGAGGCGCGATTTGGCTGTGAAATCTACTCGAGTGTCGTGACGGCATGGCATGATGCTCAGATAATTTACATTGCTGAGGGTTCCGTGACGGCCAACTTTTTTTATATAGACTACAACTCAATCGGTAGATAGCACGCCGGTTGCCATTCTGTATCTTGGATTAAATCGGCTTATTTCTTTATTTCACGATTTTAACCCCGGTTTCTGAAACGCAAATCAATGAAAAAATGACATAGCATGTTGATAATCTCTATTTAAAAGCAGTTTGGGTTTCTGAACAAGCCTTGTGACAGTGTGTCATCGATTTGTTGTTCCAAATGTCAGATCTCGAATTAATGGCCGATAAAGGTAAATTTGGGTTTCCGGAAAGCTTTTTCGCATGTTGACAGCATGTTATAGTCTTCAGAGATAATTCGCGAAAATCGACCAATTAACAAAGTGTCACAATAAATGTCACCAGTATTTTGTAAAATCTATCGATTTTCTGAGCGAAATTTTCAAAGAAAACATAAAACGTTCGTACGAAATATATAAGTCGCAGCTCGTGGCTTCGCTCCTGTGAGAATTTCGGTATAAAATACCCTATATGCTATTCTTGAGATTTTTCTACCCGTGTAGGTACCAAATTTCATCTATTCGCCTAGTAGATTTTGCGTGATTGCGTCAAAACTTCCAATCTTTTATTCAAACTTGCGCATTTATACTGACATGTCATCGACAAAAGCCCCCAAAAAAAAAGAAAAAAAAAACACAGACATGACCGGGGCTCGAACCCGGACCCCGCGTTTCAGAGGCAAGGTCTTTCCCACTGCGCCACGGAAGCCGTCATATAAAGTGGCAAAAGTCGAATTTGGCATATGTTGTCAACGGAAGAGACAAAACTAGAGCGTTGGATGTTACAAGGAGTAGGTATTTTGCTCTTTGGATAGAAACAAACATGAATGAGTGAATGAAAAAAAGTCAAACAGTCGATTAGATAATTTTACGGTGAATAGCTTTTCGGAAACCCAAAGTTGTTTAGCAGATTGTTAATTATGACACTCTGTTACCAAATTCAATACTCGACATGCCTCTCGGAAATCGGGCGTAAGTGTAGTATTTACCGAAGTCGGTTAATTTTTTTTGTAAAAAGTTTTATGCGATAAAATATCTCTCGTTCTGACGTTAACTAAAAAAGAAGTTTGTAATTATTAACTTACACGTAATTCAAAATTCAAGCTAGATCGATTTCATTCCATTGAGTGTGTGAGATCTCTGAGGGCTTGAGGTATAGAGTCTTATTCCTCTAATATCAGATGTTGACAAAAAAACGGCCCATGACACTTCTGTTGTGTTATATTTCCAATTTCTATTGTGGGAATTATCAAATAATAAACGTTTTATGAAATACGAGTGAAATTTGCCACTGATACTGATTAATTACTTGATTAGGTTTGTCATTTAGGTTACAGTTTAAAAGGGGTTGTTGCACAAATGTGGCTCCCCAGAGCCAGCTATATCATGAGTACCTATCTGAACTTTTCATTTTTGGGTCAGTATCAATGCCATAAGTAAATCCTGTAAATTCGTAGCCTTTCTATGTACATTTAGTCATCAAAATCGTAATGAAGGTTAGGCGAGTTCCGCCAAAATGGCCGACATCCATTATGATTTGACGTTGACGCGCTTCATTTGACAGTTCCGATTTCCGATACGTTCAAAAATGTACTTTTATTACATACGTGCCCGCGGGAAAGAATTGTTTATTTTATTTATTATTCATCTATTTATGTAAAATACACATATGTTTTTGTGATATTATGTGTTAGGAACATTTACTTTAGTTAATTTTCTAAAATATAATGATAATATCGATCGTTGTATCTGATTTTCTGTATCATAACTTCTGAACATACGTACGGGCGCCATGTCAGTATCGCCATTATACGATATTAAATGTATTTTGTACCATAACAAGATCACGAAAAAACAAATATATGATGGTCTTAATCGGTTTTTTATATTATTTCTGATTTTTGGGGAACTGCTCATGATATAGCCTGCTATGCAACATGCCCTTTCACTTTGTTTTGGTCCCTCTCGACCTATAGAACTGACCTGACCTGAAAATATTAGTAATTTTTATGTCATAATTTCATAATTCATTTATTCTTGCTTACATGTACAGGTTTACATTGGTTGGTGTTTATTGCTTGTTTATGTAATAGTACATGGTAGGGTGTTGCAACTTAGTCTCAAAAAATTAGTATATTAAATTTGAAATAATTAAATAAATTGAATAGATTAATAAATTTAAATAGTAATAATTAAAATAATTGATAATTTTGTGAAAAGTTAAGTATGTTAAGTATAAAATAATAATAATAAAGACTATTTAATTAATGTCATCATTGTGAAAACATATTTTTGAAATAATATGAATTTGAGTAATACAATAATAATGTCAAGAGCGAAAATACGTTTAGCGATGTCCATTAGGCTAATCGCCCCATTACGAGTAGAGCTAACAATAGTAAAAATAAACTCAAATCTATGAAATAAATAAGGATTTACCACAATACAATATAATAGGATAACTCGGGTACGGTCAAAGTACAATAGATTTTTTGTGAGCGAAAAGTAATTTTTTTTGCGGTAATATTTTCTCACATAACAATGCAATTAAAAAGATTTTCATCATTTTTAGTTTTTTACTACCAAATTGATGATATTCTTATACTTTAAACGAGCAATTCTTAAACAAAAACGGCTCTTACGATTTTGACGTTTTTTTTGTCGTGTCTCCGTGATTATACCAGACGAAAAGCTCGGTCGCCCAACTAGTAATTATGTACTCAGGACTCTTGGTCCTGTCTACCCCGTAAGGAATAAAGTATCTGTACTGTTTAGCAAAAGGTTATCTAAGTTTAATTCAGCACTAACTAATCACTGAGAAACAGTAAAATCGAAAGAAATAAAACTTTTTTCCTAATCGAGACTTATTCGGGCAAAGAGGAGGTCCTTTAACCATCTATTTTTGTCTTTTCCGTCGTCCGTAGAATGCACTCACAGGGTGGATAAAACCCCAGCCGCTTTTTAAATAAAAGAAGAATAGATATAGTCTGCACCACTGAAGGATTTAACACCCGCTTTGCGCAAAGATTCTTTTGTTTCTTGGGTGCTTGTACCTGTATAATAAGGCCAACAAATTAAATAATATTTATTCATTGGCCAGAAACCCCTGTAAAAAAGCACTTACTAAATGGCTCTTAACGCTTGACTATGACGCTACAGAAGATCTTCTAAATATTATAATTTAACTATCAGCGCCTCGGGGCTCAGTTCCCGTAAAAATTATGGGATCTCAGTGCTCCTAACCGAAATTTAGCAAGCTTGGATCATTAGATAAAGCGTAATGAGGAAACAAACAAACTCACCTTTGCCCTATACTATAGTTGGGATCATGTCCCACATTCACACTGACTCGACAAGATACTTCACATATTACATACATTTAAACACACCAAATACACAATTAAACAACACAACGCGCTTTAACTATGCCTGGTTTTGTTTTAGTAATTATTTTTATCTTAGGTACCTAGTTACCATTCTTATTTTGCTATTTTTTAGTTCTTTATTGTTTTATCTTCTACATCTTTCCATGTAAATCCTTATAATCCTGTTATAATTGTATTGTATGTTCTGTTCTATAAAAGGTGAGAGGGAGCCTGGTGACTTATACAGGAAGTGTACACCTACCTAGCTCAAGCACCAGAACTCTCTCCACTAAAAGGTTCGCAACATCCTAATTTGTACAATTACTGTAATTTTTTATATGTGGAGAGAAAATAAACGATTTTTTTATTATTATGATTTTTTTAAGATATTTTTTTCTCCTGTTGTGAAAAAAGGTATACACCTAATATGCGGGCCAAAGCCAAGCATAAGAGGGAGTTTTTTTTTATTTTATTATCTAGCATAGATTTCAAGAATGTAATATAAGACAATGCCCATGTGTTGTAAAGTGACGTCTTTGGAGAAAATGCTGCAGTGGAGAGTGTTGCGCCGCCCGCCTCTTCTCCACTTGCACTTTGGAGGCGGTAACCTTAGCTTTAAGTAATTTTTTGACGTTAATCTAATATAGTTTATTAGTTTAAAAGTGCAATCTTTAAGCCAATTTAAATAAAAAAAACAACTTTGACTTTAGCTCATAAATCTTGTTAAATACGTCAACAAAACAAACCAATCCTTTATGTTTGCGCCAGTAATATATTAGTACTTGTTTCATATTGTAAATTATGACGTGTCAACCAAATGAAGCGATTAGGCGCAGGGGATTCGGCGGCCATTGCAGTGGACCGCGACTACGTTGTCTTGATACTTGTTGACTATCAGTCATCTCTCTCAGCCTAAAGACGTCCACTGCTGGACAAAGGCCTCCCTCAAGGATTTTATCCATGGGGGGTTTTGCCGTAATCGCCACGCTTGGCAGGCGGGTTGGCGATCGCAGTGTGATGGCATAGTACGCGGAAAGATGCTGCTGCCCCATCCCCCGGTGTTTTAAATCCCTTAGTCGCCTCTTACGACACCCACGGGAAGAAATGGGTTGGTGCTATTCTAGGGCCACACCACAGGACTATCAGTCATAGCAAATACTATTTATGTTATTACGCACGCACAGCTCTTGACATTTCTTTTCTCTCTCTTTTTCTCTCTCTTGGCAATTAAAAAAATAGTGCCATTTTGTGGCTGAGGTGGGCTGAGATGATCCGGCACCTTTTATTTGCACTTTAAAATTTTAAATGTTGGTCCTTTAATATGTTAATAAAACAACTATGTTGATTATGTGTAATTCTATTTATTTTTGAGAGATACACTATGTATTATAATTTTGTTGTAACATAGTGTATGTTACAACAAAATTATAATAGCGGGCGCGGAAAGAAATTTGACACTTACATCAAACAACCGCTTCGTCTAGGAAGAGGCGCTAGTGTCGCATATGTTGTCAATTTCCAGCCAGAGTTGCACGTATTACTCGCTACAGTTTATATGTATAGTATTTTGTATTTGGTCTTAGTGACTAGAGATGGGCAGATGGTTGAACAATGGGAACGAAAATGGGAATAAATAAAACATACCGACTAAGTCTTAGTTATAGCAGCTACCTGAGCAGCCCATTTCACAGTAGAAAATGTCTTACTCAACTTTGATTTATAAAGGCGCCTTTCAAAAACAAATATTTAATCACTGTTAAAGTACTCTTTTAAATTACTGACAAACAACTTCGCGCCTGTAATGGCTGATATTTCGGTGCTGTCAAATAGTGCTCAACCAAAGGGCATTTCTATAATTTATGCCGCCGCACCGTGGCTGTGTGTATTTGGCTTGGACTCGCAAGCAACCGGTAAATTTTGAGTATACAAATATTATTCGGATCTTATGCCAGATAATCACCATACAATCATCATGGAGTAAAATATAGAACTCTCATATTCCCAAGATTTTATTCAGATATCTTCACGTTTATTTGAGAAAAATTACAGCCCAAGTTTAGGAGCATCCGTTAGTTATATGTGATGTTTAGTGGGGGAGGGGGTTGAGAGGAATCTCACTCACTTTTATGTCAGATTTGGGTTGGGGATCGTATCAAATCTTACTACATGTTACCAAGGCGCTGGCTAAGGTCGAAAAAATCATGGAAATCACCGCACATGATTAATGGGCGACCCCGTTGTATATTCCAAGTATCAAGAAGTGTCAGTCAGTGTACAACAAACGGCCAGCTTGCATTCGATGTGACATGTAGCGAGCGTGCTTCAGGAATTCATTGCGGATGAATAACTGCTTGTTGTGGCCTATTGTGGCCTATTGTACATTAATAGGCTTAATTTTAGCTTAATTACTGTTGTTTATTGTTATACTGGTATTGTTGTCGATTGTGTATAGTAAAAGGGATTATTGACAGTTATTCTTGATCTAATCTGTTTACAATTGCTAGACATCTATCTCTCTCTTTAGTCGTATTCCTCATGACTGAGGGTCGTGGTCATTATATGGAATGAAACACACACAACGACTATCTTGGCAATTTTAATGGAGTGGTTTGCCATTGCATTCTCCATTTAATAGAATAATTATCAACCAGAGTGCAGGTTTCCTCATGATGTTTTCCTTCACCGGGAGCAAGTGGTGGTCGATGAAAACTAACATAGGTATATGAGTCAGATTGGCATACAAACTCATGTAGCACGGGCGGAATTCAAACCTAGGACCCTTGCAGTAACAGGCGGGCGTCCTACCACTCGGCCACCACCGCTCCAAGACATCTAAATAAAGTGTGAAAGAGGCATCAAATGAAAATGTTTTCGGTTTGGCTGTTTCGGGTTTTATGTATAGCCAATATGTCCTTTCACAAATATGGCTATAATACACCTATATAATTTCGGTAAATCTAGCCGAAGCAATGGTGGCCGAGTGGTAGCCGAGGCGTGCAGGACTGCAAAGGTCCTAGGTTCGAATCCTGCCCGTGCTACATGGGTTTGTAGACCAATCTGACTCATGTATGGTAGTTTTCATCGACCACCAGTTGCTTCCGGTGAAGGAAAACATTGTGAGAAAACCTACACTCTTGTAAGCTAGTGTGTGAAATGGAGAAGGCAATTCACCATTGCCTTCTCCATTTCACACACTAGCTTACTATTAACATTGCCAAGATAGTCGTTGTGTGTGTTTCATTCGAAATTATAACCACGACCCTCAGTCCAGTGGCGTAACAATAGGGTGGCTGAGTTGGCAAAATGCCACGGGCCCCCGACCCAAGAGGGCCCCTGCCCAAGAGGTCGCGAGCTCAAAAAGATTTTTGTAAATGTATGTAGGTTTTCTCACGATGTTGTTCCTTCACCGAAAAGCTAGCGAATAGATGATGAGATGATTGCATTGTGATATTATGTTCTATGGATGAATGTGAAGTCTCCCATACGCATTGGGCTAGCGTGGGGACTACAGACCATTCCCTCTCGCCTAAGAGAGGCCTATGGCCATTAGTGGGACATATCTGAAAATCTCGAAGTTTATTAAAATTAAACTGAGTACAACGTGAAGATTTACTGATAGGGCCCCATTAAATGAATTTGCCACGGGCCCCAGATGGTATAGTTACGCCACTGCCTCAGTCATGAGGAATACGACTAAAAGGAAGGAGGGAGTTTAAACAAACAATAAAACTCGTCACTTTTCTTATATTGTAACCAACTTTTCATTACTCACTCTGAAAGTAAGTCTGAAGTTGCCTGAGGAGCGTGGAGAAAGTAATACTTTTCAGCCCTAGGGAGAATCGTTAAATTATTAAAAAAAAACTAGTTCTATTTTCACGTTATTCTATTAAACCATATTCCAACTTCCTATACAGCCATTGAACATATTATGTAAAATTTAAATAACATGAAGTTAAAGAATATATTTTTTTATAATTTTTTATAATATAGATTTTTTTATCATTTTTTCAATGATGGAACCAAATGAAAAGAATCTTATAGCTAAATAGTTGGTCGGCCACAGAAAAAAAAATATGCTGGAAGCTAAAGACAATATTTTTTTTTCAAATTTAGAGTTTTGTTTATGCTTCCGTATAATTCACTCATAATTTCTTTAGCTAATTCATGTTTTTATTTTTACTTTCCTTGTATTCGTAATGAAAAGCACAGTGTTTACCTCGGGTGAAAGATTTTTTTTTAAGACCCTCGAACCCCGTCTCGGGACTTAAAAAAGTTCCTTTCACCCACTCGTTAACAATGTACTATTACATAATAGATTATGAGTTTGAAGAGCGAAAAAAAAATTAATTTGAATGATCCCACTTTTTATTATTTCCTCCGTAAATCGATTTAAAATATTATACCTCTTTACCTTTCAGTCGTAATCGGATAAAAGTGCATACAGTTATATCAAAGGATTAAAAATTAATAGCGCTGTGCACTGCTGAATTCCGACCGGTTTTAATTTATTACTTAATATTACTTAATTAATTAATTTCGTTTGTCGGAGTTTCGGCTAAAGTAATTAGTGGAACGGTTAATCATTCTGTTTAAAGGTGCTATTTTCAGATTAACTCGCTTTTCATTTCTTCCTCTTGCTACCCGAAGGATTCAATTCAATTCACTTTATTGTACCGTTCCCGTCACGTAAAAAGGCCGCTGGAAGACAAAGGAGGGGGTGTACGACTGATGTACCAAACGCGCGCGCCGGATGAGACCCGCCCGACCCCCGCTCACCGCATAGACCGATATATTGCCTACTGCGCAGCTTAACCACCAGCGGCCTTTTTACATGACGGGCACTGTATCCATGGTATTACTGGCAGGTCACATAATAATTAAGTAGGTTCATCATGGAACCCTGGTAGGTCATTACAATACAGGATTGCAGTTTAATGTGAGGCCATCTTTTTGCTCACTTTTTTGACACTTTTTCTCAGCAGTAGTCGTTCCGAAATGCTAGTCGTTTATAGGTACTTGTAGTTTTAAGATTTATAACAATATAATTATTTTATAAGTTTTTGACGTGAATGTGCCTGTGAAGGCCAAGTTTCATAAAGTATTTTTGACTCTTGACATTTTATACTTTCTTAGGATTATTTGATGCCACTCTTTCTTTATCCTCCGAATTATTCCTCCGATTATGAATATATCTTAATAAATAGATGACCGCCTAACTAAAGCTTCAATCACGGCGTTTTAGATAACAATTGTTAAACAATAGACGCAATACCGCATGCGGTCTCTTCATCGTTGAATGACTTAGTAGTTATTTATTTATTTACGTATCCTGAAGTGTAGTCCACTCCTGGGTAAGCGTATTGTGGGACACCTCCTGGCTAGATGGCACGATGACCGGCGCAAGATTGTAGAGAACTACTTACTGGATGCGTAAAACCCAAAAATGACCTTACAGGTGCACCTTGGGAGAGGTCTATGTTCAGCAGTGAACTACTACAGGGTAATACCTAATGATGGTGATGATGAATATCTTACTCATTAATGAGTCATTCATCATCACCATGATTGCTTTTGTTGAGTTCTTAAAAATGTTGTTAAGTTTAAATGTAACTAATCTGCATGCAGGCGTGCAAATGTTAATATTTATATACATACATAATATTAACATTTGCACGCCTGCATGCAGGTTAGTTACCTACATTTAAACTTAAGATCTGTGTAAATTTAATGTAATCTATGCAAATAAATGATTCTATTCTATTCTATTCTTTAATTGAAAAAAAAACAAAACCAAAGCTATACAACCAGCGCTCTGCCAAAATTTTTCTCCAAGACTGTTATCAAATATCGAAATACTTGCAAGATGACTTAGTCAATAATGGGCAAAACACATAAGCTTGTGCAAATATAGCACGAGTAAATATACACCGGATTTGGGAGCTTGTGACGTGGTGATAAAGGCCAAAACTGCATATAGGTTGGGTTAGCGTCGGCGAAAAAGGTATTTGGATGGAGATTCCTGTCGGGTGTGACTTGAAGCGGGTTCCGTAGATATTCAAATTATAGTTTAAATTTCTGTCTTCTTCCTTCCTTGCTCCCAAATCCAAACATGGAAGCAAGTGGGGGAGACCTTTGCCCAGCAGTGGGACATTATATAGATTATTAAAAAAAATTTGACTAAGATAAAAAACATCGTGAGGAAATCTGCATTTTTGTTGTTGATTTTGCTAGTTTGTGAAACAGAGAAGGCAATGGAGTTTGTTGCGCCGCCTCTTCTCCACTTGCGCGTTGGAGATCTTAGCTTTAAGTAATTTTATGTCGTCAACTAACTAAAAAAACCAGAATATGACGATTTAAAAGTGCTATTTTTTAGCCTATTTAAATAGAATAATTTTCATTCATTCATTCATTTCATCCATTAATGACAAATCATGCGTGTGCTAAATTTCAAAAGAGCACATCTCACCTCAAGAAGATTATTATTCACCAGTTTTTGCCCTCGTCTTCGCCCGCGTGAATTTCATTTTTCACCGCTTTCACCAGGGGTGCAATTTCCACATTTCCCTTCTTAGTGCTCACCTACACTATATAAAGAGCCTCTCAAGCCTTTCAAGTTTCTACGACCAGCGATTTTGTCTTTGCATAGATAATATACCAATCAGTCAGTCAAGTATTTTATGTAGGTACACACAGGCATTTTTAAAAAACCGGCCAAATGCGAGTCAAACTCGGGCACCGAGGGTTCCGTACACGCAAAGCATCTCACATTATAAGCTCAAAAACCAACTAGGTTAAAAAACAAACTTAACATTGTAGTTCGATTCCTAAGTTTCATACTGAATCCAGCGCAAAAATAAGCTTGTAACACTTTTTTTAGACTTCTAACAACATATTTATAATTTTTAGATTTATTCCAAGTACAGTCAACAGCACATCAACCTACTCAAATTCATTGCAAATTCGACTCTGCGGCCGCGGCATAAGAGATCATGCAGGGTAACTTGAGGTGCGGTCGACTGTACTGTTAGACCTTGCCTATTGACAAAATTCATAATTTTAGGTCAACGGGAAGTACCCCATAGGTTTTGATTGCTGTCTGAAATCGCAAAATATTAATAAGGGTTCCGTTTTTGCCTTTTGAGGTACGGAACCCTAAAAATATTATAACATTTGCTGTCTCTTTTTTTAAACAAATTGTAACATAAATGTAACAATGATGTTATATAACATTTTATAACTGAGTGTGGGAGCACCCTATTACATACCCGCTAACATTGGCACCCTACCCCTAAACGTTGATCGCAAACGACGCCCTCTCTCGGCGGAAATTATCAGCTATGTAAGTTTCAGATAGCGGTTATCAGTCAGTTAGGCTGGATCGACCCTGGATAAGAGCTACAGATTCTTGGGAATTTCCGAACACAGTTCAATCTTGATAGCAAGTGCAAACTAGCTTTTTCCCGGGGCTTCGTCCACGTGGAAAAAGGTTCTAAGCGGCGTATTAAGATGAAACTTGCACTGCGGTTTTAAGTTAGACCTTAGCACATAATTACTATGGGCCTCATAAGAAGGCTCAAGGTCACCCAAAGGGCGATGGAGCGCGCTATGCTCGGAGTTTCCCTGCGTGATCGAATCAGAAATTAGGAGATCCGTAGGAGAACTAAAGTAACCGACATAGCCCACAGAATCGCCAAACTTAAGTGGCAGTGGGCGGGGCACATAGCTCGCAGATAGCCGTTGGGGCAGAAAAGTTCTCGAGTGGTGACAACGAACTGGAAAACGTAGTGTTGGCAGGCCTCCCACTCGGTGGAACGACGACCTGGTGAAGGTCGCGGGTTGCGCATGGATGCGGGCAGCGCAGGACCGGTCGTTGTGGAAATCCTTGGGGGAGGCCTTTGTCCAGCAGTGAACGTCTTTCGGCTGAGAGAGAGAGATAGCACATAATGAAAACCGCATCAAATTTCCTGTATAGTTGTACGCGTTGTAGTCGGGTAATAAAAAGAAGATCTATTAAAATGCGTACAAACATACAGGAACACAGAACCTAAATTACATAGACCTAAATTATTCAAAATTTAAGAAGATTTTGACAAAATTATTGATTGACAAATGTTATTACAGTATAAATGACTTCCTATCTGACAACAATATTGAATATAGTTAATAAAACTTATAATTTCCAAATAATATAATAACCATAATATAAGACATGTAATTGTAATTTTATTTTATTATTATTTTTTATATATAATCGTTTGTATGCTTTTAATTTAAAGTAAAATGTAATTGGTACTGTAAAACTGTATAACATCTCACCTACATTTATGCAAATAAAGTATTTTGAGTTTGAGTTTGAGAAATAAATATAGCATAGTAACCTACACAGCATAGTAACCTGCTACATAAAAACAATAAATGCCATTATGAATCTATAAAATATCAAAAACATTCAATCTTATCAATTCTAACCAATTTTACATTATTATCAGTTAATCGATACACCTGTTTATCTCTTAATAATATGCCGTATACTATGGAGTCATATTTGATTAGTTATGTTTTGTGTGTATGAGGAAAAAGAGAGTAGAAAAATGTTAGTTAAAATAGTTTTTGTGTGTTTGGTTATTGCATGTGCCTTAGCTATTAAGAATGAAGATTATAAAGGGTAAGTTTAATAAATAAAATAATAAATATATACGGACAAATCACACAGATTGAGCTAGATCCAAGGTAAGATCGAGACTTGTGTTATGGGATAGGTACTAACTCAACGATACTATATTTTATAACAAATACATGTATAGATAAACATCCAAGACCCGGGCCAATCTGAAAAAGATCGTTTTCCATCTTGACCCGACCGGAATTCGAACCCGCCCTCTGGTGTGGCAGTCTGGCGTGATAACCGTTAAGCCACGGAGGTCGTCGTAGTTTAACAGATAGGTTCAATTTTTGTAATACAAATTACAAATTTACAAAAACCCACGACTTCACGTTGATTACTCAGAAACGGCTGAACCGATTTTCATGAATCATTGCTAAGAACACTTTCGATTAAGTCATCTTTCAAACAAAAAAAACTAGATTAAAATCGGTTTATTCGTTTGGCAGCTTATGCCACAGACAGACGTACAGATCAGGCCCCTCTTTTTGGGTCGGGGGTTAAAAACAAAAGTCGACTGTCACGGGACGCCCGGCAGTTGTATAACATCTGAGCATCGTGTACTTCTAACTATGTGTATGCGAAATTTCAGGAAGATTCGTACAGTAGATAAAGCGTGGAGGTAACAAACAAACAAATTTACTTTCGCAGTTATAATATTAGTTGGTAGGTTATATAAATAAAATACAGCAGATGTATTTTCTATTAGTTATGATTGATATGGATTTCAGATATAAAGTCTACACCGTCGAGCTGAAGACAAAATCACAACGCGATAACTTCGACCAGTTAAGAAGTGATGTCGTTGATTACTGGAGTTTCCCTAATTTGGAGCTGAAGAAAGTTGGAAAGGCGATGGTGCCAGTGTCCCATCAAGACTGGTTCGAAGAAACCCTTAAAACGCTTGAGATACCTGTGGTGGTGGATGTTGAAGATGTCTTTGAGTGAGTGACTTTCTACTAGTAGGATTAGATGAGAATAGGTCGAGAGGTTTAGACATCCGCCTATGGCCTAAAGGCCCCAGGTTTAAATCCTACTTATGCTTAATGAGTTTGTATATCAAGTTAACTCATGTACATATATAATTTTCATATACCAACACTTGCTTCCAGTGAAGGAAAAAACCTCGGGAGGAAATTCATTTTAGTTTATAAAAAGTGTCAAATGAAGTAAATGATAAATCTCCATTACCATTGCCAAGAAAGTTTTTGCGTGTGTTTATTTCCACGTTTTGACCATGATCTTCAGTCATGGGAATACGACTAAAAAAGGAAAAGATTCGAATAAAATTTGCAAGATTTCTCATTAAAAAGTTTTTTTAAATATATGTATGGATATACATATATTTAAAAACTGATGACTTCTGATGGGGTCATAAAAACAAAATGTCGATCTTATCAGTAAAATACAGAGGATTCGTTTTAATTAAAAGACACACCTGTACCACAAGTAGTTAATTATTTCTTATCTGTTATTACAAAAGTGTTGCGATATCACATATTTAAATCCACCTGCTGGAAATAGTAAAAAAAGTATATAATGTATAATGAAACAAGTATGTATACAGGGGTATTTGTAAAACGCCAGCTACCCTTCTAGGGGTGAAAGTAGTCGCTGAAAGAACTCATGAATATGAACAAATTTTTATATGGGACCGATTCTGAAATCTCAAAAAAATCGGCTGTTTCATACATTTTGGACGAGTAGAGTGTTGTAAAATGTATGGAATAGCTGCTTTGTGACCCCTAGAAAGGTTGCTGGTGTTTTGCAAATCATTCTGTATATTTTTTAAATATTATTAAATTTTATACTCCCAAATAGGTGGAAAAATCGAGGGCGGAAGACAGACAAATATTGAAAATACTACACCGACAAAAACTCTTCTTAATTTTTTTGATGATGATGATATTTATCTTCAGATACCTGATCCAGAAGGAGGAAGAAGACGATTTGCAGAAAAATATCGAGAACCAAGTTGTGTTATCGAGAAGAGCTGTCGATAGAGCATACAATTTGACGCGGTTCCTTCGATATGATGAGGTAACTGTTACTTTTTATAAGGTTCAGTAGCTAGTAGATTAAAATCATCATCAATCAATCAATATTTATTTGCAAGAATACAGTTGATAGAAGATGTTACAATTTAATCATCATTATTTGAGTCCACCAATATATTGTCCCAGAGAACAGAGTAGGGCGCAAATGCTGTTCCTTTAGTTAATAAAACTGCCACTTTAAAATTAGAATGATAATTTGTGAGTATTGTCACCATAGAAATATGAATTAATGTCACAGTCACTATTACTCTCCAAGCTGCAGAAAAGTCTATTCTTCAACAAGTTAATATTGCCTAATCTTAACGTAATCATTACTGTAGTTAGTTTTGTATGAGAGATTAGATATTTTTAAAATTCCGGTCTGTTACTGTCTACAAATTAGAAATTAGAATTTATTAGTATTAAAGAGAGTGGCATAAAGCCAATACGCTATTTAATTTAAAATGTAGGATACGCATAATTTGTTCGATATGTAGCCAATGCATTATTAATTTAAAAACTATCCTTAATTTTACAGATTTTGGAGTACGCCCAATCTTTAGAAGAAGAATATTCAACGTCTCCTACCATATCGGTGGAAGTAGTTGAATCTGGATCTACATTCCAAGACAGAGTTTTATTTTACATCAAAATCTCATCTCGAACTTCATTAGTAGAAAACAAACCAACTATAGTCATCGAAGCTGCTGCTATACCTAGAGAATGGATAACTGTATCATCAGCTATGTATACTGTTGATATGCTGTTGGAAGATGAGCAGTATTCGCTTTTGGAAGAATTCGACTGGATTGTAATACCTGTGTTGAATCCTGATGGATATGAATTTACTCATACAAATGTAAGTTTTTCACGTTCTTAATTTCTAAAACTCAGTTATCTTCAGTGATTTATTCCAATAAAAGCTTTTGCCCGCAACACAAACCCCTTTCACATCTTAGTATAGGAGTTTTCAGAATTAATAGTATTGTTGCTGATATTGGGCCAGTTTTATAAATCTTTGCTAGGCCATATAACTATAATATTATAAATACGAAAGTGAGTTTGTTTATTTTCTCTTTACGATTTATCTATTGAAACAACTTCCTAAAATTTTGCATACACATAGTTAGAAGTATTGAGAAGGACATAGGGTATATTTATACCGGTGGTGTATATTTTATACCGGGTAAAAGCACTGTTCTCTTAGGGAAATTCACGCGAGGGAAGCCGCGAAGTTAAAGTAATATATTATCTATTTTCAGACCCGATTGTGGACTAAATCACGTCGCACCAACTTGCTGCCCCTCGTTTGCCTAGGAGTCAACGTAAACCGAAACTTTGACATTGATTTTGGGAACTTCGACTCCAGTACCAATTACTGCAGTGACACATATGCTGGTGGATCAGCGTTTTCTGAACCAGAGAGTCAAGTAGTTCAAAGGATTGTTGAAGAATATGGCGATAGTATAAAGCTGTACATCTCTTTACAAAATAAAGGTGGATACATCACATACCCTTGGCATTACGAACGAGCTGCTTCAGGATTATTTAGAGAACATTTTTTGTTAGCATTATCTATAGCTGACACTGTTTATGGAAACTATACTGTTGGTGTATCATCAGTAGCTCTACAAAGAGCTTCAGGAACAAGCAGTGATTACGTAAGGAGAAATGGTGTAAGATATACTTTCAATCTAGATATAGCAAGTTTCAATGTAGTGATTCCAGTTCAGGATATCCCAGAATTAGTTGAAGATGTTTGGACAGCTGTGGCGTTTGCAGCAAGAAATATTGTTTATTAATTGAAGGAACGCTTGTTCTAGAAGTATTTACTAGAAAATATGAGATGTTAATGAAAACCTTTTTGATCTTTTTGTAAAATCTAAGATGATTTCAAATAAAGTACGAATACATTTTAATTTTTAACAAAAAAGTATTTTTTTTACTAATAACCAGTTGCTGAATTTTTTTAACGTGTATGTATGTATGTATATCGAACTGCTCTATTTCAGCACCAAATATTCCTTCAACCAACGCGTTTTACGATAACAATTTAACAATAGACGCAAAGCTTTATATCACTCCTCTTCGTTGTTAAAGGAATATGTCAGGATCAGATAAATAAATACGCGGCTAGTGCCACATTACTTCGGTCTTCTTTAATTTGATTAAATTTGGTATGCGGGTAAAATAATACCGGGAATAGTACATAGGGTACTTTTTATCCCGAAATTCCCCTAAGCTGAAAGCCCCGGGGTGCGGTTAGTATCTTAGTAAGCTCCTCATCATTTGCAAAAAGTATGAATCCGTCTTGAAGTATCAGAGATTAGATCGTTCTCTTCAATCTTATTATAACAATAACTAACAACAACATAAATATTAGTCAACCGCCCAACAGAAACTCAACCAAGTAAGTTTATCGAAAATTTTGATTAATCTTAGCTAACCAACAAAAAAAACAACCAAGTATTTTAATACTTTTGATTAATTGAAAATTGATCGTCATAAAATAATGTTTATTTAAAATTTATCGATAGTAAGGTATTACTAAGATAATGACATCATGAATTTTAGTTATCTGCCTTCAGTTTATCGTGAAGTTGATAAATTAATTAATTCATTTTGTATCGATTCTGGCATTAAAAAATGTTGTTGAAATTGTGTGTGATTTTTATCGTCGTGTGTTCTCAAACGCTAGCCAAAAATGAATTATATTCGGGGTGAGTATTCTAGGCAACGTTATTGCAAACAATTCTGCTTGTTTCTTTAAATATATACTGGAGGAAAAGTGCTAATCTGATGATGAAACCAGGTGTAGCCATGCAAATACAAAATATGTTTTCTTGGCCACTTTATATTAAAACAATAAAACTGCATATATTTTAGATTATAAAAATAAAATAAAATAAAAAATAAAAAAAAATAAAAAAGCCTTTATTCTACCAAAAAAAAAATCATTGTTTTACATTTTAGAATAAGTACAACTTTTGGAACTTATTAACTTTTGGAAGTCGCCTCTCTGGCGTAGGCCTCCCCCAGTTTCTTCCACTTTTCCCTATTTCTTGCCTGTCGCATCCAGTCAGTTCCACACCTTTTCTTAAATAAATCACTCCATCTTACTTTCGGTCTACCTTGTTTTCTTTTACTATCTCTAGGTATCCATTCCGTCACTCTTTTTGTCCATCTATCATTATTTAACCTACATAAATGCCCAGCCCATTTCCATTTTAAATTTCTTATTCTTTCTAGTATATCAGTAACCTTTGTCTTCGTTCTAATGGATTCATTCGTATTTCTGTCCGATAATCGCAAACCTAACATGCTTCTTTCCATTTTTCTTTGATGGATAGCCAGTCTTTCTTCATCCTGCTTTCGTAGAGCCCATGTTTGACATCCATATGTAACACATGGAAGTATTGTACTTTCGTAGAGTTTGCTTTTGATCTTTATATCTATACTTTTATTTTTCATTATTTCTCTTAAACTCCAGTATTTTTTCCATGACAGAGCTATTCTTCTATTTATTTCTTTTTCGGTAGTGTCATCGAATGCTATTAATTGTCCTAAGTAAATATATTCTTTGACATAATCTATTTCGTGGCTTTCTACTAGAATTGGCTTTTCTTCGTCATTTGTCATTATTTTAGTTTTTGATGCATTTAAAACTAAACCCACTTTTTTACTCTCTTTCACTAAGTCCTTTATCATAATTTCTAGGTCGTGTGGATTTTCTGCGAATATGACTACATCATCAGCAAATCTCAAATGGTTCAGATATTCACCATCAACTTTTATACCTTTATTTCGCCAATTTATGTTTCTAAACACCATCTCTAATACTGCCAAAAATAATTTCGGAGATATTGGGTCACCTTGTCTCACGCCTCTACGTATGGGAAATTCGGTACCTTCTGTCTCAAGCTTTATATTAGCTGTGCATTTAGAGTATATGTCGCGTAACGTGTTTATATAACAGGTGTTTACTTCTTGTTGTAAAAGTGCTTCCCAGATGGATTCGTGGTCTAGTGAGTCAAATGCTTTGCTATAATCAATAAAACAAAGATATAGTGGTTTTTGGTACTCTTGCGACTTTTCTATTACCTGTGTTACGACCTGTATGTGATCTATTGTTGAAAAGTTTTTGCGAAAACCAGCTTGTTCTCGAGGTTGATGTTCGTCTAATATCTTGGTCAATCTATTTAATAAAGTTTTTGAAAATATTTTATATAAATTTGTAGTGAGGCTTATTGGTCGATAATTTCCGAGACACTTGGTATCACCCTTTTTATGTAATAGTATTATAGTCGATTCAGACCATTGGTGTGGAGTCGATTGTTGTTCCATTAAAATATTATTGAATAATTTTTGTAGAGGTTGTTGTAATGGTTCGCACAAAGTTTTAAGCAACTCATTAGTAATATTGTCTCTTCCCGGGGTTTTATCGTTACCTTGTGATTTTATTGCAAACTCTATTTCGGATTTTAGTATAGGGAGTACTTTGGGATCTTCGCAAAAATGGTTGTAATTATGTTTGTCCGTGTTTTCTCCTCTAAATAAAGTGTTGTCTTTAGAATAGAGTTCCTTGTAGAAATTTGTCGCTTCTTTGATCATATCTTGGCGTTTAGATATTAGATTTCCTCTTTATTTTTTAGTTCTACTGCCCATTCTGACTTTTCCTTTAGTACTTTCATCGCCTTTCGAATAGCTCCTGATTTCTTTATGTATTTTTCAAATATTTTTTGCCTTTTTTGTTTTTTTTCTTGTGTTAGTTTTCTGTTTATAAGTTTACTTAATTTAGATATTGTTAATTTGTTTTCTTTGGTTCTTTTTTGTTTATAAATTAATTTTCTTTCTTCGAATAGACTTTTAATTTCTTCAGTGACACTTTTATCTTTTTGTATATTATTTGGCATTTGTTTTGTGAACAGTTGTAGTGTAGATTCGAGCCTATTGTACTGATCTTGTACCCTTGTAGAGGATTGGACACATTCCAAGAGTTGACTTTTCCAGTATTCTGCGACTTTTTCTGTAATATCTGGTATGTCTCTACAAATGTTTTTGGGTTTTATATGGCTCCTGTTATTGCTTATTTTAATAAAAAATTCACTCCTTACCATTCTATGGTCTGTTTTGAAATTAAGTTTCTTGATTATTTCAAAATTCTTTTACTTGAGCAGGTCTGTTAGTAAGAATATAGTCTATCTCATTAAATGATTTCCCATCTGGGGTTTGCCAAGTCCATTTTTTTCGAGGGTTTTTCTTGAACAGACTATTTACAAATGTATAATTTTTCTCTAAGGCGAATTCTACAAGTGTTTGCCCATGTGGACTTCTGGAACCGAAACTGTGATGACCAAAGACTCTATTTTCACCTTCTTGCATCTGACCTATTCTTGCATTGAAATCTCCTAGAACAATAATGTTTTTTGAAGTTACTGAATTCAGTGCTACGTCGATTGATTGATAGAGCGCCTCGATGTATTCGTCCATATATTGCTCAGTTGGAGCGTAAACCTGGATCAGTGACCATATATTACTATCTGATGTTTTAATTTCTAATACTCCTACTCTGTCAGATATTGATTTAAAAGCTTAGAATGCAATTTTTTAGGTACTTTTTTGATCAAGAATCCTACTCCATTTCTTCCAGCGGTTCCGGGTGTATGACATAGGATAAAGTCATCGTACTCTTCTATCTTCTCTCCATATCTTCTAGTTTCGCACAGGCCTATGATATCCCATTTCAGATTCTTTATCGCATAATAGAGCTCCGTTAGTCTACTGTCTGATAAGAGAGTGTTCACATTGAGACTCGCTATGAAGAGTGTTTCTTTTAATGTATTGTCGTATCTATTTAAGTTTATTTCTTTGTTATTGGGGGTTGTAGTCTACTTCCTCCACGGTGACCGGCCGGCTTGGGAAGGTGGAGGGGGGCATTTAGTTTTTTGTGATGGTTTTGGTACTGGAAGAACTGGGACCAGTGGACTGTGATAAAGTTGGATTGACTTGGGTGGGCCGCAAGTAATTGCTAATATCTTGATATTTATTCTTCTTTTGAGGTTATATTTTAGATTAGTCTTATATAAACGACTATTGTTCTGGTTATGGTAAACGAGTAGATCTAAGTCAGCTTGAGAACAATGTCGTGTACAAAGTGGGTATATAGCAATCCAATTATCTCAGACACACCTTTTAGTCAACCCATGTGTAAGACCCGAAATATAAAAATGGCGATCAACGAATTTTTGAAAGCAAGAATCTTTTAAAAAGTATAATCTCATAAACAGAAAAATATGAGTAATTTTGATAGGTGCTATAACAAAAAATCTAGTGCAGCCCCAGAAATCGGAATAATTCAGAATGACATAGAAGACGACAGCAAAAATATAAACTGCATATGACTGAAACTTCTCATTCTTAAGCAAATGAATGAATTTCCGTTCAAATTTAAATTTTAAATTAGATGTTGCTATATACGTATACTTGTTTTAATATTTTGTAACTATTTCTCAGATACAAAGTATACAATATTAAATTCGAAACAGTGGAGCAGGAAGATAATTTTCGAAGATTGAAACGTGATGGATTAGATTTCTGGAGACATCCATCTTTTGAAAAGAATGTCGTTGGTCGCGTCATGGTAGCTGCATCGCATCTGGACTGGTTTGAAAGAGAACTCAAAGATATGAATATTGATGCTAATGTACACATTGAAGATGTTTTGGAGTAAGTTAGGTTAATGTTATTTAAAAATTAACTACAAAATTGCTTTGACAATTGAGATACCTAACCATATTACAATATAAATATTGCACACAATTATTCTTCTTCTTCTTTTCGAGTCGAAACCATATAACAGTCAAACTGTTTCTAACAGTATCATCTCGTACATCGTTTTCAAAAGTTAATAACGACACTGTGAAAAATTTTGAAAATAAAATAAAAAATGAAGAAATGCTGACAGGATTTTTTTGTAAAATGACGAATCTTTTTTATTATTTATTTTTAGATATTTAACTGAAAAAATACCAGCTAGAAGTGCTGATGAAGAAATAGGCAGGGCATTTGATTACAATGATTACTATCGATACGATGAGGTAAATATAAGCTTCTATGAACCTAAAAAGATTAATTGATAATGAATACCAATTGCCAAACAACATGATAAAATGATATAAATTGTTACTATGTTTATAATTAGATAAATTTTGTAAAGTTTTAGTTTATTGAAAATTTTATAATCATCTGATCTGTATGCCTTGTCGATGAAAATTGTTTTTTTTTAATAAATATCATTTTTCTAATTCTCTCTCAGCCTAAAGACGTCCACTGCTGGACAAAGGCCTCCCCAAGGATTTTATCCATGGGGGTTTTGCCGTAATCGCCACGCTTGGCAGGCGGGTTGGCGATCGCAGTGTGATGGCATAGTACGCGGAAAGATGCTGCTGCCCATCCTCCGGTGTTTTAAATCCCTTAGTCGCCTCTTACGACACCCACGGGAAGAGATGGGTTGGTGCTATTCTAGTGCCACACCACAGGCCGATTTTCTAATTAGAATATTTATAATTGTTTTATTTCAGATTTTAAATTATATTGAAGGATTGGAAGCTACATATGAAAGCTCTTTAACCACGTCTGTAGATATTGTTGATTTTGGGACTACTACTCAAAATCGAAGACTAGTTTATGTGACAATAAACAGAAGAGATTCAGATGCAACCAAACCAGTTATAATAATAGAAGCTGGTATGAATCCAAGAGAATGGATCACTGTACCATCAGCTATGAATGTTATCAACAACATTTTGGACGTGAACCAAGCACGATTTTTGGATAATTTTGACTGGATCATAATACCAGTTTTGAATCCTGATGGCTATGAGTATACGCATACCAATGTAAGTTGTATTGTTAGTTTTTTTTCAAGACATCCAGTAGACCTGGTACTGGTCTCTGAATACACGTACCTAACTTATAAATTTTAACATCTGATAACGTTTATTATCGATGTTTAGGTAGTTGTTACTGCACTTTGTGCTTATTGTAACAATTATTTTTTTAACTATGTACTATCAAGTAGAATCCTAAAAATTAAAGATAAATGAAAATATATGTAGGTAATATAGATTGTAATCAAATGAAAACTACCAATGTGATAACACAATTTTCTATTTTCATATTCTCCTTTTCAGTTACGTTTGTGGGAAAAATCAAGAAGTACAAGTAGCAATTTAGGAGCTATATGCCCTGGTGTCAACATCAACAGGAATTTCGACATTGATTGGGGATTCTCTGGGTCTAGTTCAAGTCCTTGTAGCAATCTCTACGCTGGGGTTGATCCATTCTCTGAAATCGAAAGCCAAATGATTGCTGCTCTTGTAGTCGAATATGGTCCGAGGATAAATCTGTATATTTCTTTGCAAAATAACGGAGGAGTGATTTCTTATCCATGGTATTATGAAAGAGCTGCATCTGCTATGTTTAAAAACAATCATTTACTTGGAATAGAAATCACTAATGCTATGATTAGTAATTATACTCTCGGAGTAGCTTCGGTAGTTTTAGATAGAATATCAGGTACAAGTAGTGATTATGTTAGAGTGAATGGAGTAAGATATACGTATAATATAGATGTAGAACATAGTGAAGATGGAAGTGTTGTTATACCAGCGAATAACATAGCTAGGATTGTTGATGACGTGTGGACAGCAATCTCTGTTGCTGCTGATAATATACTCGACTGATTAAATCTGTTAATAATGACTAAATTATTTCTTTTATTTTGACAATGGACCATAAAATAGCCAATGTTTTAAGTATTTTTTTTCCAAATCATAGCCACATATACCTCCATGTTACTAATGTTATAAATGCTTTTGGACATATGTGTAAGGATGTTTGATACTTAATGACGAAAAATGGACCGAGTGGCGACCACGAACCGGAAAACGTAGTGTTGGCAGACCTCCCACTCGGTGGACCGACGACCTGGTGAAGGTCGCGGGATGCGCATGGATGCGGGCAGCGCAGGACCGGTCGTTGTGGAAATCCTTGAGGGAGGCCTTTGTCCAGCAGTGGACGTCTTTCGGCTGAGAGAGAGAGATAGACGAAAAATCTGGGTTAAATCTGAAATGGACAGATGAAATTTTATACACACCGATAACGGAATTTGACTGGCATACTCTTATTATGCCGAAGGGCGTAGCTAGTAAAAGAATACCGTGCAAGTCAAGCTCGCGCACCAACGGTTCCGTACACGCAAAGAATATCACATTATAGCTCTAACTAAAAGACCAACTAGTTTCAAAAACAAACGTAACTTTACAGTTCGATCCCTAAGACTCATACTGAATCCAGCGCAAAAATATGTTTGTAACACTTTTTTTTAGACTTCTAGCAATATATTTACAATTTTCAGAATTATTCCTGTATAAGTACTGTTAGACCTTGCTTTTTGCCTTTTATAAATTTAGGTCAACGGGAAGTACCCCATAGGTTTTGATTGCTGTCTGAAATCGCAAAATATGCAAAAATTTGCAACATTTACGGTAATATCTCCTGACAGTTTTGACGTATAATTTTGATTATTTTTTTGCTGAAAGAGACCGTGGAGATCCGAGTACCTATTCGATATTAATTTTAACTTGATAACTTTAAGAGTTCCTGAGAAAAAAAAGTTAGACCGACAGACGGACAACAAAGTGATCTTATAGGGGTTCCGTTTTTGCCTTTTATTTTATTTATTAGCACACAAAACAGTAAGTAAGGTGGGTACATATGACATAAAATATATATAAACATTAAAAAATAATTTATATAATTTTTGAGGTACGTAACCCTAAAACATGAAAAATTTGACCCTATTCATCAAAATTACCAAATAGGTATTTTTAATTCGCAGTCTTGCAAATGCGACCTAGTAGATCGAACCACTTAATTCATCAATTGGACTGATTGGAATCCCCTCAGACAAAGGGTGAATTCAATTTTAATTCTCAGAATACTAAGCGCTGAATACCCAATATCTTTGAACCCGTGCAATTTTTTTCCTACTAGCTCTTCGCGCAGATTTACTTGAGCCATTGCTTTTTAAATTTTTCCAAAAGTACGTGTATATCTAGCAGCTGCTTGACTAAATACTACTGAATTAGACATATAAACTTGATTACAAAAGAGTATCAGCAACACGCTTCGTCAAAAATCTTCACAAATAATTATCAGCAACATGCTTCGTCAAAAACTTCATAGAAATATATCCGCAACACGCTTCGTCAAAAAGTTTACAGAAAACATCCGCAATAAGCTTCGTCAAAACAAAAAACACTTGGGTACCTATATTATTCTATTAGACCCTGTGTCGAACCTGGCCCAAAGGTCCCCATAATGCTGGCCGCATTCCCACGCTGAATAGCTAAGGAGAGCCTCTGAGCCAGAAACGACACAGAGCGTCTATCATTGGATCGCTCGAAAATCCGACGGCCCAGCTCTTTTAAAAAGGTTTTTGCCTCAGATCCCCAAGCACCGGTGGTCTCAAAAGCCACAGGTACGAAAATATAAGCTGGTGTAAGGCAGGAATATTTAGCATGCTTTAATTTAGCAGCATTTTCAGCTGCAGACCCTGCTTTCCTAACCGTATCCTTAAGGTGTGAGGAGGCAAAAGTGCTCACACAAGTCGCATCCCACAACAGACAACGACCTCTGTGCCATGGGACCAACGTAAGACCATCGGGGCGTTTACCATCACTGCGACTTAATCCAGGAGGTTCCAAAATGCACGGAATGTTTGCAGTAATCATAGCTCTTCGAATAATATCATTAAGTGCGTGATGTCTTGGAAATCTCCCGGCACATCTTAGGCAGCTAAGGCCGTGATATCCCTTAGCATCTACAAGCGCTCCACATACACATTGATGCTGCTCGCAAATATTGCACCCGATTCTTAGGCCAGCGGCAATCCTTAGGAATCATTATCCATCAATGTACCTAGTTGAGGTGATGGCAAAGCATGTAACCATGCTCCTGATTCGGGGGTTAACGCAGCCTTAACCCTAGCCAACTCAGTCCCCGAACTGTTGCTCAATATTCCATCTACAACAGTCTTTACAATGACGTCGTCCCATTTTCTCTGGACTGCAGGCTGGTCTGGATACTCTTTACCTGGACACTGAAGTTGCCATTCTGCTAAGGCCTCGCTCACAAAGGGCAAAGGGAACTCAACACCATCCAAAGATAAAATCTGAGTGACGAGCTCCTTCACCCCATGTGAGGAAGCCAAAAAAGCTGGTAGGCCCGTATCTTGCACCCTACGAATACCAAGTCCACCATGTCTTATTGGCAGTGAAGCTTGCCGCCACTGCCCTTCATCTAAACTGACATTTAGAATACTTTCCAACATGTTCTTGAGAGTAGTATCTATGGTCAAAACCTCACCTGGAAAACCATACCGGAGCAGTTCTTAAAGTGTAAGTCAACTTGGGCATTGATAAGCAGCTCCTAAAAAGCACCAAGGCTACATGTGACGGAAGTTCCTTCAACATAGCCTCCGATTTTAAAAGCAGGTTATTTTTAAGTAATATCGTTGAAGGAACAGCTTCTGAAAAGATAGGAGCACCCAACAAACAAAAATCTGCCTTACACAACAATTTCACCCCAGGAAGTAATGACCGCAAGCCGTTTGGAATTGAGGGATTAGAAGCAGAACTATAAATCTCACATTTTTCTGTATTGAGTTCAAGGCCCAATTCCTTTGAACTTAGATATCATTTCCCGTAAGTCCTTTTCCACCACAGAAAAGCTACCTCCAATTGTGCCGTCATCTAAATACCAAATATTTAATGGTGAGTCAAGCGAAGAAATAACTTTGCGAATAGCCAAGCTGAAAATGAGTGGACCCAATGGATCTCCCTGTTGGACGCCCACCTTGGAGCATAAAGATGAAGTGCCGAAGAACAACCTACTCGGTGAGACGTAACACTGATGTAAGAAAGGGTAAAGATTGGGTATTGATTCTCTTATTTCAGCGAGTACTACATCCCTCTCCACACTATTAAAGGCGTTTTTAATATCAAGCTTAAGAATAACGTCATCATCATTCATCTTAGACATTGCAAACGTTCTAGTGGCGTGAATAGCGGCTTCACAACCCAGTGGTGTGGCAAAGCCTAACTGATGAGGCTGTAATAAAGATGAAACATTTGTTCTTACTGCTTGACATCCAATTTTAGCTACTAGACGACGCAGAGTATTTCCTACAGCAATAGGCCGTACTCCCCCATCTTTTTAGCCAGCGCACATAATGAAGCACCATAAAAGTATGGGCAAACTTCAGGATTCAATAAGCCTTTTAATAAGAAATTGGATAGCTTAGTTAAAGAAACCAAAAGTCGCAGTCCATTATCACCGGCTGATGGCGACGTAAGTTCTTTCAAATGAACAGGTCGGATTCCATCTAAACCTGCTGCTGAACCACTATGGAACGAGTTAATTGCGTCCATTACATCAGAACTCTCGACCACCAGCATCGGACAAGTATTATTCGGCTCTGGTGGCAAAATCAGTGAACGAGAAGGCTCTGGATGTTTGCTTTTCAACAAATTGAATGTCTCCGCATTATCAGGCGCTAAGCCCAAGTCGGACGTAAGGATCCTGACTGCGCCACGCAAATCACCATCATATACCTTACTCTCTATAATTTTACGACGAGTCATAGACCTAGATTTGTTATTACTAATCTCGTCAATTACAATATCATTAGTAAATGAGTGAGAAAAATATTGTTCTTCATTTTACTAGTAAGTGACTTTTGTTTGTCCCCATTTGGAACTTTCAAAGCAGAATATGCAAAAGTAAGAAGTTTGTACCAGTCGCCTTTGCTATTGGACACTAGACACTGCTCGATTATTTCTAGCAATTTTCCTGCAGCTGCATGTCGTGCTCCCTTCGGTATCCGCTTCAAAACTCTTACGTTTCTCTTAAGGTGTGAAAGGTCATCAAAATTAGTAGAGGCATGTTGAGATTGAGTAGAAGTCCCTGGTTGTGGCTCTGGGACTGCGACCGGTAAAATCTGTTGGGATTGGGACTGCGATCTGTGCACACGGTTTATATGCACATTGAGACCACGCGGCGCAACGAATAACCGTGATGAATCTGGGCAGTGAGGACAAGTAGTTCTTTGCGTTTCACTCATTTCACACAAATAAGGATTGCAATAAATTCTAACATTAATATAACCAATTAAAAGTAAATTATAAATTAGGACTATGTAATAAAAAATATAAAATAATTAAAAATAACTGCACATATATTCAATAGGTAACCAAATAGTCAAATTCAAAATCTATTCATAAAATCTATTAACATATTTATTAAATCAATGAAGTACAAACACTATTTTAAAAATTAATTCATAAAATCAATTAACATATTCATTAACTCAATTAAGTAAGAATATTATTATTATTTTTTAAAATAAATTGCAATAATGCAATAAGCAATTTTACATATTTCACAATATGTAAAATTGCTAAATATTGTATATCTACAGTTATTTTCAATAATATCCACCGTAGTTTCGTCAAAACTAAAATAAAAATAATTAAAAAAAATTAAATAAAAATTATTAGCAATAATAAAAAGTAGTTACAAATTAAAAACCCAAAAAATAAAAGTCAAATCTAAACGGTCTTACATTCAGCAGACCGAGCTCGAACTCACGACACACACCTCGTCAAGTCACTCGCCTTATCCACTACGACGAACCGGTTCGCGGCGGCGAAATTAAAAAACAAATATTCTCGTACCAATTAATAATTTTGATTGTAGGTAGGTGATATTTCTCTCTTAAATTTATTAAGCAACAATGCCACTTATTATCACAAACACTTTCACTTTGAAACGGAAACACCTTGATTATATTTCTGTAAACCAATTCCCAATTGAAGGCTGATGAAATGCTGCCAAATGACGGAGATGCGAAACGGTGACATTCACTTGTCAACAGCTTTAACAATCTCCATAATAAAAACACTGGAATTTCTTAGATCAAATACATCGTAGCTCCAACCAATATAATCTTCCAATGGCAAATTAACTGATGTATATTTTTAAAAACCACTACTGGGGAAACTACGTTTAAAAATATTTTTAAAACATTTTTCTATACGGAGCTGATGTTAACGGTGCGCAGTGGCGCAGTGGATTCTACTGAATTAATTTTGATAAAGTTATTGTTTGGAAGTAGATTTGCTGACGTAGACGTGACCAACAAAAAAAAAAAAAGAAACTGGCTTACTAAAACGATGTAATAAATGTGCTTATAAACAAATAAGAATCGTAAGAAAGACAAAGTAGTCGATACACAAACAGTTTTTAAAGAGAAAATTACAGCAGATGCCTACTATTTGCCTTATAATTAAAAATTGCGACATGAAACAATGACAAACAAACACATTTTCACATCGTATCATCGTATCGTATCTTTAGTTTGGATTTTCATTTAGATAACATAGTTACTGGGATCTTCTAATCCAAAGCCTTCGCTGAATACTTTTACGCAGTGTGCCAAACTAAATCGGGACAAACTTTAAAGGCTTGGTTCTCTGTATGAATTTTCCCATTACCCAAGAAATGGAGGAACCATCCAAGAAATGGAAATTGGAAATACAACGGTCGGAAGTTTTCTTACGTTGACATATTCTCCGGCAGCGAGACGTGTGCCCGTTGCATGCTGCCGATGCAGATAGGGATGTACCAAACATCGATAGCAATATCGATTACAATAGAAAGTTCCTTTACTTGGTCGGATACCCTGGGCCATCTCGTTGCATGCCACCGATGTAGATAGGGATGGACCTGGATGAAATACAGAAGTTTGGGAAGCTTTTTTAGAGGTTTTTTTATTCATGCAAAATTTATTGGCAAACACTTCAGGCATAGGTATATGATAAAGTAAAATGAAACAAAATTATCGTTACAATAATTACCCAGTTGTTTTACCGATTCAAACGCTCAAGGTCTTAATAACTACTTTCAAGTGGACAAACTGTTTGAAAGTAGTTATTAAGCGCACTACACACCAAAGCCGCCGACCCGCCGACACAACCCGGCGGCCTATATGAATAGAATTATATCGGTACCACAAACAAAAAAAAGTTGCCGACATAGGTCGGCGGGTCGGCGACTTTGGTGTGTAGTGCGCTTTATAAATTAAAATACCAAAGGGAAACGACGACTATAACAGTCGTCGGCGTCGTCTCCCTCGAGTAATAGAATGAAATAAACAAAATCTTAAAAATGAATTAAACGATATCTTTTCAATATCCATAATTTTGATACCTTTACTGAGTGAAATTAAATTGATCCTTGGACTTCACGTCCATAACATTTATACTGTTATAGATTAGCTATTGCGGCTCCGCTCGCGGCTTCAACTATATTTTATGTAAATTTCATACAAACTTTGACCCCTCATTTGCTGAAATTGTTGCTTAATTTTTGAAAACTAAGTATATTCAACTATATCCATATCAAATTGCATTTAAATCAGTCCAGCGGTTTAGCCGTGAAAGCGTAACAGACAGACTTTCGCGTTTATGATATTAGTATGGATATCAATGTATTTATCGATATAGTGTCCCCTCCCTAGTGTCCGGCGCCCCGTCACGTGCCGCCCGGGCAATATTTCCCCGCGCCCGATACCTCCCTGGACGTTAGAGCACGCGCCGGCATCCTACGAATTCCTATTACCTGTCCGACGACAATACTGGATTGCTTTACCGATTGCGTGGAAAATAAGGGATTGGGAAGTAATTTTTTAATACTTTACTGCTAAAAGCTTTATCAAAACCAGCCATAAATTTATAAAACTAAAAGCCCGACTGCATGTAAATATTAAGGGGATATACATTTTTGAAATCTTTATGACATGCCTTTTAATTTGCATCCAACGAATTCCTATTACCTGTCCGACGACAATACTGGATTGCTTTACCGATAACGTAGAAAATAAGGGATTACGAAGATATTGTTTAATACTTACTGCTAAAAGCTTTATTAAAACAAGTCACAACTGTAATTTATATAAATATTAATATACATTTTTGAAATCCATAAGACAAGCCCTTTAATTTGATATCAATATTTAGTGATGTGACATAGAAGACTTTTCTGTTCTTGAAAATTTCTTTATTTGAAAATTTTCGAAAATTATTTGGAATTTTTCGTTTTTTTTTTTGGGTAAATTTTGTTTTTCGAGAATACCTGAAAAATTTCCAAAAAAGTTTTCCATTTGTTCTTGAAAATTTTGAGAACGGCATATGACTAACCATATTGCAGTAAAAAAAATCCCACTTCAAACCAACCTGGCAACCGCTATGTGGGGTTCTCTTTTAACGGCACTTATCTAAGAACACTCGAGTTATCGAGAGGAATCTAACTGTTCGAGAGATATGAGGTAATAAAACTTCAAGATACGCGCGAAAAACATAACCCTTTCTTTGCATTCGGGTAATAATTACAAACCTATCCTCCAAAATCCTGGTTTCCGATGCAAAGGTGTCAAAGAAACTGATCACTTTGGCAGTTTTTGAATAAAATGGTTACGGGTGCGGGTTGCGGGGCGCTAACGTTTTGTATGGAAATTACTGTTAAGAGCGATCGCTTAAAAATAAGTCTGCCATGTCACACGTCTTTACACTTCCATAACTCACGACGTAGGTAATTTTAACCAAAAACAGTAGGCTAAAGGTGCACTTAATTATGATATTGGCAATAAGCCAGGCTCCACCTGGCTAATAGCCATGGTCTTAGCCTACGAGGGATGTTGCTGCAATGGAACCTGATTTGCCTGAGTGCAGGTTATTAAGATTTAAGCTGAATCGATTTTGGTGTCCCAACTAGTAAAGATTATAACAAATATAAAAAAAATCTGAGCTAAGTATTGGAGTAAATGCAGCAGTGAAGTTTGTTGCACCGCTTCCTCTCCAATTGCGCTTTAGAGGCGGTGGTAACCTTAGCTTTAAGTAAAATTGGACGTTAAATAATCTAGTTAATTAAGTATATTTTACGACGATTTAAAAGTGCTATTTATAAGCATACTAGCTTTTGCTCGCGGCTTCGCCCGCGTGAATTTTCTACGGGAACAGTACTTTTTTCCTTGATGAAAGGTATGTCCTTCTCAGTACTTCTAACTATGTGTATGCAAAATTTCAGAAAGATTGGTTCAGTAGATGAAGCGTGAAGAGGTAACAAACAAACATTTATAATATTAGTTAGGATTTGAATTTAAATATTTTAACTTTGAGTTAACATTACTCATCTATCTAAAGACCATCGCTGCTGATGAATGACGAACGTACCCTCGTAAATCGGCCAGCCATTGATAATATTGGGAACATTCAAATGTGTACAAACAAACGAACTCTCACTTTAGGTATACGAATATACCATCTCCGTTCTACTCCGTCGCGAAGTGGGTAAAACGCTAATTATTAAAAACTAGCTATTTCCCGCGGCTTCGCCTTCGCGTGAGTTTCGCTTAGATGAAAAGTCTTTTTGTGTTCCAAAAAGTTTTAGATGTTTAGGATTTTCGATTTTATACATCAAAATGCTCATCAGATTAATCAAGTCTTGCGCCATTTCCATATCTGTTATAGTGTAGCTGGTCTCTTGAAGTTATTCATCAGAGGTTCCAGATCTTCAATTTTTATACGTCAGCAGAAAATGCTCATCAGGTCGAACGGTTTTTGCCAAGGCGCCATTTCCATATATGTTATAGTGTAGCTGGTCTCTTGGAGCTTTTCATCAGATGATCCAGATCTTCAATTTTCATACGTCAGCAGAAAATGCTCATCAGGTCGAATGACTTTTGTTAAGGCACCATTTCCATATTTCTTATAGTTTAGCTGTTCTGTTATGGTTCTTCATCAGGTGTTCCAGTTTTCAAAATCAATTATAGCCTATATGTTGCCCAGGCCTAATAGCTATACAACAAAAAAGTTTCATTCAAATCTGTCCAGTAGTTTTTGCGTGAAACGCGTACATACATACAGACAGACAGACAGACAGTCAAGAAATTCCAAATATTTTTTTTTTCTTTCAATTGTTCTTTTTAAGTGTCCCTTTATCCATTTTACTCAAAAATACTAAATGTACAGACAAAATATTTTTACTGTTTTATTATATGTATAGATAAAAAACACGACTTACAACTTACAACTCACATAGCCTATGTCATTCGGTGGAAAGCAAAAATCTAAAAATACCTCTCAATTCAAAATCTGGTGGAATGAAGAAACTTACATATATACAAACATACATGGACCCTCATCATTATCACCATCTCGAGTCGAAATGGCAAAAATTAGATTTTCAATGACCAGTATTTGGCCACTTCCACCGCTATCGTTATCCTTCCACGGGCTATCGTTGGCCTCATTCAGGTTTTCCAAGGTACAGGAGGAAGGGCAGTTGGGACATGTTAAAAGATGAGCCATAGATTGGACGGCACTACAATCACATAGGCTTTGAACCCTGAAAACATAACACTCCTCTTTTGACCAGTCGTGTAAAAAAATGACATTTATTTCAGGTACGAAGTCCCAAGCATTAAATGCTCATTACGGAACTACAATGACTGTCCTAGTTACACTGTATAATCTGTGATCTAACTGTAGCAAACGATTATAGGGGGCGCTACCTTGCTTTTTACTCTTTTAGTCGTATTTCCTCATGACTGAGGGTCGTGGTCATTATATGGAATGAAACACACACAACGACTCTCTTGGCAATTTTAATGGAGTGGTTTGCCATTGCCTTCTCCATTTCACACACTAGCTGATAATCATCAACCAGAATGCAGGTTTCCTCACGATGTTTTCCTTCACCGGAAGTAAGTGGTGGTCGATGAAAACTAACTTGAGTCAGTTTGGTATACAAACTCATGTAGCCCGGGCAGGATTCGAACCTGGGATTTTGCATCCACAGGCGGGCGCCCTACCACTCGGCCACCACCGCTTCCGAAAAAATAACACTCCTCTTTTGACCAGTCGTGTAAAAAAACGTAATTTATTTCAGGTACGAAGTCCCAAGCATTAAATGCTCATTACGGAACTACAATGACTGTCCTAGTTACACTGTATAATCTGTGATCTAACTGTAGCAAACGATTATAGGGGGCGCTACCTTGCTTTTTACATTGTTACCTTAATTGGATGAATGTTTGGACACCCTGTATGTGCAATGAAGTTCCTAATTGGCTATTAGGGGTAATAGTCCTTATCTAAGGGGTTAAGAATATTGTTATGTCCTACCCGTGTACCAAATTTTATCCAAATATGTTGAGTGGAAACCTTCGCATTTTATGGATGCGGGCAGCGCAGGACCAGTCGTTGTGGAAATCCTTGGGGGAGGCCTTTGTCCAGCAGTGGACGTCTTTCGGCTGAGAGAGAGAGAGAGGATTTTTAGATGTGTTAGACTAACTGCGTCCCGGGGTTTTGCTGCCGTGGGAATTTCGAGGTAAAAAGTATCCTATGGATATAACCGGTACTTTTCTACCCGTGTATCAAAAATCAAAATCCATTTAGAAGATTTTGTTTGATTGAGTTATTAATAATCCAAACTTTCGCACTTACATTATAGTAAGCCAGATACTCAAATGAGGAACATTCAATATTAAATTTCCTTATCTTAGTCGCGTTATTAAAACTCGCTTAAAAATTCTTCGTCTCAAGTGCATCTAAATTCATTGAAAAGTTGGAACCGCGCCGCATTTCCATTCGCAGTTCGAAACTCGACAACTTGTAGGGATTAGTGAAGGGATTTATCGATAAATCAAGGCAAAATATATCGATACTTCCATTATTAAGTTACAAGCAAAATTTTGCGAAGCTGCGGGCAAAAGCTAGAGTATTTATGTATGAGCGCTATTTACATAAAATTCTTCATAAAATTATACGCTTTGATTGACATATCAACACGCAGATATGAAACCACTGATCGTATAAATTTGAAATTTTGTAGCGGTTCATAAGTATATCGTACATGAGCACTCTTCTTCTCAGCATATTTTTGTCCACTGCTGAACGTATGCCTCTTGATTTGACTTCCACTCTGATCTTGATGCGGCGATTCTGGTCCAGGTCGGTCCTGCCATGAGCACTAAGAAAGAATTTTTGAAAATTTTACCCCTATGGTAGGAATTCCTTCAGTTAAGAAAGATACAATATTAGGTCTTTTAAAACTACTCCTCTATGTCTCCCTCATCTTTACTTATTCCCGGTTGCATCCTCAGCGCCCAGGGTCCGCTTTCCTACTTTTTGTTGTCCACTTTGCGGCATCCTTAGTTGTGAGACCATTATCACGCATATCATCCTTGACGACTACCGCTACCCTATTTTAATGTACCTACTTATTGTCTTTTAAAATAATTACCCCAGAAGTAAAGCTCCAGGATGTAATGAAGTCACACAACCGTTGATACATTTCTTAAGTATATTCGACACACCTACTTGTCATTATAGGTTTATAGCATTCATTGACAAATCCAATATAATACTTTAATGCCCTCGTAAGAAGTGATAAATTACAGATAAGAAATTAAAGGTATGTAATTTCTTTTGCATTTGGTAGCAAATAATAATGATATTATGATTACATTATTTGTATAATTTATGATTGTCGAATCTATTTACTTAGGCGCTTGCTCGCGACTCCGCCCGCGGCTAATCTAGTGTGTTTTTATTTTAGATATACTTCAGCCTAGTTATATAGAATAGATTGCCGTGACCTCCTTACTCTTATAGTGGCTTATCCTGTTCATCAATTTAGTAATCTATCTCTGATATTTATCTTTTAGCTATTTGATTTGAATAAATTGCTGTCATTGATATTTGTTTCATCTGCAGTAGTCATATTAGAAAATTGCAGATTAGATTACAGGGTTATTTTGTAACTGTGCAGAGCAACTACGCTCTGCTGCCAGAAAATGTGGCAGCGAGAATCCGGACAAACGAAGCGGCGGGAAGAATTCTGTACCGGAACTTCACCGGGAAAAAACCACCGGTAAAAATAAGTACCGGGAAAAAATCTCCACGCGGCACCACGTTTGCCCGACTAAAACCTAACTAACTTAACGCAGTCTGCTACCACCGTAGCTTATGAAGGGAGCTACAGGGCCCTATATGATAACCTAACCTATAAATTAACTACAATTGAACACTTACCAAACTAAATCTTCTTTCTCTTCGGATCCAAACTTGAGTGTCTTCGGGAAGGGGAATTCCTAATCACCCTACCTAACCCTTGAGATCTCAATTCCCCAGAACAACTAAATAGATTTCTTCCCGTAGTTTCACTCGGGAACAGCCAGATGTGAACAGCCAGCCACGTTTCACCTCTCACAAGAAAAAGTCACAATAACAGAGTTTTTCACAAACACAAATTCAATAGTTATTTAACAAACAGGAAATTCACAATTAACACTCAAACTAAACAACAAGCAAAAGACGCGAGACCGCTCCGCGTATTAAAATCAAACCGATATCGCCCTGGACAATGCAATGGCGGACCACACGCGACGCCATCCACCCTAGCAGTGTGAGAACCCCAAAACGCCTGGCGGCGATAACAGGAAACGCCTGCGTTTAGTTTTACCCAATATATTACAAACATCCCCCCGTCCCGGTCTGAGAAGCAGACCGCTAGCTTACTCTACGGGAAGGCGGGCGAGAGAGGTCACACCTCTCCTTAAAATCGAACCGTCGACCAACACCTCAGCCACACGCGGAGTGCCATCTCCGCCAAGAATCAAACGTAATATGCGAGCTCGTCGCCAAAGCAATGAGGGCAAATTTGCCTCTTTTAACAATACTAAATCACCCTCCCTGGGAGGCTCAGTCCTGTCTGTCCACTTCACTCTTTGCTGCAGCAAATGCAAATATTCACGCGACCAGCGACGCCAAAAGTCCTGGCTCATTTGCTGCAACATTTGAAAACGCGACAACCGATATACGCGTTCATCCTTCCACGGGTATTCGGGCAGGGCATTCAAAGGCTCCTCCCACCAAAAAATGACCAGGGGTGAGAGCTTCCAAGTCATTTGGATCTGGAGATAGCGGACAGAGAGGACGAGAGTTGAGGACCGCCTCAACTTTACAAAACACTGTGGCCAGCTCTTCAAAAGTTAGAGCCGTTTCTCCGATAATGCGGCGGAGGTGGGTCTTTGCGGATTTCACAGCCGCTTCAAAAATCCCTCCCCAATGGGGGCAACTTGGGGGACTAAACTTCCAGGTTATTCCACTTTGGGCAGCAATTTGACTTAAACTAGTACAATTTTTATCAATAAACACAGAAACATCCTTAAGATAATTTACAGTTCCTTTATAGTTTGTGCCATTGTCAGACCTAATAAGGGAAGGTAGACCTCGACGCGAAACAAAGCAATCCAACGCGGCGACGAAGGCCTCCGTAGTCAGAGCCGATACCACCTCCAAATGGACAGCCTTGGTGGCCAAACAAACAAATACACACAAATAGCCCTTCACAATACGGGCATTACGAAAGGGAGAAGCCTTGATCGAAAAGGGACCGGCAAAATCGGTTCCAACGCCGTCAAACGGTCTCGAAGGTCGGATTCGATCAGCGGGCAAATCACCCATCTGTGGTTGCATCGTGGATGCCTTCAACCTATAACATGCAATACATCGAAACAGAACGCTACGGATTGCTCTTCGGGCAGACAAAATCCAAAACTCGCGTTGCAAAATAGCCAACAAAGCATTGCACCCAGCATGGGCGTTACGAATGTGTCGATCAGACACCAAAAGCTGCACCAAGGGTCCGCCCCTTGGCAACAACAGAGGATGGCGAGTCTCATATGGAAGATCCGCCTTCCGGAGCCTGCCTCCAACCCGAAGAAGCCCATCCGAGTCGATGTACGGGTTCAAACGAGCGACCGCGCCCTTCAACTTAGCGCGTGCGTCGCGCAAGATACGAAGCTCTGACTCAAACCGTCCGGTCTGCACGACACGGACCCAATGCAACAATGCGCTCCGGCGCTCTTCTGCACCTGCAATCGGCTCCAACCGCTTTGCCTGTGGGTTTCTACAATTATGTATGAAACGCTTAATCCAACTGGTAACACCCAGAAGCTTATCCAAGCTGCTATACCGAGCAAGTAGCCAATCCGGCTCCGACGTCGTCTCAGCGACTACAGCATGTACACGGAGCCCAGTCAAACTCAAAGAAGTAACGTCTGTCTGACAGACAGGCCAAGAAGTTTCTGATCCCATCAGCCACTCTGGACCCCACCAGAGCGGGTGTGACACCAATTCTGGTGCCGTACAACCTCGGGAGGCACAGTCCGCTGGGTTAAGCTCTCCCGGCACATGTCTCCATGTTATATCAATTCCGATATTCTGGATTTGGGAAACCCGATTTCCCACAAAAACCTCCAAGGTATGTGGGGCCGCGCGCAACCATGCAAGCGCGACCTGGCTATCCGACCAGGCGAAGATGTCCCGTATTTCGACCGTGGCCGCCAGTTCACTGGCAACGTGATGCAACAATTTAGAGAGAAGGTGAGCTCCACTCAACTCAAGCTTGGGAATAGTCAGCCTAGTCCTGATGGGGGCGACCTTGCTCTTCCCTAACAAAAGCGAGACATTGACCCGGCCATCGGCGTCAACTGTCCGCATATAGACTGGACGCGGCGTAGCCTCGCCCGACGCGTCACAAAAGCCATGCAGGCTGGCTCGATATTTCCCGGGGGCAATATTCGACGAGGCAAGGCAATCCGATTGACTTCCTTAATCGATGAAAACAACTCGAGCCAATCATCCAATGGAGGACCAAACAGCGGCTCGTCCCACGAGACGCCCAAAGTCCAAAGTCTCTGAAGAAGACACTTCGCAGAGAATATCACTGGACTGATCCAACCGCTTGGATCAAACATACGGGCTATTACGGACAACACCGTTCTCTTAGTCCAGACTTTTGGTATTTCCAAGTCCACTTGGAATGTGAAAATATCGGTTAGCGGCTGGTACTGCATGCCCAGCACCGCTATCCTGTTGGGATCATCCACATCCTCAAACAGGTGAGGGTTCTGTTGGTGATCCTCCGGGATCCCTTCTAGAACTCTAGGCTCATTGGACAACCACTTACGTAGCTCGTAGCCACCTGTCTTCAATATTTCAATCAATTCATCCCGCAGTAGGAGGGCCTCCTCAATACTTTGGGCTCCGGTGCACACGTCATCAACATACAAGTCACGTGACAGCACGGAAGCCCCACGGGGAAAGCGGATCCGTTCCCGCTCTGCCAATTCAAGCAATGATCTGATGGCGATATAGGGACTAGATTTCAAACCATACGTGTTTGTGTTGAGTTCATACACCGTCACAGGATCCTCAGGCGCGCTCACGCCAGAGTATCAACTGGAATCGCCTGTCCTCAGGATGTATGACTGTCTGGCGGAACATCATCCGGATGTCCGCGCCAAAACCACTTGATGTCTTCTAAAGTTCAAGATGATGTCAATTATGTCCCTATGCAATTTGGGACCCGAATGCAAACACAGATTCAACGAAACCCTGTTCGAAGTGGGTGCGGACCCATCGAAGACGGTCCTCAATTTGCCTGTTGAGGCCTTCACCACCGCGTGGTGGGGCAAAAAATAATGCTCAGTTGAGCTCCAATCAACTCGAGCCGGAGACATGTGACCCAAATCCTCGTACTCGCGCATAATTTCAATATATTTATCGCGAAGTACGTGGTCACGCTGCATGCGTCGCTCCATGGACAGCAGTCGTTTCTCCGCAAGCGCCCTACTTTGCCCTAGGCTAGGACGAGAGGCAACAAAAGGTAACCTAGTTACAAACCGACCGGAGGGCAACCTCTCCGTGGTTGATCGAAAAAGGGCTTCGCACTCAGCGTGTTCCGGATCCATCCTGGAACTCATAGGTGGCTCCTCCACCTCCCAAAACCTTTGCATGGTCTTGGCCAAGGACGCAGATGCGACAACCGGTGGCTCCTCCGCGGTGCCATTATCAAACACAGGGCCCATCAGGGCAAAACCAAAAATCGTAGACACTGCCATCAGTGAAGACGAACCCAGAGCCTTCTGTGTACCCAACAAAATCCAACCCAATACGTCCGAGCCCAGGAGCAAGTCCACTGGGCCGGGATGAAAGACAAAGGGGTCGGCCAAATCCAGACCCGAAACCAAAGACAACACACCCGGCGGTATGTCTGTCGAGGGGTGCCAACCCGCAATGGTATCCATTACCATAGCCGAAGTCGTGATCCTCATTGTGGAGGACTTCAGCGAAGAAAAGGTGACAAGTGTCTGGCCCGTCAGACACTTCACTTGTATGCCACCAACTCCAAGAAGTGGCACAGGCGAGTCTTCCACGACTAAACCTAACTGGCGTGCCACTCGAGTGGTAACCAAACTGCTTTGAGCCCCTGAGTCCAACAGAGCTCTCAAATTAATGGCTTCCCCCCCACGACCCCATACGCGGACCACCGCGGTAGGGAGCAGAACCGTCCGCGGCTCTGTCACAGCAAGGGAGCAAGCTAGTTACGGGCTCCCCACTCTCTCCAAACCAGGGGCGCGCCACTGACCCGGATAATATGGCGGGCGAGTGCACATCCCCATCTGAGGGGGGGCATAACCCGCGGCCCGGCCATACATATGGTACGGCGGGTGGTACTCCAGCCGTGGGTACTCGTGCAGCGGCGGAGAAAACCGCTGCGGCTGCATGTGTTGGGCATTGGTAACCCGCGTGGAGGGGGGTGTCCCCACTCTCACGTCCGATCTAGGGCCCCCGCCCATGGGGGCCCTATCCGGGGCCTGGCCAGCTACATACTGGCCAGGACCTTGGGGCGCGTGGTCCCGGTCCGCCAAGACCCGCGCAGGTCCGCGACCCCCCTCCCGAGGGGGGGTGCGACGAGCGAAGCCGCGTCCTCCGTCCGGTGGTGGAGGGCTTCGCGCAGGAGCGCCCCCGCCCATAGGGGACCCCTGCCTCAACATCCGGGTGCCATCCCCGTTGCGGTTCATGCAAAGCATCGCGTGGTGCCGCCCACGGCATGCACTGCATGGTATGGCACTGGGACAGTCACGTGCATAGTGACCGCCCAAACAATAAAAGCAAAGTTCATGCCGCTTTGCCATGCGGCGCCTATCTTGTACTGGCAGTCTCTGCCAGTCCCTGCATTGTAGCAGGCTGTGGCCCATCCGGCCACATTGCAGGCAGTCCGCGTCCCTCGCGACTGCTGCCGTGTGCGCAACCCGCACACCAGCTCCACGCGGTGGCGGTTGCCGTCCCTGTTGGGGCCTACGTTCAGGCGCTCTGGATGGCGCTGAGTCCGTCATGGTATTCTCAGCCGCCCGTGCCTCAAACTCCAAAAACTTCACCAAGTCAGTGAATGTTGGTAGGGTGGTGCTATCCCGTTCCGCATTCTCGCGCTCAAATCGCGAGCGGATGTCATTGGGTAATTTGCCCAATACAATGTGCACCAGCAAAAAGGACCATTGGTCCACCGGCAGCCCCAGTGTGCGGAGCGCGTTACAGGCCACTGTAACGGGCGTGAGCAACTGCAGGCGCAACTGTGCCCTGTTGGCCACCTTGGGCAGGGCCATCAACTGTGCGGCGTGCGCATCCGCTAACAAACGTAAGTTTTGGTAGCGGGAGTTCAATAACTCCCAAGCCGTATCGTACTGGTCGTCCTCCCCCCGGAGGTGCTGGATGAGCGACCGCGCTTCATCCTCAAGAGTGGAGAGGAGGTAGGCCATCTTCTGGGCCTTCGACAAATCCTGTCGTGCTACGACCAGGGACTCAAACATATTTTTATATGCTACCCACTCCTCCATCCTACCCCCAAAGTGGGACAGCTGAAGGGTGGGGAGCCGACCAGTAACCGCTGGTCCTTCCTGTCTAACAGGTGTGCGAGGGGCTGGTCCGCCAGCCTGTCTCGCCCTTATTGCGGTCACCGCCTCCGCGATATCATCGTGCAGACTCAGGATCTGGTCCATGTCCGCCATGTGACCTGCGTAGGCCTCCGGGGCAAGTTCGGCTTCGGTAAGCACCACCATGGCCGCTTCCGCGCTAATCAATCGTGAGTGGAGGTGATCCGCTCTTAGCAGTATGGCGCCCTCCCTGTCCTTCCGGGACAGGAGTCCTGCGGCCGTCACAAACCATCTCAATTCGTTGGCGAGTGTCGCCCTAGCATTGGAGGCCTTCGCCATCGCGTCAAGTCACAAACAAAAAATAACAAAAGGTAAATAAAAAACAACAAAATCAAGCAACTACACGAAGAACCGCGGTAGGTATGAGAATGGCACAAACTCCGGAACGCACGGTACAAACCGGCAAACAAATACAAAAAAGGTTACAAATATTCTTATACAAACAAACTAAGAAAAATCTAACAATTTTTACAAACAATTAATTATTTTTTTACAAACGAACAAATAGAGGGTAGATAAACTACGCTCTGCTACCAGAAAATGTGCAGAGCAACTACGCTCTGCTACCAGAAAATGTGCAGAGCAACTACGCTCTGCTGCCAGAAAAATGTGGCAGAGAGAATCCGGACAAACGAAGCGGCGGGAAGAATTCTGTACCGGAACTTCACCGGGAAAAACCACCGGTAAAAATAAGTACCGGGAAAAAATCTCCACGCGGCACCACGTTTGCCCGACTAAAACCTAACTAACTTAACGCAGTCTGCTACCACCGTAGCTTATGAAGGGAGCTACAGGGCCCTATATGATAACCTAACCTATAAATTAACTACAATTGAACACTTACCAAACTAAATCTTCTTTCTCTTCGGATCCAAACTTGAGTGTCTTCGGGAAGGGGGAATTCCTAATCACCCTACCTAACCCTTGAGATCTCAATTCCCCAGAACAACTAAATAGATTTCTTCCCGTAGTTTCACTCGGGAACAGCCAGATGTGAACAGCCAGCCACGTTTCACCTCTCATAAGAAAAAGTCACAATAACAGAGTTTTTCACAAACACAAATTCAATAGTTATTTAACAAACAGGAAATTCACAATTATCACTCAAACTAAACAACAAGCAAAAGACGCGAGACCGCTCCGCGTATTAAAATCAAACCGATATCGCCCTGGACAATGCAATGGCGGACCACACGCGACGCCATCCACCCTAGCAGTGTGAGAACCCCAAAACGCCTGGCGGCGATAACAGGAAACGCCTGCGTTTAGTTTTACCCAATATATTACAAACAGTAACCATTGGCCAAATTTTTACAATATGCTCAGTACTTGGAATACAACTACGTCCGAAAGAAATTAATAGTAAAAGAATAACATAAAATTTCAACTTTCCATTCTAAAAGTCCCATCAGCTGATCGAAAAATTTTTTTTTCATTTTCAAACTTGCTCAATTTCATCAACCAAATCTGCTGCGAAAATTTGGCCATTGGTTTCAAAATAACCCTGTTTATAACATTGATTTCTTTATTCATACTATGTGAAATTGATGAAAAATAAAAACAATTGTATTTCTTATTTAAACATAATTATTACAGTCGTCAGAATAATTATACATTGCGTTTCCTCCTCCAGTTCTCCAAAGCTGTCCTGGCTCCACTCTTGATACCTTCCCAAGTTTCGAATCCAGCCTGTTCAATGAAATCAGGATTTACCGTGAAACCTAATAAGGTATTTCCATTACCAAGGCTTGCAGGCAATTCATAGGTGTAAGAGTACGGGATACCCATTCCCGTTCCGTAATCTGATGCACTACCAGAAGCGGCATATAGAACCAAGAAGACATTACCAACAATATAGTTGGGTTTGTTAGGCCATTTGACAGCATCGATGGCTTGAGCCATGTTGACTCCAGCGACCTGCAGAGCTAAAGAATTAGCGGGGAATTGTCCATTGCCGTAGCCGTATAAGATCATGCTGCCGAAGCTGTGGATATCGAGGAAGAGTTCGATGCGGTTGCCATATTGGTTGACGATGTCTCTGATGACGGCAGTCTCGGGCTCGGAGAAGGGACCGCGGCCGTGGAAGGTGTCGGCACAGGCGTTGTTGCTGGACGCTGTACCCCAGAAGATGTCGAAGTTTCGGTTGAGGTCGACACCCAAACACAAGTCGCCAACCATGTAGCCGGTAGCGCGGTTCTTCCTCCAGAAACGAGCCTGTAATTATTTTTGTAAAATGTTATATTTTTATTTACACTTGAGAGACATTAGAAGGATAGAAAAGAAAGAAGAGTATTGTCCAATTAATAATTTATATAAATGTTCATTATTTATTTTACATCATCGTTGACTGGCAGAGAATGCCAAATGGCAAAGTTTTGAATAATAATTATGTAAAAGTTGTCAAATGAGCATCAATATGCTTATAATACAACAAATGGAATCCTTGCGGCTGAGACGATCATGATGAATAACAAAACTTACGCTCTGGTAGGTCCACACGTATCCGTCAGGGTTGGCGACAGGATTGATGATCCAGTCGATGTCCTGCAGCAGATCCTGCTCAGTCACATCAATGACCAGCCTCTCAATGGCGTAGAGGATGGCGGGGAGGGTGACCCACTCGCGCGCATGCAGCAGGGATTGCAAGTAGACGATGGGCTTGTTGTTACTCTGAAAGAAATGAAAAATTTGGATAACTAAAAGATACAGAAAAAATGAACAGAAATAATCCCTAATAATTTTGTTTTATTAAGTAACAAACAAAATCTACTTGACGAATTTCGATAAAACTTGGTACACAGATACTTTTACCATGAGGTTCTTAACTAGAATACAACCTCTTAGCTAGACTACAAAGATACGAACCTGGAAGTTGGTGGTGGAAATCCTCAAGTATTTGATGTCCCTGCCTTCGAAACTCTGGCCCGCGGTGACGACAGTAACGGTGTCGGGGTAACGTTCACCCAGCTCCGTTATGTAATCCATAACCTGAAAAAAGAGGTAATGAAATTCTTTATTGTCATCATTGGATGTACAGAATCGATTTTGATTAGCTATAGCTAAGTTTACTACCACCTACAAAGCGAGACAAACCAAACAGTAGTAGCCTTCTCTCAATGTCAATGTTATGAAAACAAAATTATAGAAAATATGATGAACATAGGTAATCAGTTTCTTTAAGAAGAAACGCAGCAGTGGTCATATTTATAGTTGAAGAAAAAGTTGTAAAGAAATAGTTCAATATAATTTGCATGGTGTTTAGTTTTCTCAGAGACTTTATTATATCCCCGATTCTAATTTTTGAACCTTGCTAGCAAAAAGTAGAAGTGTAGCATAATAGCTAGAATACTTACAACGTCATATTCATGGATGGTGTCGAAGGACAGACCACCGCGAGAAGTTCTGTTGCTACGGCCCTTGGATGAGGCCAGCATTTGTTCTTCTAGCAGAATCTGTCTAGGGAATAGAAACAATTTGGTTAACAAAACTTGTCTCACATGCAACATGAGAATTTACAAGGATCACGATATCCCAACTACTGCTTCAGGTTTAGTACTTAGTCAGTAAAATCAAAACTACAGTTTTAGTTTTATATTAAAAAACAGTTTTGGTTTAAGCTTTTTCGCCAGGGGCATTGGTGCATTTAACCGTTGAGGGGTTCCTTCATTGGAAGCCGCTCGTAGGTGCACCATCAGGTCATGATTATCATAATTATGCTTTGTTATCGGAACTTATATTAATTTAGTCATAATTTCTTTATCTTCAAACAAAGGCTTAAAAAACTTCTCAGTCTAATGCTTGTGCCAGTTATATTGGAACTGAAGCCATGTGTAGAATTTGAAATACTTAGGCAAAGAAAAAAATATACTATGCGAAACTTAGAACAATTAAAAGTCGTTATAATTTAGCTATAAGATTCGACTCGGACATTCCAAATTGTAATAGCTTGTTGAGTAATGGTGGGACAAAATAGGTGGTGGGACCACGAGTCAAAGATTTGTTATAAAAAGGCAACAACTTACTCCATGATGTTGTCAGACAGGACTGTATACTCCATGCCAGCAGAGGTCAGGGCTTCTTGGAAGAGCTCCTTCATTTGCTTGTTCACCAGGACTTGGCCAGGCCTGTTGGGGAAGGCGTCTGACCAGATGTCCACTAATTCTGACCCCATTTCGCTCAGGATTTTCGCCTGCTGCATGTTTTGCACTTTGACCTCGTAGAGTGCAGACCTGGAAGAGAGACGTGGAATTTTTATTACATTTTTGTGTTAGTTTTATTTTGCAAAATATCGCAGTTTGGATTCGGACAGAAGTACAAATTGGGTTCATCCTGCTATGCTTCAATAGGAATCGAGAGGTATGAAAGTACTGAATTTATTATTATCAGCTTTTGGTTTCGCCGGCCTGAATTTTGTTTTTCACTTATTTCACCTTCTTCTTGTAATTTCAAAAATTCAACGAACCTGCAAAAATTTATGTTTCTAAGCTCAGCGGTTTTTATGCTAATCAACAGTCAGTCTACGTCCAATTTTATATTATTATATGAAGATTTCAGGTTATGAAGGTATAGAGAGTGGACCTAGGTAAAAAAGTATCAAAATCTTATCTATCATTTTGGCTTCTATTCCCGAGGTAAAAATCTAAAACGAGTTGTATTTTCGTTTCATTGCAAAAACATATAATTTTGAAATTGCTCATTGAATTATTTATTAAATGGCCGCTGACGATAAAATATTCACAGTTATCAAAGCTAATATTCTTATCATTAAAAGTGGCTTTTTACGTAGAAGATTAATATGATATCGCCATAGTGGATTAATTACTTAATACTATCGTTTCATTTATAATTAATATATCGCTTGTGTTAACGTAAGGTAATTACGTATATCTCATCAAAAAGTTGGAGCTATGCTCTTATCGGTGTCATTACGTGGAATGAAATACACAACGATTTTATTGGCAATGTTAATGGAGTTGCCATTGCCGTCTCCATTTCATACTTCACTTCCTAATTTAAGAGATATGCTCTTGTTGGGGTCATAACATGGAAAGCACACGCATCAATTTCCTTGGAAATGTTAATGTAGTGGTTCGCCAGTGTCCATAAAAATACATGATAAATCATCAATTATAGCGCAGGATTTCACAAGACGTTTTTATTCACTGGAAGCAAGGCACTAGGAGGCCCAAGCCGATGAATTTGTCATAGGGCCCTGACTTCTACTCTGTATCTGAATTATTTGCGAAATGTTGACATTAATTATGATTATTAAATCTAGACATGTATAATATTATTAAATTTGATAATTATTATTTAAAATTTGCATGCGAACTATAGTTTTACAGGTATAAGGACACTCTATCTGTGACAGCTTTTGTATCTCTATTTACTGCAAATAAAGGATTTTATTTGAAACAGAGTGTGTGTAGCTACGCCACTGGTCCTATTTTGGACTTAAGTCTTTCTTTTTTGTCTCGTCCTTTGCAATTTGCCTGCCAATGATGCCTGAAAATTTGGTCGTCTGAACTGTCATGTTGCATTCCATACTACTATGTAGTTGAGGGCAGATAAAACTGACCTGCCTCACCGAATCCTTTTTCAAGAGGGTCAGGTTTACCTACCTTACTGTACTTCTTAACTATTATAGCGTAATGACCCAAAATGAGTCTTAACCTTCGATAATAAGGATCTCCATTTGGGACCTGCGCCATCTCCTGCCAGTCTTTAGCGTGCATTTGCGTATCTTTCTTGGCCTCATCGGACCATCGGTATCTGGGACTGTACTTCTTAAGCGATAAAGTCGAGAATCCAAAAGGCCGCAAAAGCCGCTCTCCACTTGCCGCTCTTTTCCCCTCAACGTAACGCTGATATCGACGTTACAATAGACCATTCTTAACGTTTTTCATACAATTATGTATCCGTCAAGATCTGTAGCTGATCGCTGCGGTTGGCGTCGTTATCAAAAGACCGAGCATTCAGTCTTCATAATCACATTTAACAGTAAATTCTTTAACATTACTTACCCATCGTACTCTTCATGCTTCGCGAGCACTAAGTAAACAGACAGACACACAAACAGTATTGACCGAAACATTTTGACCGTCTGTTTAGGGCCAGGACTCCTAAAGCAGTGGAATCAATTATTTTTTTCAATTAATTATATAAGTTTATCAACGATAACGTTTTATCTTTTTAGTTTATCCATTTTAATATTATGAATAGCTAAAGTTGTTTGTTAGTGTGTTTATTCGCATGGTTATGGTTATGAGGTGTTTTATTGTTTCTGTATATTGTAGAAATTACTTACTGACTAACTTTGATGGCTAGAAAATTGTAAAAATTAATCCCAACTTAACTAATATTATTAATGCGATAATGAGTTTTTTCGTTTATTTGTGTGTTACCTCATCACGCTTGAACCAATCTTCCTGAAATTTCGCATACACATAGTAAGGAGTACTGAGATAGACATGAATTATTTTTTAGATCAAAAATTCCCACGGAAGCAAAGCCCTCGAGGCGCAGCTAGTTACACAAAAATTATGCTTTAATTTTCTAGGTACTTATGTGTAGGTAATGAGGACTTTGCACAGACTGCGTGAGACGAAATACTCGTAAGGGTTGTTTTTTTCATTCAGTAGTTGGCACTGCTGGCGGGTGAGGTCCTGTCAATGGGTACAGCGTTATACTATCTGACAGACGTCTGTACCTCACAAGTTTTTTTTATAAACGATGGGTTTGCTCTTGACCACAATCTTGCTCAAGGACAGAGATAAGGTCTACGGTGTAGCGAGCTTACCCAGAAGCAGCCTATTCACTGGTTTTGAAGAGAGTCTGGTGTGCTCGGGAAAACAACAGACGCAGGCAGAGAGTTCCATTCCTTCGCTCTGCGCATTGAGAATGTTAACGAAAAGCGTTTAGTGCGTGCGAGGGGAATAACAACCAAGAAGGGATAGCCCGCAGTGCGTTTGGTGTCCGATTGAAAAAGTTGCAGGTGCAGGATTGGTATTGAGTTTGTTGTGCCGCCTCTTCTCCACTTGCGCTTTGGAGGCGGTGGTAACATTAGCTTTAAGTAATTTTATGGCGTCAACTTACTGTAAAACTGACTTTGCAGGCGGTATGAGCTCAGCTCATGAGCACACTCCCCGACATCTGGTGGACTATTGACGCGCATTAGCCCCCAATATTGTTTCAAAAAAATTTACCACGTCTGGAGTAAAAAGTAAAGTATTCTACAGACTGTATCACGTCGTTATTCCTTACGGTGTAGACAGTGTCAAGAGTCGTGAGACACAAAGGCCTTGTTTTGCTGGATAGTGAGCTTATTGGTTCAATTGAGATTCAAGACGGGTTGCTAGCCCATCGCCTATGATGTTTTTTTATCTATTTATCAATTAAATTAATCCATTCGCAATCTGTGGGTTATTGATAACGGATTACTAAATTAATGCATGTATAATAACAATAATATTAAATTGTTTTTCTGTGTGTTACGTGCTATTAGCCCTTCCCATATACCTATGGTTCCCACGGATTGCCATATATTGCGAAACGATACGAAGAAGTCATGACACAACTTCTGAAACTGCTGACTCGAAGCCACCCGCAAGCCAAGCAGCCTGGGAACGTGTTGGAACCCCAGTCTAGATTCTACACTCGAACGCTGAAGCCGTGCCACACGATCGTGCTGTGAGCCCGCTCTTCTTCTCTCTTCGTGATCAATCGCTGATCACCATATAGTTGTAAGTTCTATTGTACTATTCAGTGTTTTTAAAAACCTCCCGCCGACGTCTAGTTGACGTATCTTGTGTAAAAATTGTAGAATTGTATATCAGTTCCGAACCTTGTGGCGACATCTACCACACCACAAGAACAATGCCATCTCTATCAAAATAATTAAGTATCAAAATAAATGTAAGAACTTATTTGTGGGTAATTTATTGATAAATTTGATCATTTTGTCCCTTCGAGCAACAAGGACTTCTGCGCGATGTTTTGTCCTTGTAACTTGTAGTTTTCCTAAGAATTTAGAAAATTTGTAAAACGGAAAACGTTTCAAGGGAGGAAGGGGGACGCCTTAGGCGGGGGTAGGGGGAGGGTAGTGTATTTTTAAAGTACTCATATATAGGTATAACACAGCAACAATAAAAAAATGATTAATAATTTTGTCAAATTTTCCATACATCTTGTAGTGTATTCATGTTTATTTTACTTTTATTCTTGTCTATTTTACTATTATAATTACTTATTTAGCTCAAAATGTTCTTTTTTACACTTTCTATTGTAAAATTTCTACGTTGCTAGGGAATATTTCTTTAAACTTACCGCTTCATTTTTGGTTGTTTTATAGTATATATGTTTTTCCAACATATTTAATGAACTTTTCTACACTTTTCGATGATCACTTCTTTAAATTTTATTAAAATTATTTATGTCTTTCCTTATTATAAACAATTTTGATTGTCAAGGATTGTGACAAGTCAGATTTTATTTTTCTAAAATTCTATAAATTTCTATGCGAACCTCTTCACAAATGTTCTAATTTCGTATTTTATTTGAAAATTATGAAGCATTACGAAATTCTAAATCGAGGCCTATATAAAGACACTGAATGTCAGACCGGGTCAGTCTTCATCTTCTGAGAAAACAGAACAGTACGAACTATAAAGGTCTTGTCTCGGGGCCTGCTGACCCCGGGACCCTGCAAAAGCTAACACGAAGAAGTTGCTGTGACCTGTGGATTGAAGTCTGGAATAAAGGCTCACACTATCGCCTGCCACCCCTGCTGTGCTGCTGTGACCTGTGGCCGAAGTCTGGTTTAAAGGTACTCACTTTCGCCTGCCATCCCAACTGTACCGCCAGTACAATCTTCAACCCTATTGTGCCGTCGGACAAACTTTACCCCCTGTCGGTATTTCCCCGACTATCCTGTCCGTGCCGTATCCGTAATTTTTTATTGGAACTCTATCCGTGTCCGTGCCGTATCCGTCATTTCTTTGGAACTCTGTCCGTGCCCGTGCGGTGTATTTTTATATTTTAAATTGTATTTTTTATTAATTTAAATTAAATATTAATTTTTCTTAAAAATCTGTTATTACTACATAACAGTTGGCGCCCATCGCATCTTTTGGCTCTGTCTCTCCTCTAAATTCTAAAAAACACACCTACACGTTCTCTTAATTTTGGCTTAGATTCTCGACCTTAAACACTAAATTAACTTCACACTGGTCTTTTTTCACATTGAACTCATTCATACTAAATATTTCTTCAATAAATATTTATTTTATTGACTAACTTGACTTGGACTTAGACTCTATAACTTGACTTTAACTCTTTACTAAACTAAGGTACTATACTTAGGTACTTTACTTTGTACAAGTACTCCTAAACTTCTACTAAAATATCTCGTTCAATTGCATATAGTCTGCTCAATAAAAGCCGAGTTAGAATACGAAGTCAAGGTTAGACTGGAGGAACCAGCTGATAAGCTCCCTCAATTAAAAAACAAGTCGTTTCGCTTACGCAATCTATATTGAGTGATGACATTATAGATTCTCCTTTGCCAGTTGAGGATGATCTCAACGGGATTGAAGCTACATTAACTTACACTGAATTAAAATTAGTCTCACTTGAGTCGGGTAACTCAAAAATTCTTCCTAAAAATAGAGGCTTATTTAAATCATCTACACTATCGCTTAGATAGAATTGATTTAGATTTACACAATGATAAAAAGAAGAATTTGATGTCCTCAAAAATAAATTTGTCGAACTTGAAAAACGATTTGAACCTTTTACTTTTCTGAACGCAGAGCAAAAATGTTTCCACGCCCACTCCACCCCTTCCTCAATCTTCTTCTGTTCTTAGTAGTTTCAATCCTGAAATCCTACAAAATTTGGTACTTCCTTCTTCCTTAAACGACCTAAAAAAGATTTGCTATGATGGTAAAACCTGTCCGAAATCTTTTCTTCAAAAAATAGAAGAATTTTCGTATTTCTCGAAATATTTCGAAAGAAAAACTTCTAAACAAAGCTTTCGAAATTTTTACTGACAATGCTTTACATTGGTTTAGATTTCAAAAAGAACTAAATTGTAATTTAACTTGGGACGAAGTTACTAATCTTTTGATAAGAGACTTCGGTGAACCTGACTACGACTATAAACTACTAAATGCCATCAGGAATCGAACCCAAGGTGACAATGAATCCATTGTAATTTATGTCTCACTTATGTTCGGTATGTTCTCACGTCTTACCAAAAAACTTTCCGAGTCTGAGAAACTCGAAATTTTACTAAGGAACATAAGACCTTGTTATTCGATGTTCGTAGCCTTGAAAGATGTTGACTCTGTCGTTTCTTTGATCAATACCTGTCAAAGTTATGAGAAAATTCTAGACAGAGATAAAAACTTTAAGGAACCTGATAATGTAAATAATTCTTTTAGCTCAGAATTTAATTATAAATTACCTTCCCCTTCTACTTCTAATGCTAAACAATTCTTCAACAAAAATAATTTTCAGTCTCAGTTTCAAAAACATACTTACTTTAATAAAAATAACTCTCAGCCTCAATCGAAGCAATCTGTAAATACAATTAATAAGTCTGCTAGTGTATCTCCTAATCCTAATATCTATTGCGTACGCTGTCGTACCAATGGTCATTCTCTTAACGAATGCCCTCAACCTAGATTTTTAATATGTTTTAAATGTGGTACAAAAGATGTTAAAACTCCTGATTGCCCTAAATGCAATGCACGCAAATCTTCAACTAATTCAAAAAAACTAAAATGTGACTTGGATAATAAATTTAATCAAAAAGATTGGAATGATTGGTTATTAACAATAAAAAACTTTTTCCTCTGTTATAGAACTTCTTCTGTTCTCTATGAGAATGAAAAGGATTCTAATCGTCCTTTTATCAATGTATCAATTGATAATGTTTCATTATCAGGACTTTTAGATAGTGGCAGTTCTTTAACTATTTTAGGAAAAAATTCACATCTTGAAATTCTGAAATTGGGTTTCTCGTTATCCAAGTCTAAGTCGGTTTTTGTGTCTACTGCTAATAATCATAAACTCAAATCTTTAGGTCACTTTGATCTTCCTATTACTTTTAATGGTCAAACTCACTTAATTAGAGCTTTCGTTTTCCCAGAAATAACTCCTTCACTAATCCTTGGGGTAGATTTTTGGAAAAAGTTTAACTTAGTACCTAACTTATTTTCTACAATATTTAATAATAATTGTCTTGCAATTTCAGACGATAAAAAACCTTACGATAATCTTTCCAAATCTCAGAAGGATATCGCTGATGATATCATTAATCGTTTTAAAAGTATTTCTTTTGAAGAAAAGGGTGAGTTAGGTCGAACTAACCTAATTTGTCATAAAATCGATACTGGCGATAATCTTCCCATTAAACAACGCTCGTATAGACTTTCTCCCGTAAAACAACATGCGCTAATCAACGAGGTTGATAAGATGCTTGAATGGAAAGTTATTGAAAAAATGTGAGAGTCCTTGGTTATCTCCCGTTTTAATAACTCCTAAAAAGAATGGCGAATGGCGATTCTGCGTCGATAGCAGAAAACTTAACTCAATTACTCGAAAAGATGCTTATAGTCTCCCTTTAATTAATGAAATACTGGATCATTTAAAAAATGCTAAATACCTTTCTAGCATTGATATTGCTAAAGCTTTTTGGGAAATTCCCTAAATCCTGCTGACAGAGATAAAACAGCATTTTATGTGCCTGGTAGAGGAATGTACAGATTTGTTGTCATGCCCTTCGGACTTACTAATGCTCCAGCTACTCAACAGCGTCTTATGGATACGTTATTTACTCCTGAATTTGATAATAAAGTCTTTTGTTATCTTGATGATATCGTTATTATTAGCGAATCATTCGAGGAACATATATCGCTTCTAATCAAAGTATTTGAAAAACTATCTTATGCCGGTCTAACTATTAACTTTGAAAAGAGTGTATTCTTTAAAAACGAATTAAAATACTTAGGTTACGTGGTAAATGAACACGGTCTTTGTGCTGATCCTAAAAAAATTGATTCTATTCTGGAATACCCTATTCCATCTTCTCGTAAAGAAGTTCGTCGATTTTTAGGAACATGTAGCTGGTTCCGTCGATTTATTCCTAATTTTAGCACTATTGCTGCTCCGCTTAATAAACTAAATAGTGGTGGTAAAAATGCTGCTAAATTTATTTGGAACTCTGAAGCTAATCAAGCTTTCCTTAAATTAAAAGAAGCTTTAGTAACTACACCAGTACTTTCTTGTCCTGATTTCAATCTCCCTTTTTCAGTGCACACTGATGCATCAAATTTTGGTATAGGAGCTATGCTTACTCAAATAAAAGAAGACAAAGAAGTTGTCATAGCTTATATGAGTAAATCTCTTAATAAAAATGAACAAAACTATTCTACTACAGAGAGAGAAACCCTTGCTGTTATCACTGCTCTCGAACATTGGCGTTGTTATTTAGACAATGGCAGACAATTTGTCATTTACACGGATCATGCTGCTCTAAAGTGGTTTCTAAATCTGTCAAATCCTTCTGGCAGACTTGCTCGATGGACTGTACGTCTATCTTCTTTTAACTTCATTCTAAAACATAAAAAAGGTAAAGAAAATGTAGTACCGGATTTGTTATCTCGTTCAAAAAATCTATCGGATAATAAAACTAACTTAAATGTTTCAGTTTTAACGGTGGAAGAACAGTATAATAAAGTTTTACAAGGCTGTCAAAACAATCCTGATAGTTTTCCAAACTATACTATTAAGGACAATAAGCTTTATCGTCTTTCTCGTTCCCTTCATACTATAACGGATGACTTCGTATGGAAAGAAGTTCCTCTTCCTGGTGATAGAGAAAATCTGATTAAAAGTAATCATGGTTTGCCTGGTGAACCTCACCTTGGAATTTTTAAAACCTATAAAAAACTTTCTCTTTTATATTATTGGACAGGAATGTTCAAAGACATTGCTCAATTAATAAGTGAATGTGAGTCTTGTCTTGCTTATAAGCATCCTAATCATTCACCTTATGGTCCCATGGGTAAACCTAAAATTTGCTCAAGACCCTTCCAATGTATTTCTCTTGATTTAATGGGTCCTCTTCCCATGACAAGAAAACGCAATCAACACATCCTAGTTGTGAATTGTTGTTTTTCTAAATATACTTTAATCTTTCCCCTTAAACGTGCTATCGCCAAAGATATTATCGAATGCCTAGAAAACTTTGTATTTCTTATACATGGTGTACCTCAAACTATTATTATGGACAATGGTTCTCAATTTCAATCTAGAGAATTCAAAAAACTTCTGGATAACTATAAAATACCTTTTATCTTTTATTCACCTCATTATTGCCCGCAAGTCAATCCCACTGAAAGATATAACAGAACTATTGTTACGGCTTTAGCGTCTCTTGTAGGTGATCATAGATCCTGGGATATTTTTCTTCCAAAAATCCAATATGCTATGAACAGTACAGTTAATGCAGTAACGGGTTATTCCCCAGCATTTCTAGTTTTTGGCAGGGAAACTATCAGCTGCGGTTCTGTTTATACTCCTACGAATAACCTTGACGAATTTACTTTCTTACCTCGTGATATTTATGCTACTAATATAGGATTACTTGCGACAATTTTTGACAAAGTACAAGTAGCTCTATTTGACTCCCATACTAAAAATAGTGTTCGATATAATTTACGACATACTATAAAAGAATTTAATGTCGACGATTATGTTTGGCGTAAGAACTATGTGCTCAGTAATGCCGGTTCTTACTTTAGTGCCAAATTAGCACCTAAATTCGTTCGGTGTAAAGTTATACAAAAACTCTCTCCACTGGTATATATCCTTGAGGACGCTAGCGGTTCTCGTGCAAAATGGCACATAAAGGATATCAAGACTTAGAATTTATTTTAATTTTACTTTTACTTGACTAATGTATATACTTTATTTTTGTTTGTTCCCATCTTCAATTACTAGTTACATTTTTGGCATTTTCTCATTTCCTTTCATTTTCATTGCTATCATCGGCTCTTAAGCCACTAAAGAACTAAACTTTAATGTTCTTCTACATCTCTCTACACAGTCTTGTGTTGAGACTTTAATTCGCATTACTTATGTAATGTGCACTACTCTCTTTACGCAAGTTTGCATTGCGTACTCTTTATTTATTTCTTTCTTTGAGCGGTTGACAACTCGTAAAATAAGCCCTTGTCATACATAAGAAATACGTAAATATATACGTTAAATTATACATAAAAGTACTATACTTACTTAATACTCATTCTTACTTGTATATATTTTCATCATATCTTTATTACATTACTTTCTTTCTAATGAGCGGCTGACTACTCATAAAATAAGCCTTCAGTCTTATCATATTCATATATCATTCATCATCAATGGGATTTCAGCGTGAGCGGATTACAACTCCTTAAATAAGCCAACTGTTACATAGTACTACTAGGCAGGTACTTATCTTGGAGTAGGAGCCATTGACTGTGAGCCCTACCCCTAAGTTTGATCGATTTTAGTATGAAAGGTTTATTGTAATATGAAAGATTTGGTATGATAGGCTGGTATGAAAGTGTTGTCTATTAACCTTCAAAATTTTCACTTAGTGTAAAAATTTTCAGGGGTTTTGGGGGAAATGTAGTGTATTCATGTTTATTTTACTTTTATTCTTGTCTATTTTACTATTATAATTACTTATTTAGCTCAAAATGTTCTTTTTTACACTTTCTATTGTAAAATTTCTACGTTGCTAGGGAATATTTCTTTAAACTTACCGCTATATCTTCATTTTTGGTTGTTTTATAGTATATATGTTTTTCCAACATATTTAATGTACTTTTCTACACTTTTCGATGATCACTTCTTTAAATTTTATTAAAATTATTTATGTCTTTCCTTATTATAAACAATTTTGATTGTCAAGGATTGTGACAAGTCAGATTTTATTTTTCTAAAATTCTATAAATTTCTATGCGAACCTCTTCACAAATGTTCTAATTTCGTATTTTATTTGAAAATTATGAAGCATTACGAAATTCTAAATCGAGGCCTATATAAAGACACTGAATGTCAGACCGGGTCAGTCTTCATCTTCTGAGAAAACAGAACAGTACGAACTATAAAGGTCTTGTCTCGGGGCCTGCTGACCCCGGGACCCTGCAAAAGCTAACACGAAGAAGTTGCTGTGACCTGTGGATTGAAGTCTGGAATAAAGGCTCACACTATCGCCTGCCACCCCTGCTGTGCTGCTGTGACCTGTGGCCGAAGTCTGGTTTAAAGGTACTCACTTTCGCCTGCCATCCCAACTGTACCGCCAGTACAATCTTCAACCCTATTGTGCCGTCGGACAAACTTTACCCCCTGTCGGTATTTCCCCGACTATCCTGTCCGTGCCGTATCCGTAATTTTTTATTGGAACTCTATCCGTGTCCGTGCCGTATCCGTCATTTCTTTGGAACTCTGTCCGTGCCCGTGCGGTGTATTTTTATATTTTAAATTGTATTTTTTATTAATTTAAATTAAATATTAATTTCTCTTAAGAATCTGTTATTATTACATAACAATCTAGAATGAATATACTACTATGCCATGAAACACTTAGTGAGAGGAGAAAGCCGCCCAAAGACCAGAGTGGAAAGCTTTGGTTAAAACCAAAGTCCTTTACTTTGAAATCCACCGACGCGCTGAGCTCGATACCAAGCGTGATGAGTTAAAAGCCCGAACACCTGCGCTAACTCAATATAATTATATGCCCCCAGTGTACAGTTCCCGTCACGTAAAAAGGCCGCTGGAAGACAGAGCAGGGGTGAAACTTGCGCATGAGAACGACTGATGAACCAATCACGCGCGCCAGACGAGACCCGCCCGACCCGCGCTCAGTCCGATATATCGCCTACTGCGCAGCTTAGCCAGCGCCGCGACCTTTTTACATGACGGCAACTGTACGAGGTTCTTTAACAATAAGATTGGCTACATAAGCCACATGAGAGCTCACGAGAGAGCTCTGAATTTATGAAGCGGTCGCCATGACCGAAATCGGTCGGTCATCATTATTATCAGTACCTATGATAGGGTGGGTCACTTTTGTATGGAGAAAAAAAGTTCCTTGTATTGAAAATGTGTAGTGATTAAAAGATGTCATACGATGTCAATAATAAATATGCAAAAGATGGTCAGATATCATTTTCTGCCTCCGGATTGAGTTTGAAATCTAAAAAATATGCTCATGGGAAACCTCCTTAAGGAATATTAAATACTAGCTGTCGCCCGCGGCTTCGCCCGCGTGAGTTTCGCTTAGATGAAAAATCTTTTTGTGTTTCAAACTGTTTCAGATGTTTCGGATTTTCGATTTTTATACGTCTACAGAAAATGTTCATCAGATTAATCAAGTTTTGCTAAGACGCCATTTCCATATAATATGTTATAGTGTAGCTGGTCTCTTGCAGTTCTTCATCAGATGTTCTATATCTTCAATTTTTATACGTCAGCAGAAAATGCTCATCAGGTTGAACGACTTTAATAAGGCGCCATTTCCATATATGTTATAGTGTAGCTGGTCTCTTACAGTTCTTTATCAGATATTCTAACTCTTCAATTTTTATACGTCATCAGAAAATGCTCATCAGGTTGAACGACTTTTGTTAAGGCACCATTTCCATATTTCTTATAGTTTAGCTGTTCTGTTAAGGTTCTTCATCAGGTGTTCCAGTTTTCAAAATCAATTATCAATTATAGCCTATATGTTGCCCAGACTTAATAGCTATACAACAAAAAAAGTTTCATTCAAATCCGTCCAGTAGTTTTTGCGTGAAACGCGTACATACATACAGACAGACAGACAGACAGACAAGAAATTTAAAAAAAAAAAATTGTTGCTTTCTATTATTCTTTTTATGTGTCTCTCTATCCATTTCAATCAAAAATACTAAATGTACAGACAAAATATTTTTACTGCTTTATTATATGTATAGATAATTGCCATACGGCTTTGCTCCCGGGGAATTTGGGATTCCCGATGGTAGGCCATCGGGAATCCCAAATTTCCCCAAAGCCTTCCTCATGAGTGTAGCTATCATATACATAAATATTTTTTAAATCGGACTGTTACTCGTACTTTAAGGTATTAGCGCGTTCAAACAAACGTGCCCTATATATTAGTATAGAATAGATAAGGACACTCCTTTTATGATACGAGGGATTTCATTAATTAATTGGGAAATCCGCTGGGTGATTCAGATTTCAAAAAAAGTGTTAGTATTTTTTTTAAATATCACCCTAGTGTCTTTTGGACTTAGGTCCAATGTGATTAGTCAAATATGTTTTTTTATTTATATTCAGGAAAATATTACACAGATTATTGACAGTGCATCGGTTATATCGGGAATACATCAAAACGCAAGCACAATATTTTCATATCCTACACATAATATTTGTCTGTATGTTTGTACAATCATCACGCAAAACTACTGAGCGAAATTTGATGTAGTTTTCACAGTTAATAAAAGTCAGGGTCTCATTTAGAAATAGGCGCAAGTTTCACATAAAACCCTGATTTAATAACAATAGTAAATTTCATGCGTAAGAAGTCTCGGTAAAGCTAGTCATCAAATTATCGTTACGTAAACATTGCAATTTTTGACTAGGTATTATACAAAACGGAGTAACTATTTAAATAGGAATAATCCTACTGATATCATTTAATCTCATTTCATATGTATTAATGATAAATTATAATCAAAAGATTAAATTAGTTTACGTTACTTATCTAGTTTCTGCCCGCGGTTTCGCTCGCGTGGATGTCGCGTTTCCCGTGTTGTTACCAAATGGAAATTACGAGATTAAAAGGTGTTTTATAAGTTTTTTTTTCTACCAACCGGTTTTTAACTTTATGGTTATGTGGTAATAACTTAAATTGACACTTACAACTAATATACCGAAACCTCAACAAACCGAGCCTTCTAGTATAGAATACAAAAGTCTATTTCGATGGCTTAGAGTAAAAACCTCGGATGTGATTTTGTTGGCAAAAGAAACATCCGAGCTTTTCACTCTAAGCCATCGTTTTAGTATTATTTTTCACCATATAAAAGTTCAAAAAATAAAAGTGAGTGACTCAGAACTAAGGATACAATACAATACAATGAAACTTTATTTGCACACAAGTAATTACATGTTATCTATACTAATATTATAAATGCGAAAGTTTGGATGTGAGTTTGTGAGGATGTTTGTTACTCAATCACGCAAAATCTACTGGACGGATTTCGATGAAATTTGGTACAGAGGTAGATAATGACCTGGAATAGCACATAGGCTTTTCATCCCGGGAGAAAGCACTGTTCCCGTGGGAAAGTCACGCGGGCGAAGCCGCGGGCATCAGCTAGTAGATACATAAAGTAACTTAAAACTAATAAAAGAGAGGAAGATGCGCAAAAGGCAGCCTTATCGCTGTAAGCAATTTCTTCCAGGCAACCATTTGAAAAATTGCTGATGATGAAATATATGTTGTGCGGGTTGGATTAAGTAGAAAATTGTAGCAAGTCTTGTTTAAGGATACCGACGACCGCAAGGATGAGGATGCAACCGGGAATGCGCTCAAATTAGAGAGAGAGAGATTAGTTGATACTAATCAACCATTAAAATAAAATAAATAAATATATACGGACAAATCACACAGATTGAGTTAGCCCCAAAGTAAGTTTGGGACTTGTGTTATGGGATACTAACTCAACAATACTATATTTTATGACAAATACATATATAGATAAACATCCAAGACCCAGGCCAATCTGAAAAAGATCATTTTCCATCTTGACCTGACCGGGGATCGAACCCGGGACCTCTGGTGTGGCAGTCTGGCGTGATAACTGTTAGGCCACGGAGGGCGTCGACCATGTTGTTACTCATTTACCCTATGTCCTTTCTAGAATATAATCTACTAGCTTTTGCTTCGCCCGCGTGAATTTCCCACGGGAACAGTGCTTTTTCCGGGATGAAAGGTACTCTATGTCCTTCTCCGTGCTGTGTGTATGCAAAATTTCAGGAAGATTGGTTCAGTAGATGAAGCGTGAAGAGGTAACAAACAAACAAACTCACTTTCGCATTTATAATATTAAGATTAAGATAATCTTGACATAGCAATGTTTACATACATGATCAAAAACTCATGAAAAAAACAATAATTTCGGAAATCAGTCGGAGAAATCGGCGAACATACATAAAAAAAACATACATACATCGAAACATATAACCTCCTCCTTTTTTGGGAAGTCGGTTGAAAAATAGCGAAATGTTTTAATAAAAAATTATTTTAAAGTTTTTTCTTTTCATTTTTTAGTTTTAAGTTATTTTATGCATTTATAAATGTAATTTCTTGTGTGCTTAAAAAAATTTTGTTGTTGTTGTAACAGCCTTTAAACCCTTCATTTTGAAACCCTACTCTATTATAACAAATAAGCTCTTTTCTTCATCGTTACAAGTATTTGCTAAGAAACTTCGAGTATTATTGTATATTGCTTACTATCACAAGACTTGGAATCATCATCATCTAGTCGAAATGGCAAAAATTAGATTTTTTTGACCAGTATTTGGCCATTTTAACCATTGGCCTCATTCAGGTCTTCCAAGGTACAGGAGGAAGGCCAGTTGGGGCATGTTAAAAGATGAGCCATAGATTGGACGGCTCCACAATCACCTAGGCTATCAGACGAGTACTCGGAATAATAAGACGATAGAAGTCGGTATATTTTTTGCTAGCTGGTGCCCGCGGCTTCGCTCGCGTTAATCCTTTCTTAGCGGATGCCTACGTCATAACATCTACCTGCATATCAAATTTCAGCCCGATCCGTCCAGTGGTTTGGGCTGTGCGTTGATAGATCACTATGTCAGTCAGTCAGTCAGTCAGTCACCTTTGAGTTATATATATATATATATATATATATACACATAGATTGTGTTTTATTTTAAAACTTTATGAGTTATCTTCTATAATGAAGATAAATCATTGTCAAAATAAATGTAAATATTCTGGTTAAGCCAAAGTTTCATTTGATTCGTAGCTATATACGATATCTAAATTCGTAATCGTTTCGACAGATGACAAAAACAATTTTCTTCCTTCATCAAAGCGAAAACGAACGTCAAATGTATGGAAGTAAGCGATAAAACAGTTCGTTACGAATCGAATCGTTTCGAATCGTTTTCTCTATGAACTTGTGACTTTGAGCAACAAGGACTTCCGCGCGCGGCCCATCCGTGTTGCTCTATGACTTGCGATGATGATGGCGATCGACCACGTGATTTAGCGCGTCCTAATCTCATCCCATACATTTTAGCATTTTCGAACTTCGCTTTCGTTTTCAAATTCTGACTTTGTCTAAAGTTAGAACAATAATTGACTCATTCAATCGAATCTCTATGGATTAGTAGTTTAATCCAACAATTGATTTGTAATCGCAGAAACGAGATACAAAAATCTTATCTTTGTATAAAATAACTGTTGCGGTTTTTCCAAAACCATTGGGTAAAATGAAAATCTTGATTGTTTTACTGTTGGTATTGGCTGTGAGTGCTAAGCACGAGAAATATATAGGGTGAGTGTGAGTGCCAGAAAATCCTAATCCTAACTAATATTATAAGTGCAAAAGTGAGTTTGTTTCTTTATTTGTTTCGTTGTTTGTTACCTCGTCACGCTTCATCTACTGAACCAATCTTTCTGAAATTTTGCATAGGTACACATAGTTAGAAGTACGGACAAGGACATAGGGTACCTTTCATTCCGGGAAAAACCACTGTTCGCGTGGGAAATTCACGCGGGCGAAAGCTAGTACAAAATTAAAAAAAAAACATTCAGTAATAGAATTTAGATTAATTTATCTGCCGTTCAGCAATAGAGTTTATTATTTTACTTTATTAATAGTAATTAAAAATCCAAATTCCAAAATTCTATTTGATTAAGTGTATGAGTGCTTAGGGCCTTCGTGCGGTGTCAAAAATTTACTGTATCCTCTAAAGAATAAGAACGATTTTTTTAACTAACAATCATCAGTTTACATACAACATAAATATAAACTTATAGGAAGTGAAAAACGATTCTTAGTATTAGTTCAAAAACATTGACAAACAAAATAACAACCTTACGTTAAAATATATACATATTAAACTATCTATTGGTCCTCGGGTTCGCCTGCGTGAATTTAGTTTTCACCCCATTGGCCATTATAATATTACCAAAATTCCTCTAATAATGCTCACAGGCTACATAAATCCTCACTGAAAATTCTACCGTCAAAAATAAATTTACATAAAGTTTTTTATTTTGTTTATCAATAGGTACTTCAATTTCCAGGCGTAGTGGCTCTAGTTGGCGTTAAATTAATTGAAAGTTTTATGTACCATTTTGCCTGTCGTGATATTTTTTAATCATAAAAATTGTAAAAAATATACTGTTCGTTCCCAATTTTCAGATGGAAATCCTACTATTTGGGACCGTCATCTCGGGACCAGATGCAAGTTCTGAGTCGTCTGGTGGCCGAGTATGACGTCGATATCCTGGGCCATCCCATCGTTGGTCGAGAAGGCGTTGCCTTGGTGAAGCCTGAAGTCCATGACTCTTTCATTGAAGATCTGAAAAAGGAAGGAATCGCGTATAGAGTTCATAGGGAAGATGTGAAGGCGTAAGTTTATTTTGAATAGGTAGTATGGTAGAAATCACTTAACGTGAACTTAAAGTTCATTGACGCCTCTACACCGATTGACTCACGATGGCTGTCAATCAAGAGACAAAAGTACAGTCATACCTCAAAGCTTCGAAGACTTTTTGCCAAGCCATAAAGATCATATTTACTTGTAGATTCTGACGGCACCTTTGTGTCTTGACTGTACAGGTGTATCCTAATTTTATTAACACTTTCGAAATTTATGAAAATTATATATTACCACGATTATAGTGTGAAATTCATTAAGCGATAATTTTTATTCATTTCGAAAGTCTCAAATTAGGACATTCTGGTACATTGGAGTCAATGAAGTTTTAGGCCACTTCAAATATGCACAAACACACATACAAGCCAACAGCCTCCGACAATCATCCCTTTTCCCTTCCGACGCATATCGTGGGTTTTACCCACATCGATCATCTTATTTACCATGTTAATTTTATCAAATTAATATTTCAACCGGATGAATGGCGATAATTAATCTCACGGAAACAAAGATTATGTGAATGGTGATTAGCGAATGATTATAATGAACGAATTAAGGTTATTGGTGGATGATGTCGTCATTTACACCGTTCCCACCTACCACACGTTGCCACCTTGGGAGTTTTTTAGGGTTCCGTACCTCGAAAGGTAAAAATAGAACTGTTATTGATTCACTTTGTTGTCAGTTTGTTCGTCGGTCTGTCAAGATCATGGATCTTTCATGGTCAAGATCCCTTTTCTCAGAAACCCATAGAGGTATCAAATTGAAATTTATAGCAGATTCTTGGGTTTTTGTACTCTTTGAGTTATGAAAAAAATCAAACTCAAAAAATATGACCAAAATCGTAATCAAAAGATATGACCGTAAATGTAATATTTTTTGTGTAATCTTGCGTGTGTGTGAGGATATGCTGATGTTTGTTACTGAATCACGCAAAATCTACGGATTTAGATTAATTTTGGTACAAAAGTATAATAAAACTTGGATTAACATACAGGATACATACAGGATTAACCCGAAATTTTTACGGGAGCAGAGCTTTGGGACGCAGCTAGTAACAAATATTTGCTTTTCAGAGCTCTTGATTATGATGACGAACTCGTTGAGAGAAGAAGACGCGAGAATGTTGCAAGAGGTGGAAGGGAGATGCCTTATGATAACTACCAACCTTTGTCTGTGGTAAGTTTCTTATAATATGTCGAGTTCAAGGAATTTATATGTGATGATGATGATGATAAGTCTTCAAGACATTCCGATTTCAAGTCTTGATAAATCAAAGTCGTAAAATGTCAAAATCTTTAACTTCCGCTTGTCTTATAGTTATTTTTCACGTGCGGCTTAAGTTCAGATGACAATGCATTAATTGTGATAAGCATGACCTTATTGTGCATCAAAGATCGGCTTCCACAACGGTTACCTGAATGCTGTACAGACTTATTTTGATTTTCATTTATTGCACCAAGCCACACGTTGGATGTCAATAAAAGATTGTTCTTGAAATAACAGTTTTGAACAATCTAATTACATTTTTCTTTACGTTATTGTTGTAACGAAACCAATTATCTTACAACTAAACGCTTATAAATGTTAAGACGTATAATTTATTCATGTCATTATTTTAATAATTCCAGATCTATGATTACTTAGACAGCGTCGCGGCCCGCTACCCAGATACGGTGACTCTAGTGACCCCCGCTCACAGTTTCGAAGGCCGGCCCATCAAATTACTGAAGATTTCCACCACCAACTTCCAAGATGAGAGTAAACCAGTCATCTTCATCGACGGCACCATCCACGCTAGAGAATGGGTCACCGTTCCAGTCGTTACCTATGCGATCCAAAAACTGGTCGAGGATGTCACAGACCCGGATTTGTTAGAGAGATTCGACTTTGTCATTCTTCCTGTTGTGAATCCCGATGGTTATGATTACAGTTACAACACTGTAAGTTATATTTTTTTTATATCTTTCATCACTGTACATGAGTGTTCTGTGAGCTAGCTACGTACATTGAGCGCCTTACGTGTTCAAAACAACAATGTCTTCAAAGTGCTGTTGGGGCTGCCAGGGTTCAGCAATGCATCAGCAATGTTTGTGGAGGTATGAATGGTCAAATTTTCGTCGCTACTTTGGAAAAATTCCACGTCCCTCCTCAGCAGATTTCGCAAAAGCTCCAACGCCATTATGAAGATCATTGTTACGAATTTGGAGTGTCCAATTGTCCATTGATCTCAATTATCTGAATAAATTAATTTTAAAGTTCCTAACAAGATTATAAAAATATGGAAAGATATACCTTTATAATGTGTTTTAGGAACGCTTCTGGCGTAAGACCCGTTCCACCGACCAGCACGCCAGTAGCCTTCAGTGCCCTGGAGTCGACGGCAACAGGAACTATGATTTCTTCTGGAACACAGTCGGAGTCAGCTCCTCTCCTTGCAGCGAAGTATACCCTGGTAATCGCCCCTTCTCCGAAATCGAAACCAGAGTCGTCAGAGATATTATCGGAGAATATCTCCACCGAATGGCGTTATATCTGACCGTGCATAGTTTCGGCAGTTTGATTTTATATCCGTGGGGCCATGATGGAACTCTTTCTTATAATGCTTTCGCTCTTCACACTGTTGGAATAGCTATGGCTGATGCGATACATGACCATCAGCTACCAAATTACCTACCATACACTGTTGGTAATGCTGCTTTGGTGCTGTATGGCGCGTCTGGCGCTGCGGAAGACTACGCGCATTTGGTAGGAGTTCCACTGTCATATACGTATGAACTGCCAGGTTTTAGTGGTACTTCGGATGGGTTCCACTTGGCACCAAGTGCTATTGAGCAGGTGGCGAAGGATACCTGGCAAGGAATCGCAGTTGGCGCAAGAAGGGCTGGTGATTTGTTCGTTTCTCTTAAAAAGTAAAGTTCTCTTGAAAGTAACTGAAAAATATTTTTTTTCTTTTTTTGTATGGTTTTTTTTATTTTATTTTAAAACACAGTCAGAACATAATCAGGTTTTTTCAAGTACCTTTAATCAACAATATACCTAGATTAATGACAGCTCTGAAAACGGCTCGAGATATAGGAGCATACAATAAGCGTGTGCTCTTATTTTTGACAGTCAGCAATAAATACTGTAATGCAATGGGGTTATTCCCAAAGTACTGCAAAAAATGATCCCAAACTAATCCATGAAAAAAATAATATTTTAAGTTAAGTTTCATTCTACTCCGCGATAAAATTAAAATGTTCTCAAAGTAGGTACTCCACGCGATTTTGATATCAAAAAGCATTAATTAGAATATAAAGTGTAGCTGACATATAATAGTACAGTCAGGCTCAAAAGTTTACAATATTTTTATGTATAAAGACAATTTTTAAATAAAATAAATAATGTGCCGTACAGCGGAACATCGCTCCTCGCACTGAGGGTGGGGGATTATATTAATATACGTTTTGCGTGCGGACGGTTGCCTGAGCGCGAGCGGTCGCCACCCTCAGTTACTATCAAGTCGCTTTGTGCCAACTTCTATCCATACATATTAATGTTAGTTAATGAATACAGGAGATCATCAACAATGAGGCCGTGATGAATCTCATGCGCGGGCGCGGGGCGCATGACTTTGCTGTATAATATTAGCCAGTACGGCATAGTGTCGACGAAGATGGGAAGTAAGTGTATTTATTATCATTCTTATACTTACTCAAAAAAAAAAAAAAAGGCTGGATATTCAATTTAATTTTACGATCCTATCATTGGGCTACCGCGTTAGGAATTTTATTCGAGGGTAGATTCCTCGAAGATAAAAAAATATATATACCAATTTATCATTTACAATAATCAGCCATCGCATTAATCAATAATTTAGTTCATAAGATACAAAATAACCTTTTTGGCTTTAGTCCTATGGACGCCTCAAGGGATCTTGGAACCAAAATAACAACAATACTTTTTATAAATATTCTCATATAAATATGATTCTCAATATTTTTTTTGCCTCTATCGCTTGGTCAAAGTTGCCGTGATAGTTGTGAATACTACCCTCATTTGAGGTGGAAAAAATATACGAAGAAAATGTTTAGTACTGAACAATGAAAGACAAATACAGATTGTATATTTCACGTAACATTTAAAGACTCGAATTATGATGAGCGGCACCTAGCTATTGTATGACCCAGCTATTGTAACTAACAGTGACGTGGTCGCTTACTATGGGCCTCATAAGAAGGCTCAAGGTCACCCAAAGGGCGATGGAGCGCGCTATGCTCGGAGTTTCCCTGCGTGATCGAATCAGAAATGAGGAGATCCGTAGGAGAACTAAAGTAACCGATATAGCCCGCAGAATCGCCAAACTTAAGTGGCAGTGGGCGGGGCACATAGCTCGCAGAACAGATAGCCGTTGGGGCAGAAAAGTTCTCGAGTGGCGACCACGAACCGGAAAACGTAGTGTTGGCAGGCCTCCCACTCGGTGGACCGACGACCTGGTGAAGGTCGCGGGTTGCGCATGGATGCGCGCAGCGCAGGACCGGTCGTTGTGGAAATCCTTGGGGGAGGCCTTTGTCCAGCAGTGGACGTCTTTAGGCTGAGAGAGAGAGAGAGAGAGAGGTTATTCTGTTAACAATGTTTTTTTTTCAGTCCATAATTTGAAACATGAATGCATATTTTGGTTTCCTTATAAATGTTGAAACTTTAGGTTAAAACGTAAATACAGTGAAACGAATCTTGAGGTCTTCGGCTGGACCGGCAGGACACAAGACGGAATATCATATTACCCACTAATTGATTGATTATTTTGCTGAGGGCGAAGTATATAACTCAATTACTTTTAATTTAATTTCGATTGTCCATTTAACGATTTACCATAAATACAGCGAATTTTCATCTTCTAAAGTATGTATCTTTATCTTTGGTATTTTCATAATAGATAAAAACTGTTTTATTTCACTTGAAATATGAAAAAAAAAAATAGAAAATAAAAATATTTATTTCGACACCACAATCAAATCAATTAAATTTTTGTCATGTAGCTTAGACGGTAATGCAACTAGGGATGGTGGTCGGTTGATACCTGAACTAGAAAATCCTGTGTCCTTGGTTACTAAACCGAATAAATGGTCTTTTATTAACTGATAGTTAATCAATGGTATACTATTTACATGTAAACATTGTGTTAGCCATATAAAATGTATATTTGAATAATACCGAGATGGAAAAGAAAACAGAATTTGAACTAAGAGCAAAAAAAAAAGGTATTTCAACATTATAAGGATGCAAATAAATTTAAGAAGGAACTATGGGTCTAATCAGTCTTGATATGAGTCTCAAAAACATAAGCATTCTTTGAACCAAATAGGTCAATCTTGACTAGTTTAGTAAACAAACCTCCCGAGATGCAATAAAATCAACAACAAAAAAAAAAAAAATTGGAACGATTATTAAAAAAAATCATCTGGTCTCAAAAGTAGATAATATTAACCAATGTAGCTACAGCTTCTGGTTGACCGAAACATTTATAATGTGTCGGTTATACGATTTACAAAATTGAATGTTTATTTGAGACTTCTCTGTGATTACAATATTTGAAATACTAAATCTGGTTTATGTAACACTGGCAGCCCGTCCCGGTTTTACTCAGAAATATCTATCGGTCCAGTGAATAACATTTTTGTTACGGTAAAAAAAAAAAAAAAAAATACAAATCTTCAATACTTGTAATATAAGTGTGGAAGTGTAAGAAGTGTAGATTGTACACTACAATGTATTGTGTATTTAATAAGAAATAAATAAGTAAAATAAATAGAAATACCTAAAGTAACCAACAGTAGTGCCTGAAAATTCACCAGATCTGACCATGTTTGAATTTGAGTACGAGTACCAAAAAATAAATACGGGAATAAGTACTTAGCATAGGTACTTAAACACAATATGAAAGATATGTCGATAAGTATGTACATGTACAAAGTTTAAGCCACTAGGAAACCAAAATTATACATCATTATAGATTAGTAGATATTCATGTACCCTACTTCACTCAATTATGCATTTACAGTCTACTCTGTAAAACAAAATTGTATATTTTAGAGGAATTTAACTCAATGGTGAAAACATAAATAAAATTTATTGCGAATGATTTTAGTATGATCGTTCGGTCCTGACCTGACAAATACAGTAACTGGGATATATCTAACGATTTTGATACTCATTGATGTTATATTATAACTACTTTAACGAAGGCACATTCGGTTGTTTTTATACGAGTAGGTTTACATTAATTTACATCACAATGGTACAACAATGAGCAAGTATAGGTACTATACATGCATGGACAAAGTACACATTTTTTTCTTTAATGCACTAAATACCATACGAAAAAAAAACTATTTATAGTTGAGTTATAAAAAATTCCAATTGTAAATGTGTAAGGAGATGTTATTTTCTATTCATTGACGAGTTAAATAAAAATGATAACTAGAGTTGTAATGTAACTATAACACAATGTATGATTGAAAATAGAGAAAAGCAGTTAAAATATCTAAGATAATGGTTTTAAAATCAATGTTACTTTCACTGTTTTATACTCGTACTTAATGACCAACAATATTTGAGTACTAAAGTTTACGGATCAATATCATGGATTGATAAGTCAGCATTATATTACTCGAGTTTGGCAATTAAATTGCCGGAAGTTAGCATTGAATTGCTTAAGTTACCTTTATAAACCAAAGTATAAATTTAAATGAATCAATATTAAGGATCGTTAAGTCAGCTTCAAATTACTCGGAAACTGCAATTAAATTGCTCTGAGACAGCATTAAATTGCTAAAGTTACCCAATATAAAACAAATAAATCCTGGATACTAGGGGTTCTGCGAAATAATGTTTTCCAACCAGGTATTGAAGTTTATATCTGATTGATAATGTACAATGCGTGTTTTTTTTCTGAAAAAAAATGTGTAAGGACAATGATGGCCTCCGTGTGTGGTCCCGGGATGAATTCTCGGTCAGGTCAAATTATCTTTTTGAATCGACCTGGGTCAAGTAGTGTGCTATCCTACACACAAGCGACTGTTAACAGCTATAATCCACAAAGGTGGACAATAAAACAATGTGTAAGGACAATAACGACAACCTCCTTGTGTGGTCCCGGGTTTATTTCTCGGTCGGGTCAAATGATTTTTGAAATCAGCCTGAGTCTAGTGGTAATGCTATCCTATACAAAAAGAGTCCTACTGTTAACAGCTAATTCGTAAAGGGTAACGATAATAACGAATACAGTAACGACTGTTATAAATTTAACAGCTATTCCACAAAGGTAAATAAAGTAATGATTGTGGTGTAGCAGCTATAAAAGTATTGGAAAGACGTCCAGTGTTAGCAAATCCATGTTGTTGGGTTGTTATTTAAAAAATAAATGTGTTAGAAAAATATTGTAGTTACAATATATATATAGATATAGATACAATACAACAACAATAGAACAACAAACAAATAAAATACAAATACAAGAATAATTACAATAAAAATAGAATAGTTACAAGAATAAAAAACAAGAACGAAGAATAGTTACAATATATATGTTTGACAGCTGTTTTGGCGATGACCAATGCTAGCAAATCCATGTTGTTGGGTTGGAATATATAATATATAGTAGAGAAAATATACACGCAGATTATTAAAAACTCTATTTATATGCTGAACATGCTACAGGCAAGTTGTAAAAACGTCACTTCAAGTTGAAATAGTCACTTCTCAGCTAATAAGTACATAAATAAATAAAAAATACAATGAATATGTATTTTTATAAACAAATGTAGGTACATTACATATAGTTTATTAATTTAATTATTGTAATATAAAAAATGAATTATTATCAAAACCAAAATAAAACTAAAATAAAAAAAATAGATGTTGTACAGTCACGACAAGATGTTGCCAGAAGGCAGTATTGCCAAGTAGATTGGCAATGCTGATCCTTTAGTCAATTTAGATTGATTAATTAATAGTTATTTCTTAAACAGATTTTGCTTGTAAGCATCATGATTTATTAACAGCAAATCCTTATCTATATAGTATTTCATAGAGATGATCTACATGCTGATCCGGCTATATGTAAATCCATAATTTACACCAAGCTATGGCATCGTGTCTACTTCATGACACAAAATAACTAACAATAATTCTGACATTTCTTCAAAGTTTTGACATATTGTTACACTTGTCATTGTTCATTTTTCAACTGTATTAATTATCATAGAATACAATTTCTACAAATATGGAACCTGGTTGGTCAAAAAAAAAAAAAAAACTCAAGTAAATACAAATATACGTATTTAACACGATTATTATTATAATTCGGTTAACTGAAAACCAAGTATCAATCTCTAACGTCATGGGGATGAATTTTATAGTACGAAAAACGTAAAAACAAAAAGGAAAAGTGTCCGATGTTGGGATGGTGGACATGTTGATTGATAATTTAAACTGTCTTTTATGATGAGTTCGAAAGCTGTGAAACTAGGTGACTTTCGGTGAGGGAAATGTTGCAGAATGTTTTAATGATCCCGATTGGCGAAATGAGTATCTTGAAGTTTATTGCAGATATTTATATGATTCCTATGTTCGCGGTCTTTTGACCATGCACTTATTGTAAAGTTATATTTTTATATAAAAACAAATATATATTTGTAAAAACTGTATATAGAAAGCCATTCAGACATAATGAATAAATATATCAGACGAATCGCATAGATGAGTTGGCCCCGGAGTGGGTTCTGGACTTGTGCTGTGGAGTGCTGGCTCGGCGGTGATGTGTTTTGTGGCGGATACATATATGGATGGGCATCTGGTGCCCGCGTCGGTTTGGAAAAGATCGTTCACATGATAGGACCAATACTGTGATGAGTTTCTTTCGGCGTTTCTTCTCGGCAGTGGTCGTTCCGAAACGCTGGTAGTTTGCAGTTTTAAGAATTGTCATGCTAAATAATTTGAAATTTGATGTTAAGGGTTACCTTTGTTTTATTTTGATTTCATACTAGTGATCGCTAAAATTATTCACAACCTTTGTCTGTATTAAAATCATCAAAAGAAAGGAGGGATGTGCCGTACAGCGGAACATCGCTCCTCGCACTGAGGGTGGGGCATTATATTAATATACGTCTTAGCGTGCGGACGGTTGCCTGAGCGCGAGCGGTCGCCACCCTCAGTTACTATCAAGTCGCTTTGTACCAACTTCTATCCATAGATATTAATGTTAGTTAATGAATACAGGAGATCATCAACAATGAGGCCGTGATGAATCTCATGCGCGGGCGCGGGGCGCATGACTTTGCTGTATAATATCAGCCAGTATGGCATAAATAACAATTCAATAATCAACATTTATATATTCTCTATAATTCAACAATTAAACATATTCAAAAATTAACAATCAAAAACATATTCATTAATGAGCTTTTTTTACATATTTTCCACCAAAGAGATTCATGATTATTATGTAAATGTAGGAATTCGGCTTGAGGAAAACTCAAGAAGTAACTGATAAAATTATATTTTTGAAAAAACTTAAAGTATTTTCATAAAAATAAACATACAATATCCATTTTGACACATTTTCAATTCAAACTTGCTGTCAATTTTTTCTCCTTAATTTAAAATCTTATTCAGAACTTTAATGATCACGATCGATATTGTTTAACCAATTTTGTGACTGACTGTACATAGTGAAATATTTTATAATTATTTAGAAGGAGTTGTTTGAGAATTGATATCAAATAATCTGCGGAGTACATTGAGAATAAATTAAAATACCTATGGAGTAGAATGGGAACAAAATAATAAGTATTTTTAAATAATAATAATTTCGTTGAGTAACACATGTATGAGATTCTTATCTTTTTAGAAAAAAAGAATGGAGTACTTTGGGAACAACACATGCAATGTACCATCCATTGCATTACGGTATTTATTGCTTATACTTAAGGCATATTTTTGATCGAACAATAAAAACGGACCGTTTTTCGCTTTGATTTGTGTGCGATTAATCTGCATATACAGAACCTCCGACATGACGTCATCACACTCCGCCTGGCGGGAACATTTATCTCTTAGTGGTGGTTCTGCATAACAGTTCGCTTCAGCTTTCAATTACGATCATATCATTTAATCGCAAATATCCTGTTTCAATACTGCACTAATCATCTACAATGATGAATTAAGATTGTGGAAAATTAATCAATGTCAGAATAAATTCATGGAATTTTGTTAACTTTAAATAAAGATTGCTTTTGTTTGCGTCCGCTAGAGAAAAACATTGTGACAAAACCTGCACTCTATTTGATGATTTATCGGCTAGTGTGTGAAATGGCAAACTTAGTCGCTGCGTGTGTTACATTCCACGTAATGACCTCTTATAGTAAGCTAAATGTGCTGTAAATTGGTACTGAACTAGTAAAATTGGTCGAAAATAAGTTACACAACAATGGAAAACGGAGTGTAGGGCATCCGGCAGCTAGATGGGTCGTCGATGTTAAGAATATTGCTGGCAACAACTGGAGTAGGATGGCCCAGGACCGAGAAGGTTGGCGTAGACAGTAGGAGGCCTATACCCAGCAGTGGGTCACGGAAGGCTGTGGATGATATGATGAAGTTAAAAAAATTAGGGTTATATTATAATCTTATCACAATTTTTATCATAAAACTAAATATTTTATAATTAGTTCGTTTCCGGTGCATCAATTTAGGTTTTAATCAATGGATCGGCACACCATGGTGCCGGTTTCTAAACCACCTGATAGCCTCTTCTGTTTAACAGTTAGGCGGTTTAGAAATTATACACCAGTCACTTAATGTCAGTCATAAATTTTTTGACTTCCCATGTGAAATAGGTACTCATGATTCAGGATTTCAGTTTTTATTGTTTTTTTAAATATAGGTTTATACAATATTTTTATTACCAACTATTTATAATACGATAGTACTTATATAAGATAGTACTTACTTACTTGCTTACTTACTTACTTAGTGGGCGGGGCACATAGCTCGCAGAACAGATAGCCGTTGGGGCAGAAAAGTTCTCGAGTGGCGACCACGAACCGGAAAACGTAGTGTTGGCAGGTCTCCCACTCGGTGGACCGACGACCTGGTGAAGGCAGCGCAGGACCGGTCGTTGCGGAAATCCTTAGGGGAGGCCTTTGTCCAGCAGTGGACGTCTTTCGGCTGAGAGAGAGGGACAGAGAATACTTATAACCAAATACTACTTAAACTTTAGATTTGGTCAATACTAGAAAAATACACGTCACTCCCATTCAGTCTTCAAGATAATATTATCAAGTCTAACGATTGAGATAATCTTATATCTTTCGAGAACTTATCGCTTGAATGCCCCCTTGGCAAATCGTATGACAAAGAAACGCTCATTGAATTATCAGTCGACAAGAATTCTATCTCTCTTTAATAGGTCAATGATAATATTGAAATCGTTAAAATTTATGTCTCAATTTTTACTAGTAAGAGATAATAGTTTAATCCTCGTTCGCCCCTTAGTTTTTGTAATAATTTGTCACGAATTGCACAATTTTGTTATGGACTACAAATATTTTTATAATAGTGGATGGGCTAGCATCTTTAATTTGCGTATTGATTGATTCTAGCAGGCTTTTGTGATGACCGCCACTGCCAATGCATTTATCTGTGGCGCTGTATCTCAATTCATAGCAATTGTTGTTACGTTTCAATAACCGTTGCGTTTATTGCGATGTACCGTTCGCAAAAGGGGCTGCTTATAAAATGTTGCCTCACTACAATGTTGGTCAGTAGATCGCCATAATAGTGCCACAATGAAGGTTTTGGCATTATTGTTTTTGGCCACTGTGGCTTTGGCGAAACATGAACAGTTTATTGGGTGAGTACCATTGAAAAAAAAAATTCATTCTGTAGATATTTTTTAAATTTATGGTGAATATTTACCAGGAATAAATAAGATTAAAGAGCATTCCTTTTTCTGTCAACTAAAGCTGAATTTTTCTATGTTATTTTTTTGGGAATTACCCAGAATATTATATCAAATTTTTTCTAATAACCTTTGAAATGAACTTTTAGGAAATATTTATATTCTCTAGTACAAAAATGTATAGATAAAAAATATTTATACAGAGAGAGAGAGAGTAAATAGAAATGTCTCTGAAACAGATTATATAATACTATTTATCAAAACTCTAGATAAGCCTGTCACATTTCTCAAATTTTTTTTTTCGGCATTCCTTTTCGACAATTTGCCTTTAATTGCCATTTAGATTCTATTTCAAAGACCAAGTAATTTTATTAGAAGTTTCTTTCCAAAATAGTCTTACTTTACTTTGACAGAATTATAAGTAAATTCCACTTCTGATGTGGTAAAATTGGTGATAACCGAAATTTACACAGGCGAAGTCGCAAAAGCCCTTCGAGCAACAAGGACTTCCGCGCAAAGAGACAATGTTGCTCTATGCAAAAACCACATCCTTTTGTTTCAACAAAAAAAAACATTTTTCCAGTTGGAAGTCCTACTACTTGGGACCAACCTCGTTCGAACAGCTCCAAACCATTGGTCGTCTACACGATGAACTGGACTTGGATATCCTGAGCCACCCCATACTGCAGCGCGAAGGTCTTGTCTTGGTGAAGCCTGAGCAGCATGACGCTTTCATCCAAGCCATGGAGAAAGAAGGCATTTCTTATAGGATCCACAGGGAGAATGTCAAGGCGTAAGTACTAATAAAACCAGTCTTTGAAGTCACTTCATTTCTCTTTTAATTTTAAGGCTCCAATCGTTCAGCCAAACGATGAGTTTGCCGATGTTTTTTTGGGTTGAGAAAGACGCATGTGTGTATGTTCTAGCCGCGCGTATTTTTCTACCCGTGTAACAAATTTCAGCGAAACTTTTTCCCAAGATGAAAAGTACTCTATGTCCTTCTCAGTACTTCTAATTAAATGTAGGTATGCGAAATTTCAAAGAGGTTGGTTCAGTAGATAAAGCGTGAAGAGGTAACAAACAAAAAAAAAATACAAACAAACAAAACCACTTTCACATTTATTATATAACTTATAGTTTTAACAAAAGGCAGGCAGTAATATCACACTTTTACATAATATGGAAATTTCAAAAAAAATATTTTTTGGATAATTTTTTATCGATCACAGACATAGTTTTACCAAAATTAGGATTTATGATAATGGTTAGTCAGAGTATATTGTTTTTAATCCTGTTATCAAATAATCCAAAACTGTCAGAATTTATTCTGATTAATTAATGAAAAGTACCAGATAAAATAACAAAATTAAATCAATATTGTTTATCTACCAGTATTAAGTACTTGTAGATAACAAGTTCTTTTTATATCTTCATTAATTAAGACCTAAATATATTAATGTACAATAGAGTAACTACCTACCTAGTTACCCATTGAATTATAAACTACTATTTTATAAATTAATGAAGTTACCTAACCTACCTTAATACTATCCCATCATTATCCATTTCAATGACCCCACTACTGGGGCACTGGCCTAATCAAGTTGGGCCATGTCCTACCACAGGCCCCATGCTTGATAATACCTAATTACAAAATAGAGTTTATTTACTGTTTGATTAAAATTAAATATACCTTACTCTGAGTTGCTAAACATTTAAAGTTGATTTTCAACCGACTTCAAAAACCATAAAGAGAAGGTTCTCAAGTTGGCTGTATTTTTTAAAAATATTTTTTATTTAGCTAATAAGTCCATCTGCCTACCCGTTATTTCTGTAACTACTTGCATTTGTAAAGTATATTGTGTTGTTTATTTCTTTATTTTTTTTAAAGCGTATTAATTATGATTTTTTTCGAAAATAACAGAGCACTTGACTATGATGACATGGTAATCAAGAAGAGAAGAAGCGAGAAGATAGTCAGAAACTCCCGGGAGATGCCTTACGACAACTACCAGAGACTGGCAGTGGTGCGTATTCTACTGAACATTTTTTGATCAAAATTTTTGATATGGATAGAGTAAATCTCACCATCGCAAGAGCAGCGGCCAAGTCCGAAAATACCGAACCATAATCACGACCACTCACATGCAAAGTATCTCAAATTATTGGTCTAACTTCAAGACAAACTACTTTCAAAAAACAAACTTAGCTTTGCAGTTAGATCTTTAGACACGTTCATACTGCATCAAGAGCAAAAATAACTTTTTTTTAGACTTCCAACTACGTTTTCAATTTTTAGAGAATCGTTACAATAAAGGAATAAAAATTTACCTGCACCTCCTACTTCCAGATTGACGCATACCTCGAAGAGGTTGCCAGCAATTATCCCGATCTAGTCACCCTTGTGACCCCAGCGAACTCCTTCGAAGGCCGCCCCATCAGATACCTGAGGATTTCCACCACCAACTTCGAAGACGAAAGCAAACCAGTCATCTTTATTGACGGTGGCATCCACGCTAGGGAATGGATCTCCCCTCCAACAGTTACTTATGCTATAAGGAAGTTGGTGGAAGATGTCACTGAGTCTGATCTTCTGGACAGGTTCGACTGGATTCTGCTGCCGGTGGTCAACCCTGACGGATATGAGCACACTTTTACTAACGTAAGTTACTATTTTTAAATGATTAAATGATGAAAACTTGATAGTTTTGATCTGATGATCATGGGGGTTCTTCGTTGACTTGAAAACCCTAAAAAGATTGATGAAAATCCCCGTCGAAACCCGTACACCGAGTTTTTTCCAAAGAGCGATTAATAATTTAGTAGCATATCTTTCATCGAAAAATCACGAATTCAAGGAATTCATTAGGAAAACCGGTAACAACTTCCTAATTATATTTGGCTTCATGTTCAAACATAACATTATCATCGTAACATTTTGTAACAATTATATTTGTTGATGATAATGGTGTACGAAGAAGGCATAAATTTACATTCTTATGTATCCATATGATAAAATATAATTGGAAAAATATTTCTATTTCTAGATATTTTTCTTTCTTTTATATTATTTTTTTAATTTCTTTTATAGGTTACTGATTAAATTATTAGTTAAATATTTTGCCCTCATCTTTTTAGCAACTCTCACTCCTCACCTTTTTATCTCAGGGAGGGTGGCCAAAAATATGTAAAGAGAACTTGTACTTGGGAACTCATAGTTGGGAATAACAAAAGCTAAGGCATTCCATTGCCTATATATAAGCTCAATATAATAGATTTAGTGTAAAACGTAGTAAGTATGACAATAAATGATAGAGATATTTTAATTGCAGTCCCGCTTCTGGCGTAAAACTCGCTCCACTGACCAGCACCAGCTCAGCCCCGCCTGCCCTGGAGTCGACGGCAACCGCAACTACGATTTCTTCTTCAACACCGTCGGAACTAACCCCTCTCCTTGCTCCGACACCTACGCTGGCAACCAAGCCTTCTCCGAAATCGAAACAAGGGTAGTCAGAGACATCGTTAACGAAAACCTCCACAGAATGGCTTTATATCTCACCATGCATAGTTATGGCAGCATGATTTTGTACCCTTGGGGCCATGATGGTACGCTCTCTCCCAATGCCTTCGCTCTTCACTTGGTCGGCATTGCTATGGCTGAAAGAATCCAAGCAAGTCAACTCCCTAACTTCCCAAATTATACCGTTGGTAACTCCTTATTGGTTATTGGATACGGAGCGGCTGGCGCGGCGGAAGATTGGGCTCATTTGGTTGGCGTACCCTTGGCATATACTTATGAACTGCCTGGCCTAGCTGGAGGCTTCGATGGGTTCCATTTGGACCCCATTTACATTGAACAGGTCGTGAGGGACACCTGGGAAGGTATTGTCGCAGGAGCGAGGGAAGCTGGAGATTTATTTTTGAGAAACAAGCGATTGTAAATATGATAGATAATTTATTGTGATATTATATATGTTTTTGCATCATTTGTAAATAAAACAAAGAAAAATTGAACAGTTTTTTTACCCTGCTACACCATCAACATATTAGTAGTCATTTTAGTGTGAGTGAATCAGGGTGGTAAATATTCTAGTAAAAAATTACAGCAAGTAGTATTTAAAAGTATAAGCCACGCTTCGGAAGGCAGGTTAAGCCGTTGGTCCCGCCTGATTTAAAAAAAATTGATCAGGGTATGAGGGTATGAATGGCACAGGGTGCACATTTCAGAGGATCAATGGGTAAACTTCGCAGTTATTAAAACCCACCGCATGGGCTATGGCCCATACATAAGGGAGGCCAGTGCCTCACTTGTGAGGACATGATGATGATATTTGTAGAATTGTCTTAATATTACGATTTCCAGTTTCACAAAAGTGTTTCAACCTCATTATTATCTAAGAATATAATCCCAAGGAACAAATAATCGAATCCTGAACTTCTCGAATTAGCATATTGGTTACCGCGTCCGCCGGCGCATGTAAACGTAGCGTTAATTGGAATTTTCCGGGAATTTCCCGTCGTTCCTGGGAAACTTTCCCGCCGCGGATCAATTTCCAATTCCGAATATTCTGTTCGCGTCTGCTGGGATCCTGAGGGATGGGATACGATGTGTTTTAAGATATCGATATTTTTTTATGCTATTAGCTAAGTGTTGAGACTTCGTTCTTTTGAGAATTTCAGGAAATTACTTGAAGTCTTTCCAGGATTTATTCTGTTTTCTCTTTTAAATCACATTTTATAAGTACATTATTATGTATTTATAAATATTTTTATTAATTCTACATTGTAAGTTACTACATGTCCATTAAATTAAATAAGAAAACTTTACTTTTCTTAATTATTTACGATGTTTAACATTCAATGAAAAATAGTACAATAAATAGAAATAACAAAATATAATATAACGAAAAGTCTAATCAAGCGTTCATAAATTTTTAGATAAATATTTAACTAAAGACCACAGATGGTCAAGAGCATCGTCGTCAAACACCGCTTAGTCGTGGTCTACAAGTTCGCATACAATTAGTTAAAGTCCGATGTTCAACTCCGAGTTGCAGAGTAAATACTTCGAAACCACTATGTGGGAACGCGATTAGATTTGTTTTAAACTTGCGTCGGTGAGCAGTGTTCTCTAAAACTTAATGAAGTTCCTATATTAATTAATCGTATTGATTGAAGCGGTGGTAGCTGAATTGTAAAGGTAGACTTCGGAGCAATGCGGCTTACGGCCTGCGTCATGCGTCACTCGCGGCCCATGCGGCCATGCGGCTGTACTTTATATTAGAGAAGTGTATGAAACCCTTTCCGAGCGATGCGTCACGGCCGCATGCGACGGTACGCGCATCGCTCGGAAAGGGTTTCATACACTTCTCTAAAAGTACAGCCGCATGGCCGCATGGGCCGCGAGTGACGCATGACGCAGGCCGCAAGCTGCATTGCTCCGAAGTCTACCTTAACCTTACCGCCTGTGGCTGCAAAGATTCCAGGTTCAAATCCTGCCTGTGCTATATGAGTTTGTATACCAATCTGACTCATGTACGGTAGTTTTCATCGACCACTACTTGCTTCCGGTGAAGGACAAAGTTAGTATACCAATCTGACCTCATGTATTGTAGTTTTCATCGACCACCAATTGCTTCCGGTAAAGGAAAACATATTAAGGAAACCTGCACTCTGGTTGATGATTAACAGCTAGTGTGTGAAATAGAAAAGGCAATGGCCTCCATTACCATTGCCGAGGTAGTCGTTGTGTGTGTTTCATTCCATGTATGTCATGAGGAATAGCACTAAGTCTGTTATTTTGGAAATACCACCTCTAAGGGGGTGAAATGAGTGAAAAATTCACACGGGCGAAGCCGGGGGCAAAAGCTAGTATGTACTAGCTTTTGCTATAACGGAAGAATATTATATATATGTATATGTATACATATATATACATATAATATTCTTCCGTTACTGACGGAGTGATTGATAACAACGCACAGCCAAAACTACTGGGCGTAGAAACGAAGGAAGCTGAAATTTGGCATGTGGGTTCGTTTAGGCAGATAGGGATACACTAAGAGGTGATTTCCCGAAATTCCCACCGGAACAAAGTCCCGAGCCTATGCTCTCTCTCTCTCAGCCTAAAGACGTCCACTGCTGGACAAAGGCCTCCCCAAAGGATTTTATCCGTGGGGTTTTGCCGTAATCGCCACGCTTGGCAAGCGGGTTGGCGATCGCAGTGTGATGGCATAGTACGCGGAAAGATGCTGCTGCCCATCCTCCGGTGTTTTAAATCCCTTAGTCGCCTCTTACGACACCCACGGGAAGAGATGGGTTGGTGCTATTCTAGGGCCACACCACAGGCCAATGCTAAGCGAGCCTATGCTAATACTAGCTTTTACCCGCGGCTTCGCCCTCGTGAATTTCCCACGGGAACAGTGCTTTTCCCGGGATGAAAGATACCCTATGGCCTTCTCAGTACTTCTATGTGTATGCGAAATTTCAGAAAGATTTGTTCAGTAGATGAAGCGTGGAAAGGTAACAAACAAATATATAAAAAAATAAACAAACACACTTTCGCATTTATAATACTAGTTAGGATTAGGATAGCTAATTATTTTAATAAATCAAATCGGCTTTACCGACTAGAACATAGGATAAACGTTATTTCTAATAGTATTCCATTTGCACAAAAGTTGGCTCGCATTAGTATTCAGCCGAGTCGTCAAGACAGAGCGCATAACTTCTGTCGCAAGAGAATAGAACCTTATTTTGTTTGAAAACTCGTTATTTTATTTACAGCATTGGCATTTCCTTTCAATAAGGGATTTTCGGAGACCCAATTTAAAAAAAATAGTTCCAGATGAATTCATAAGTGGCGCTTAGCAAAAGGAGACCATTCAAAAAGCAAAAGGGCACGGTATTGGCATTTAAAAAAAATAAAACCTAATAAAAAAACATCTAAAAAGTATCAATATTATTTAAAAAAAAGTTTTATTATCAAGTATGTTTAATCAAAACTTGTTGTAAAGAAAACATGGATAGAAATGTATAAAATAAGGTTTTTATGAATGCAGACTATAAAAATAAAGACGAGAAACCTCTTGGAAGGGAATTGGGGTCAAATTAACATGGTAAGCAATATTGGGCCGCCATCAATCAATGCTTCATTCAGGCCACGTCCTCTGCTGTATTTTTTGGGCCTGACACGAATGTATTACGGTTTATCGAACCTTATTATCTTAAGAAATTTTATGGGAAATGGAAAATATTAGCCAATCAGTATTACGGAGGATTTTATTATCGGTGTTTTTTAATTTGCTAAAAATAGGAATTGATTTTATAAGATTTTTTGCTGCTTTTCGCTTGGCTCTCGTGAAAAGCTAGGGATATAAAGTACGCTGCTGTACTCTGTTTTTCGTATTTTCTATTCGTGTACCAAATTTCATAGAAATCAGTGTAGCAGATTTTGCTTGATGGAGTAACAAACATTCTCACATCAAAACTTTCTAAGAGTCATGTCACAGGGCGGGCGCTTCATAGAACGGCGCGTCAAATATACCTACTACTACTACAAATGAAACTGTATATCCGTGAAGTCAGTAACACGTCAATGTGTGCGATTTCATAGTCATAACGTCCCAATACACAAAAGAAAGGAAAGTGCGGGGAGTGCGGGGGGGTGCCATATTGCGAGAGGGTCAGGGAGTTTCCTTTCTGTACGTAGTAGGTACTTATATTAATTCTGTGGTGATGTGAAATGTGTGGTAGAATTTGAGTATATTAGTCGTAGAAGTAGGAAGGGCTGCCTGGCGGCGATAGAATTGGAATATGACAATGTTTGTATCACAGGGCGGGCGTTTCATAGAAACGGGGTGTCAAATATACCTACTATTACTACAAATGAAACCGTATATCCGTGCACACGTCTGTGTATGCGTTTTCATAGTCATAGCGTCCCAATATACACAAGAACGGGAGAGAAGTAGAGGTGTTATATTAGTGTCTAATATCAGTATTCATGTTATCGAATATAACGATTAGTCGGTATTACGTTCCGTTAACGGTTACCCAGGAACCGTCAAGAACCGTCAGCGTATATGTAGCGCATTGCTGGCACGGATCGCTTTAACAGGGTTGGTTGAGAACTTCCGAATACGATACGAGTTCGCCGCGTTCCTGTTAGGCCGGACAATCGACTAATATATTTTATGCGAGTGATATGTACGTAGGTACCACCTAGCCAACCGAATGGACTGGACCGAATGGACTGATTGGGCTGGATTGAATGGACTGGACTGAATTTTGAGCCACAAAAAGATGATTAGGTAGGTAGGTAGGTACCTACCTAGGTATATAGATCGCAACTCGCAACTGAATAGACCGATTGGGCTGGACTGAATGGGGCGAATGGACTGGGCTGAATCGTGGGCTACAAAAGATGATTAGATCGCAATTCACGAAAGTAGTATATTTCAATTCCAAAAAAGAGTACCAGATCACAATCCACAAAAATAGGAACTTTCCCACTTCATATTTCGGAGACGACACCGCAAAGTGCGTTTCCGATAACAAATATTCAGTGATATCGGTATCGTTCTGTATCATAGTAACTCTTATAACTAGGAAAGGCTAGAGGTAACCGTTTGAGGTGCCTGATATATAACTGTTACCGGATAACCGATTACTAAGATAGCTAAGAACCTAATATATTCGTATTATGATATTATCGCTAATATCATGTTCTCGATAACGGTTACGATATATTCATAACACCTCTAGAGAGAAGTGCAGGGGTGCCATATTGCGGGAGGGGCAAGGAGTTTCCTTTCTGTACGTAGTACTTATATTAATTCTGTGGTTTGTGTGCAAGCCGACCGTGCTACTAGCGGGGGTGTCGGTCTGAAGGATGGGGCCGGGGATGCAGAAGTCAGTGCTGCGCAATGGCGTTTTTGCATACAAGAAATCAGATTGACGTCTTCCATCACACTATTTTTGTAGTGGGTAGATGGTAAGAGCGGCCAGCTCGTTATTGTAGTTCTAGAAGGGGGCGCGCGCTTCCTACTTTTGTGGAGAGAAGTGAAGATTTACTTCTATTTGCAAAGTTGCACAGAGGTGCAATTTCAGATCAACGCCAATAAGAATTCAATCAACCACCGACATCCAACTCGTGAAGGGATAAAAATATACGATTTCCGCAAATTATTGCTAGGACCAAGTCATACGCGTTTTGTAGGTTTTTTTAAATAATCAACTTATGTGTACCTGTGTTTTAGCAAATATATAATTTGTTGGCTGCAGTCACTGTCATGTATTATTTTTAATTGTTTTAAGTATATCTTGTTATTTGTCATTCCTATTATATTTCAGTCATGTAGTTTGAACTAGGTATATTTATTAGGAATATTTGTAAATTTCTAACAGTTACCCGTATGTACTGTACACCTAGGTTTCCGTTATGTTCTAAAAGTAGGTGTAGTCAGTGTTAGACTATTTGGTTATACCGCTAATGTTATTTGTTTTGGTACAATTTGTTCTACGTACCTACACATTTGTATTGTATCAGCTTACTGAATGACAAAAAGTTAAAATTAAAAATATTTTTGTGTATTTTCGTATCCTAATCCTAACTAATATTATAAATGCGAAAGTGAGTTGGCCTGTTTTTTATTTGTTTGTTTGTCACCTCTTCACGCTTCATCTACTGCATCAATCTTCCTGAAATTTTGTATACACATAGTTAGAAGTACGGAGAAGGACATAATGTACATTTCATCCCGGGAAAAAGCACTGTTCCCGTGGGAAATTGACGCGGGCGAAAGCTAGTATTCCTATAAGTCTCTAATACTCCTCAGTATATTCGTTCTCGGTAATCGCTTATACTTTAGACCACACAAGAGAATTATTAAAGAATTTGAATGACTGCGTTCAGTCAAATCTAATTCACGGAATCCTTCAAATCCTCAAAGAAATGAAAGGTGATATTGGCTTGCGACGGTAATTGAATGATTCTTATCAAAATAATATCCAGTGATATTGAAAGGTTATGTTCCAATAAAGCGAGTTTTAGAATCGATTTAAACTTCCAATTTTAATATCTTCTTGGTATTTTATTATCATTTCTGTTGGAAGTAGAGAAATTAGGATACTTTGTGATAGTAGTATACAATCAGTACTTTAAATATAAGTAGGATTCTAGGTAGTACCTAGATCGATACAACTTGATCCAAAAGTAGAAAAAAAATAACGCGATGTCGGTGATCGTTAGAACGGCTGAAAAAAGCTGTATTATGTGAAGCTTATCATGTTTTATGTGAATTATGTGAAGCTTTAAGAATCCTAATCCTAACTAATATTATAAATGCGAAAGTGAGTTTCTTTGTTTATTTGTTTGTTACCTCTTCACGCTTTATCTACTGAAGCAATCATCCTGAAATTTCGCATACATATAGCTAAAAGTACTGAGAAGGACCTAGGGTACCTTTCATCCCGAGAAAAAGCACTGTTCCCGTGGGACATTCACGCGAGCAAAGCCACGGGCAAAAGCTACCGCAAATTTAAAAAAAAGCACTCTCTATCTGTCAATCTTGAAAAACATGTATCAAATTAATTACCTTTACGTCTAAAGTTAATACTATGTAGATTAACTTTTTACTTTTCTAACAGTTTTTATAATATAAAAACTGTGTTTTTATATTATATAAATATGCAAATGTAAAGAAACTTGAGAAGAATTTTATTTTTATTTTTCCAAAACAAGAAATCCAATCTTTTGAGGCCTACGAGTCGGAAAAAAACAAATCGCACTACTTTAGCGCGGGAAAAACAGTTTTCAATATAACTTTAGCAGTATACTGCAATAAGTTCCTCTGTTTGGTATAAGTTCTGGCTTTACAGTTAAGGTGACTTGTGCGCAGATAAAAAATAAAAAAAATATTTTTCATTTTATTTGTAATGTTTTTGTCGACACGATTGAGTGTATGTGAGGTGCAGTTAGCCTATGGCCCTTATAATAAACATTTATTTGGCTTATAAATATATCATTCTTAATTCTGTCTCCTTGTATCATACCAAGAATCATCAGGAAAGACTTACATACTCGTACATACATAGAACCACGTCTTTATCCCTTACGGGGTAGACAGAGCCAAGAGTCGAGTGACTCGAAGGCCACGCTTACCTGTATAGTGGGCGTTGTGATAAAATGGAGATTCAGCTATAGTGACAGGTTGCTAGCCCATCGCCTATGAGTGGAGGAATCCCCAGTTTAAAGCCCAACGAAAGACTTTCCTTCCTAGACTATTGAATCGTTCCCTAGACACCGAGCCTATGATCCGCAAATCGTGACACGTCGGTGCTTCGCGTGGTGCATCTTTTGACAGTTAAATTCGATAGTGATGAGACATGTAAACATTTCAATCATTAATCATGCTGTTTTTTTAAGTATTTAATTTCGATTATAATAAAATAGAAGATAAATAAAATATTTGAGGCCTGTTTGCATTTTTATTTTATGTTATGAACTTTATACATTACTTTAAACTATTTACATGTAACAAATTTACTCCATATTTAAATGAATCTATTGATTAAGATATATTTATGTGTGAGTGTCGACTGTGCCAATCATTAATACATCTATCTTGTCATTTGTTTTCACGCATAAAGCAATAGGATTTGGTCTATATTACCTATCACTCTAGTAGTAAGGAATTCGAAACTCAATGCTTTCCTTTCAAAATACAGCATTTAATAGGTTCTTACGTTTGATTACTACAAAGCAGCAGACAGACGGATTGACTTTTTAAACTTAACACATCTCGTTTGCGTCGACGGTTCCTCGCCTTTCCCATGACATTCAGTAAGCCTACCCTTAAGCAAAAGTTTTATTAAAATTGGGCCAATAACCGCCTTTGTTACCAAGTTTGTCGTATTATCGAATGCGGATTTGAGGCCAGACTCAAAAAATGTAAGTTTTTAATACAAAAGTCTAAGAAAAATTTACATAATACAGAGATGATGATACGAATCGCTTATTAATTATTAGTTCGTGGAAATTTTATTTTTAGCAGATTTTAAAATGTTCAATTTTGTTATACAAAAGCTTATAAAAAAAATTACCTCTTTAGTATTTCCTTCTAAGATATTTCCGATTTAAAATATACTTACTTAAGTAACATAATAATAAGCTTTTGAAAGTTATTAGTTTTGATATGTAGTATGTGTAGATTTATCATTGTATAGACACAATGATACCTATTTAATCACTCAAATTAAATTATAACATTTCATACATCGTAATCGGATAAATACCGCATAATAACATGCAGTTTTTATTTTTAAATTAGCTGAGCCCCAGGGCTTCGCTCCCGTGGGATTTTGAGAATAAAAAGTACCCTATATCCTTCTCATTAATCCTAAATATGAGCATGCAAAATTTCAAGAAGATTAGTTTCGTAGACAAAGAGTGAAGAGGTAACATATCAAACTCACTTTCGCATTTATAATACTACCTACTAGTTGGGATCGTCACGCGAGCGAAGCCCAAGGGCACAGCTAGTTTATATACATAAACCCTATAAATATTAATTTACACAAATTTTTGAGAAGTCTTCCACAAGTAATCTAAACTAGCCTGTGCCCGCGACTTCGTCCGCGCGTAATTTACTATTATTTTTATCTCAGGTTCTAACCGACGTATCAAGATTAAACCTACACCAGATTTGAGGTTAGATCTTCAAAAATACAAATGGACTGGCCGCCTTCACTACTTGCTAGTTTTGTGTCCTCTTATTTATATGTATACACATTAAATACTTGTACTTAAAATACCTACCTTACTGTAAAAAATAATTCAGGCAAATAAGACTTTTTTTTTATGTACAGACAAGTTACAGTTTTATTGTATATATTGATTCTTCTTCTTCTTCTGCGGCTCACTTCGTCCACTGCAGTAATAGTACATTGTGATATAAGTGCGGTAAGTTGAAAATTACAGCCGAGGCAATATTGCTAGCCCGAGCCGTAGGCGAGGGCTACAAGAAAGGCAGAGGCTGTAATTTTCAAAGCGCACGTATGTCATACGACGTTTTATAACATATTTGCGAGGAAATATTTAAATAAAACTCGGAAAACGACAATACCAAAGAAAAAGCGCGCGGTATAATTTTACTTGTTCACAAATTAGCGATGCGCGCGCATCAGTGCTTTTTTTTTAAGGAAAATGCATAATAAACAGTCAGTATTACCAATAAAGTAAATAAATATTTTTGTGTTTTGTTACAGATAAATGGTTGTAATTTATTGTCAAAATTAATTTAAAGAATTAAATTTTTATTTATTTTATCTCCTAAAGTTAATTTTATTCATAAAATGTTGACCACTTTTCTGACATAAAAACTCTTTGCTAAGATTTAAAAAAGTATCGTTCGTTTTTAGACGGAGCGTGCGTTTTACTTTTACAATAACGCACAAGTGCGTAATGAGATACAATACAATACAATACAATGTAATTGGTGAAATAAGTGACACTTTACGAGCAAATATGTTATAAAATAAATATATTGATTACAAGGGTATAATCAACTCTTAAAAAATTTCAACCTCTTAAACACGGGCGGATTTCATCTCCCGATTGTTATTAACTTTTTTTCTCCATTTTTCTCCATTTGCTCTCATAACTCGCTGGATCGCCGCCATTATAGACTCAATACTGCGATCCGAGATTCAATTTTATTTCCGATAGTGTATTAGTTTTTTAGTGTGTCTTGAGAAAAATATAAGTTCGATTCTCATCTTGGCTAGTAATTGTTATTTGATTTTTATGCTAAGGTTCGTATTAAATTATTCATAATTCCTTTATTATTTCTGTCAGTCTGATTATCTCTCTATCACAAACCTACCGTAGTCTAGTGATAGGCATAAGTACTAACTAGGTATCATCAGCTTCTTTCAGAAAACTGCACAGATTTTTTGATTTCGCATGAGATAGAAAGAAAAAAATAGGGTCAAAAAAAAATTTTTTTTATCGTATAAAGCCTTCTAACGACTCAATTGTAATTAACATCTCAATCCAAGACAGAATTAACTGCCAGAAAATGTACGTTGCAATCTCGAGACTGGGCGAAATGCATTCCAAGGCTACGTACAACTAAAAGACTTGAAACGCCTTCAGATGAGAAATTTTAATGAATTCTTGCCATCTTTGGTGATATCGCACAAATATACTAGATGTGGCATAAAGGAAACATTCATATTTTCTTTAATTATATATTTAGTTGGTATTTACATGCTTTTATTAAATTGTTTAAGACCATTTCAGCCCCGCTCCACCCACCGCTAAGCAAATCATAGGCCACTTTTTACATTACTGACCAAAAAGGAGTGTTATGTTTTCAGGGTTCATGTATGTATGTAATTTCTTTATTCCAAAAATTCTGAACGGCTTAACACATTTTGATGAGAGAGGTATTTTTAGATTCCTTGCATTAGCCCGAATGATATAGGCTATGTAAGTTGTCAGTAGTGTTTTTTATTTTTTTTAATAATTAGCTTGTTGTACGCTATCCTTTTCTGTCCTATATCTTCTCTTTCTCATCCACGTAAAATCTGCGACTTTGGTGACGTCGTCGTTCATCATAGACCAAACTCCAAATGAATCTATACTCAAAATGGCGTGTAGGGCATTTCTGGCTGCGATTAGTTAGAGCCGATTACATACCAGCAGACTACTCAATAACCGTACGAATATACACTTTATTTATGAAATCCAAAATCCTAATCCTAACTAATATTATAAATGCGAAAGTGAGTTTGTGTATTTGTTTGTTACCTCTTCAGGTTTTATGTACTGTACCAATCTTTCTGAAATTTCGCATACACATAGTTCGAAGCACTGAAAAGGACATAAGGTACCATTCATCCCGGGAAAAAGCACTGTTCTCGTGGAAAATTCACGCGGGCGACCCCGCGGGCAATAGCTAGTTAACAATAACAACAAAATGAAAGTGTGAACTACTTTAAAATACAAATTACTATTTCCGTATCCTCAATTACAGGCCAATTCGGTTCAATAATAAAGTTTAAAGTAACCGACAAAAACACAAGATATCAGAAGAAAGCAAGCAAGGAAACAAAACGAAAACAGACTAGCGATACATGAAAGGAAAATGGAGCGGAGTATGATAGGAATAATAATATCGGACAGAATTACAAACAAGGCTATTAGGAAAAAAACTAGAATTACAGACATAATTGAGAGGATACGGAATCTTAAATGGAAATGGGCTGGGCATGTATGTAGGATGGAAAATGGAAGATGGGCGAAGAAAATCACAGAGTGGATACCTAGAGATGGAGAGAAAGCAGGGAAGACCGAGGACACGCTGGAGTGACGTTAAAGCTGGCCATTGACGATCAAGTTTTTTCGCGTCAGTCGAGACGTAAAACTGTGGCATCACTCCAAATGGTTTTAGGCCTACTAGAATTCCCCACTCACTGGCGTCACAGTTTTCGATCGGCCGGGCTGAAGGGTGACCTATTTTGTGTTGAAAAAAAAATGTATTCTGACTCCGAAGAAGAAACTTTAATTCTTACTGCGGCTACAATTTGTTGCCATATACTCACTGAAAAACAAGAAAGAAAGCAATGGATGAAAGAGTGGCTTAAACAAGCTAATTATTAAAAAATAAAAAATAAATTGAAACGTTTATTCGGATTTGTTATTGAAATCTGTATTTTACGTAGCATATTTCTGAAAAAAATGTTAGTACAATTTTAGTATATTTGAATTTTGCTTTTTAGTATCGAATTAAAATTTCCAACTGCAATATCTCCACAGCTTCTAGGAGTCATCATTCCAGAAACACGCTCAATCACCGCGGGCGATGCGAGCGAACTGACGACTTGGAATGACGATCACACACTCACGGGCAGTTTGGCGCGATGCGCCGTTGGATTTATGGTAGTCACGGAAAATTTCCGTGGCGCGTCGTCAGTTAAAACTCTGGAGTGATGATTCTCTCTCTCACGATCAAATTTTGGAGTGACGCCACAGTTTTATGTCTGGACTGACGCGAAAAACTGATCGTCAATGGCCAGCTTAAGAAAAGATGTGGCGCAGACTGAATGGGACAGGCGAGAACTAGAGAGAGGTGGAAGAAGCTGGGGGAGGCAGGGTTAGTTTTTTTATCTTTAGTTATGTAAAACTTATATTTCTGGTAGAATAAAGGCTTTTTTATTTTATTTATTTATTTATCAGAAGAAAGCAATGTCTCTTCCATATTCTTTATAAGACGGAACGTCTCTGGAGTAGCAGGTAATTAACTGGGATGATTTTAATGAAAATTATTATTGGCTCCTGTTTGCATTTGATTATGCACAGAATAGTTTCTTCTCTTTTTTTCATTTATTCATTCAATTCTGTTTGGTTATTTTTTTACATGAAAAATTTTTTCAGCAAATTAAGTAAATTTGTGGTAGTTTTAGCTATATAAATGACGAAACTTAAGAAATTGTTAGTGGTAATGGTTGCAGAGTGAATCTAACTAATTTTTTAGATCGACGGATTTAGAAATTTCTTTTCTAAATAAAAGTTATTATTATTTTGAGAGCCACGGGTCTATGGGGACTTGGTCCTTTGAGGCTTTCATGGGACCAAAGCCAACACGAAGAGGCTTTTTGTACCTTTATTCTAAAAGTGAGATGGCTACATCTGCGGAGATCTGTCCCTTATTGTACCATAGGTATTTACTAACGGACAGTCCTCCAGAGTTGCTGAACGATTGCTAGGTAGGGATTAACATGGTTTGGGCTATGTATTATTCTATTATGCCCGTTGGAGCGATGGCATCGCCAAAATTGGAGGCCCGCTGTGGAAAAGGACTGCAAAAGATCGCGAAGCTTGGCATGTGTTAGAGGAGACTATGTCCTGCAGATTAGTAAAAGAAGAAGAGATTTTTCTAAGATACGATATTCTCAAATAATGTTATCTAATGAGATTGATAAACTGCAAGTTACTGCACAAATTAAACCAGATGGCGCTGTGCCAGACTCCCTGATAGAGTTTAATCACCAAATGGCTCACTGCACCGTCGGCAAAAGAACCATTAGTCTAAGTTCCAGCTTTGACTATTTACTTACACTACTATCCAAAAGGGAAGATGTTTTCATGCTTGTGATATAATCCCAACTAACATTATAAATGCGAAAGTGAGTTTTTTTGTTTGTTACCTCTTCACGCTTTATATACTGAACCAATCTTCCTGAAATTTCGTATACGCATAGTTAGAAGTACTGAGAAGGACATAGGGTATTTTTCATACCAGGAAATATCACTGTGGGAAATTCACACGGGCGGAGCTGCGGGCAAAAGCTAGTAGGTTAATAAAGATAAGATAAGTAAGATAAGATAAGTAAGTAAGTAAGAAGTAAGTAAGTATAAGTTGTTAAGATCTTTAATAACTCAATAATTCATTTATAATAAAAATATTTCAATAGTTTCTATGGATCGTTAACGGAGTTTCAGATTATAGAAGGTAGATTTTAAATGTATAAGGTACCTTCGTGACAAAAATGAACTAGACGCGGACAAAGTCACGGGCAAAGGCAAGTATAAAATGAAACATCTTTTCGATTAACTCTTAATTTTATACACCAATTAATCGCGTATTCTCAGAAATCTCCTAATTACATAAATATCATAATCTATATAAAAGAAATATTCAGGGTGGAAAATTCTTGGAATATCCTGCTAATGAGGTATCGTTACTTTGATCAATTTCACCGTAAAATTGGGATATAACGTTATAATGATCATACTAATTTTACCAATATTATAAATGCGAAAGTTTGGGTATGAATTTCATTGTTACCCAATAACACAGGGCGGGCGCTACATAGAAACGGGGCGTTAAATATACCTACTACTATTACAAATGAAACTGAATGTCCGCGAACCCGTCAGTAACACGTCAATGTGTGCGTTTTTATAGTCATAGCGTCCCAATACACACAAGAACGGGAGAGAAGTAGGGAGTGCGGTGCCATATTGCGGGAGGGGCAGGGAGTTTCCTTTCTACGTAGTACTTATATTAATTCGGTGCCAATAATGCAAAATCTACTGGACGGATTTTGATATAATTTAGTACAAGGGAAGAAAAAAACGGGGATTGGATATAGAGTACTTATCGCGAAATTTCCACAGGAGCAAAGACCCAGGGCGTAGCTTGTTAGTAAATTAATAAATAATAATCCATACTAATATTATAAATGCGAAAGTTTGGATGTGAGTTTGTGAGTTTGTGAGTTTGTGAATTTGTGAGTTTGTGAATTTGTGAGTTTGTGAGGATGTTTGTTACTCAATCACGCAAAATCTACTGGACGGATTTCGATGAAATTTGGTACAGAGGTAGATAATGACCTGGAATAGCACATAGGCTACTTTTTATCCCGGGAAAAAGCACTGTTCCCATGGGAAATTCACGCGGGCGAAGCCGCGGGCAAAAGCTAGTAATATTTAAATTAGTTAGAGTTTTGAATACTCGTACTGTAAAGGGGCCATCCATTAATCACGTGAGGCTTGAATTGAGGGGGGAAGGGTTTGACAAAAATCACGGAATATCACAAGGGGGAGGCGGGGTGTAGTAACATATCACGTGTATTTGTTTTTTCATTATTTTTTCTTTTCTGTATAGACATTTTTGACATGGTACTTGATTTCTGAACAAAATATTCTAAAATAATTAAGATTTTTTGTAGATACTAAAAATACACGTGATGTTGGGTGGGGGTGGGGGTTGGTCTTAAACCTCACCATGTATCACCAAGGGGGGTTAAAAATTATTAAAAAACATCACGTGATTAATGGACGGCCCCAAAGTTATGTAAATGTGGAAAAAAATTAAAAAAAATAACTTGAATTGAATGAAAAAAAATGATTTGTCCCCATAATACAGTTTTAAATCATATAGAGAAAATAAGAATACCTCGTAATTTTTTTTTAAAACTTTCTTTTTCATGTAAATACATGACACGGCTTGGCAGTAAAATCGACTCGAATGCCGTGACGGAAAATGGTGTGACCATCGTGCAACCACGTACTCAGAGGTATTTACATCTGCTAAGCGTCCTGTGAAGGACAATTTTTCGTTTTGCTTCTTTTGGATTTTTTTTAACATTTTCAATTACAATTAAAATGTTTATTAAACGCTTATTATTAAAGTATTTTGATTTTCACGTGTAGGTATTCTTATATTTTATAAAATAAAGTCCGAAACGCGTCTGTCTGTTCGCGATAAACTCGTGCGGTTTTCACCAATGGACGGGGTGGATCATGAAAAAGGTTTTGGTGTATAACTTACGCGGGCGAAGCCACGGGCAATAGCTGGTATTTAAATAAGACACTAGCATCAGAACCTGTCCATCATCAAAGAACCTTTGTCGAGAGCCAGCCTTTGACAGAGCGCCACTTGCGTTCTTTAATGTAAATAGTGTGATGTGGTACACGAATGGAACATGACGCAAACAGTTTTGATGTAAAACATCTATTGGCGTGACTTGGCAGTCGAGTCATCTGTTTTACATCTGCCGGACATCGTCCCGTGGTGACCAACTTTTTTAATTCTCTGATGAAATAAATACAGGGTTAATTACTTTTTAAACACGAGCCATTTCTTTAAAAATATGCTCGATACATGAAACACAACAACTTATTAAAGATAGTAAAAGAAGAACATAAAATTTTGATTTTCCATACTAAGTCCAGCTCTCGTAGAATTTCGGTGCCATTTTAGGTTATATTCTAATCGTGTACCTACCAAATTTAATCGAAATCTGTTCACCACACACATCTAAACTTTCGTATTTATAAATTGAGTAAGAAATTCATAATCCTCCTTAAAGTTTGCTTATTTGATAACTTTACTGTAAAAAAACACATAAAACAAAATTAATGTACAAAACATTAAAGATAGTAATAACCGACTTATCCCATATAGATTTTATTATGACGTCAACTTTTCGTTGTACGCGTTCGTTTTCGTCAACCTTAGGTACGTGGTACTTATATTAATTCTGTGCCTTAGGTTCCAATTCCACTATTTTTGTTCCATGTTACAACCACTCATACGCAGACAGTCACAGACTTAATTAACGTCAAGAACTCACAATTTGTCAGTGCGAAGTGAACCAACAAAGAACTCCATCCCAAACACTGGGATATAGGGTTACTAGCTCCTTGTCCCTGCTTTGTTTGCGTCTTTGGAAAGGCTCTTTGATGTTTCCGTGGACTACAACTTAAATAGTTTAATCCGTATTTTTACTTATAAAATAAAGTTTCCCGCCTCGTCTGTCTGTTTGTTAGCTATGAATTTAAATATACTGAACGGATTTTCATGCGGCTTTCACCAATGGACGAGATGGGTAATGAGGAAGGTTTGAGCGAAGTTTGTTTAAAATGTAAATTGTCTCAAAATAATTTACTAATATTATAAACATGAAAATTTGAACGGTTATTTGTTACTCTGGGCTTTTCAATTTTGATGAAATTTGGTACACAGTTAGGGAGTAAAAATTTAATATAGAATAGTACTCTATTCCATGCTTTACTAAACTTGCTGCGGGCGGAGCCGCGAGCACTAATCCTAACTAATATTATAAATGCGAAAGTGAGTTTGTTTATTTGTATATATGTATTTGTTACCTGTTCACGTTTTATATACTGAACCAATCGTTCTGAAATTTCGCATACATATAGTTAGAAGTACTGTGAAGGACATAGTGAAAAAGCACTGTTTTTTCGTGGGAAATACAAGCGGGTGAAGCCGCGGGCAAAAGCTAGTATGTTATAAATATGTAGGTACCTATTTAAACAACTAAAAAAATAGTTTTTCACTAAGATACCGATATTAAAAGACAAAGAACAGAGGAAATATTCAAAAGTAATATATCCCGCATCCACTACACAAAAGCGCTTAGCCGAGAAAATAATAAGAAAGCTTATATTTATTGCAAGCTTTACAAAGACCGGATCTTTAAGGCCGAAAGTTTCGAAGTAGGACAATGAGTAACTTATATTGCCTCGCCTAGCCTTAACTACTGCAAGTTTAGGCCATAAATTTAAATATGAATATGTCGTTTCGTGCTTGAAGTCAGCAGGGGCGGATATAGGGGTGTAGGTAGCCTACCTATATCTATTAATTATATCCATATATATAATATATCGCATACATTCACAACACAAACATAATTTATAATATTTATTTAAAATACACAAGCTTCGCCTGGCGGCAAACTGATAGCTGGCAGGCCGATCCTGCCAGCTATCAGTCGATATTATCCACACGTATAGCCGCATGCGCCTACGCCTCGCCGCAGCGCTTTCACGAGACGACGCTCGCCAGTCATAGGCGCAGGGCATTTAAATTTATTTTACCGACAAATTCCTACAACCATGATTCTTATACTTAACATTATTTTGATGTTTTTAGACATCCTTATATAAAAAAAAAGAATTTTGATGATCCGATATGAAATGGGAGGGTAAATAAACTATACTGAATTGCTCGTAAACAAAAAAAGTTTACAATAGAGATTACTGTTCACAATTAATTAATAAGACTTCATTTACCTGTAAATAAAAGTTGGCCGGTTTATAATAAGGCTTTCTAGCAACGAACTAATATACCATAGAACTCTAACAACGCCAAAAAAATGGTTCCACGAAATAGGAACCTCGGTGGGCGGGGCGTAAAAAAGAAAACTCACTTCGCCTCAGTTCGCCGTGGCGCAGCGCGTTCAACGGTTGTACTTGTACCAAACGCATAAGTGTCAATTGTACGTATCATCGAGTAATTTCGCAAGTTTAATTAGCAAAAATAGGCCATCGTGTGTCGTAAAGTGGTGTAGAAATCACACAGATATGAAGAACAGCGGAATTACCTTTCTTTCCTTTGCCGAGACTACGTAGTACTTAAATTAATTCTGTGCCGAGATCTTCAACGCCAAGCGGCTGGCCGTTTGTTTGAGCGGTAGCCGGCTGCCGCAGTGTGTTGACTCCGCCCCGTGACCTTGACGCGCCCAATCGTGTACTAGCTTTTTCTATGAGAATGTGTGAGTGACTTCCAACGGCCCCGGCGGCCCTGCCCCGGTGACGGGGCCGTTGGAAAAAAAATTTCCAACAGGCCCGGCGGGCCCGGATTTTGCGTTGACGGGGCCGTTGGAAAAAAAAATTACTAACGGCCCCGGCATGAATTTAAAGCATACGCTCCGGTAGTGTTTAAAGGGGGGGAAATTGTGTATTATTGTGTAGACCTTAAATATGAAATGAAAATAAAAAAAGAGTTTGTATGTAACAATTAGTCTTTATTGTTGATAAAAAATAAATATCAACTAGGTATCAACAATCATATATATAAGAAAATAAAATACATGATGTTTGTTTTATATCATGACACAGAATACATAATAGTACAAGTATTAAGATAACAATAATATTTATTTTATTTATTTATTTATTTAACCTTTATTGTACAAACACCTTTATTGTATGGCACAATAGGTGGACTTAATGCAGAAGCATTATCTAACAGTCGACCTTAATAATACATACAAACTCTTTTTTTAATTTCATTTCATATTTAAAGTCTACAAAATAATACACAATTTCCCCCCCTTTAAACACTACCGGAGCCGTATGCTATAATTTTTTTATGCTATCGGTCCCATTTAAAAAACACACCGGGGCCGTTGGTAATTTTTTTTTTCCAACGGCCCCGTCAACGCAAAATCCGGGCCCGCCGGGGCCGTTGGTTTTTTTTTTCCAACGGCCCCGTCACCGGGGCAGGCCTGCCGGGGCCGTTGGAAGTCACTCGAATGTGTGAGTGTCTTGTTGTATTTACGTACATTTGTTTGCGTAAATGGAACCAAGATTTGAGCGTTCGTTGTATGAGAGTTACAATTCCATATTTATTTATAATTCAATGCTTTCTAGTCATAAAATGTATTTTTAACGTTATAAATGTCAATATGGTTTTTATTTAATTACAGGAAATCGGGTTCATAAAAATGAGTCGTTTTTTAAAATTAAGATTGAATAATTCACATTACGAATATACAATTTTCTCGACTGTAGAATTAAAAAAAAAAAAAGTTAATAAAAACAAACTGTTGTAGTCACCCTTATAAAAATTGAGGATATGGTTCATTACAATAGTATTACGAATAATATATAAAAGTCACCATTGCTGGATTTTTTGTTTTTGTACAGGATGTTTTTAAAGTATAAAAATTACAACTCATTAAAAAATCCATTTCGGATTGTTATTTATTGGTGATTTTTTAAATCAAGCTTTTATTATTCGTAAGGAAACATGTAACAAAAAATCACCCTGGTAGGATTTTTTGTTTGAGAGTTATAACAATATGAGTCTTATAATAGCGTTTAAAAAAAACTGCGGTGGTGTTTTTTTTGCACTTAAATTTGCAGTTGTAATATCATAATCTATGTAGTTTATAAAAATCACTATCGTAGGATTTAATGTGACCACCTCCATATAACTGAAAATTCACAGCCCCGACTATCAAGAATTTGCATCTGACGCGAAGCCCGTATTTATTCGGCGCTCCGTTTTGCCGTTTTTTTTGAAATGTTACATGAATATGTTACGTTATCTATTATAGTTTCCGCGGGCGGCACTCCTTTTCTGCCTAGGTCTAAAGCCGCAAGGGGTGAGGCCGCAGGCCGAGCTTCGTCCTAAACTACCAAACTACCACCAGCTGTGGTCGTCGTCTCTCTATGACATTCAGTCGAGCACCTCCCCCCCCCCCCTATATATTTATAGGTACTCTCTGCAGGCAGCACTCCAGGTATACTTCCAGGTCCATTTTGGTATATTTCCCGGTGTTGCTGCAGCTGCGTTTAAATCGAAGGTTTAGCTTCCCTTCCCCCGCCGCGCCGTTGCGCCCGCGCGCAAGCAAGGCCATAGCCCGAGCCGCGTCCAGGCTAAGCCGAAGGCAGAGTATTTCGTATACATGGACGACCTTATTATTTCATTTCAAACGATTAACGTCGCCCAGGGTTTTCTATGACGTCCTGTCCCCCCGTCCCCGCCGATTATTGTAGTTTCCGCGGGCAGTACCCCCAGGTCCACTTTGGCGCGTCGTCACCAGTAAACGAGGGGCCCCGGAGGCCAAAACTTGCGCCCGCAATGCCACAGCCCGAACTGCGTCCAGGCTAGGCCGAAGGCCGAGTTCCATCTCGTGATTAGAGAAAGAGTGAGGCCGTAGGCCGAGTCCTTCGTATACATGGATGCCCTTCTGATTTTATCTCAAACCTAGTTACTGGAGCAACCAGTTCGTATGAAAAAATATAAACTACCACCGGCTGTGGTCGTCGCCCAGAGGCCTCTGTAACATTTGGTCGAGCACCAGAACGCCGCCCCCCTCCCCTTCCTTATCTATTATAGTTTCCGCGGGCGGTACTCCCTTTCTGTCTAGGCCTAATCCCAGCTCAGGGTCACTTTGGTATATATTCCGATGCTGCTGCAGCTGTGTATAAATCAAAGGCGTAGCTTCCCTTACCCCAGCCGCGCCGCCGTCTCGAGAATAAAGTGCAGGACGTGGCATAAGCCTAAGGCCGAGCCCTGTGTATACATGGCCGACTTTTATATTTCATCTCAAACCGCCAGTAAACCAGGGGCCCCCAGCCGCTCGAGCTGCGTCCAGGCTAGGCCGAAGGCTAGGGCTCGTGAGCAAGAGCCTTTCGTTTACATGGACGATCTTCCGATTTCATCTTAAAGCCCCAGTAACCAGCCAAGATACTGAGGCCGAAAGCCGATTCGCCTTGGCCTGCGGGACGGATGGCCGAGTTCCGTTTATGAAGGCGAGAGTCGAAGCGAGACTGGGGCCCGCCTCCAGCCGGTGCAAGCGAGACCGAAGGCAGAGTTGCGGCTTCATAGCAAAGAGCTAAAGCGAGAAGAGCCTTCACCTAGTCTAAACCTACAACTCTTCTACGTAGAAAGTAAAATTGTCCTGCACAGCACACTAAGTGTTTTAGCTTCGCCTCGCCTCTCGGCTTCATGTACGCAGCTCGCCCCTTGGCCTTCGGCCTCGGGGTTTGAGATGAAATGATAAGGTCATTCATGTATACGAAGGGCTAGGCCTTCGGCCATATCACTCTCTTTGCTCACGAGACGGAGCTCGGCCTTCGGCCAAGCACAAGTTGTCAGTCGTGTTTTTTATTTTTTAATAATTAGCTTGTTTAATGTTTGTATTCTTTCGCTTTACTATTCTTCGTGCTGTGAACTTTTTATAATTTTTGCTTCCTATTTCACCTTCTGTGTCTTGTAACGTGTGTTCTACTGTGTATGTTCTATATGCGTGTTTTTGTAAATAAAGCTCAGGTGCGTCCGACCTTGTATGCATGTTGAATTATTACACCCAGAACACCTAAACTGTCGTAAACACCTAACTGGTGATCCCGACGTGCTCACTTGCATAAGACAGTCTAAATTGCAAACAACCACAGGCAACATTTCCTGGCAACAATTGCAGACCGCAAGAATTCTTTTGACATGAGGTCTGCTTTAAGAAGATCAAGACTTGTAAGACAATCTTGGTACATCAGTCATCAGGAATAACTTTTGAATGACCCTGTTAAGAATATAGTTAATTCAAAGGTGCACAAACATCCATTATACCATGTTTGCGAGATGATCATCACACACACAGACATGACAGACACAAAGGACATGATTGTTTAGTGAATTGGGTCCTTTTATAAGATCATCAAAAGTGGATTTCGACTAATCTCGATAAGCTGGAGGCCAACTGCAAAGCAGCTTGGGACCACTTGAAGAAAATAGCGAAACATGATCCGCAAATCTTTAAGACAAAGATAAATGAATTTTTAACGGTCGCCGCTGAACGAATCATCTTGTTAAGAAGTTCAAGACTTGTAAGACAATCATCTTAGTACATCAGTCATCAGGAATAACTTTTGAATGACCCTATTAAGAATGTAATTAATTCAAACGACACCGCCCATTATACCAACGGTCACAATGGCCACCAGGAAGAAAATTCATACTCCCCGTATATTTTGGTCAAAAACGGGTCACCTGAAGTTAATAAGAATGGCAACCAAAGATATACCACTGGTCTCAAACAAAGAATCCAAAATGGACCTTTGGGTCACAGTGTCAACGGCGTTGATGCTTTGGCAGCAATTCGTCAAAACAATTGGAGACTTCTGAAGCCGATAGAGATATATTGTTAAACTAAGAACATAGTATTAAGGAATTGGCTCAGAGACTGACCAGCCCAGTTAGCCCAACGACCGAGGAAAAGCCATTGAGAGTTGCAGAAATGGCAGGAATTGTATCAAAAGCAAAAGAAGGAATGGCAAAATCGCAGAGTAAAGAAGTCGTCAGATGTCCAAGCTTAGAGAAGGCGCCTAAGATGACTCACGAGGTGAAAGTATCAGAGAGCGACTTGCACTGGGAGGAGCTACGGAAGTCTGCGTCGGAGCGACCGTGCCACCTGCGCGACCTGGACTTCTCGGATCTGTGCCGCGACACCGACCACAGCACAAGTTCATCTGCCTCCGGCGCGCCCTTCTGCCCTTCTGCCCTCCCCCACCCCCTTCTAGCATGATGTTCGCCGGCCCCCGCCTCCCCTACCCAACTTTCTTCACCCCAATAATAATATACCGGCTCCACCGCCCAAACCATCGCCCACCAATGATCTATGAACCCCGTCAGCTCAACAGTAAAAAAATAATAAAAAAAAACTGTATATATGACGACCTCCCGGGTATTCAAGTCGACACTAATATAATTGAACATCTTTGAGTCCAGATCTAATGACATAAATATCAAAGAAAAACTATCAGAACCTTGTTTTGGTCGCGAAAAGATCAAATGCAATTAATATTGCTATGAAGAAACTGCCAACGCCCCAGACAATCAAAGCTGCAATTATGAAAATGGACTCTACAGTTATCAGCCGGGAAGGCATGGAAAAAATTGTTAGCTATTCTGCCCACTGAAGAAGAAATAATAAAAATTCAAGAAGCTCATTACGCAAATCCAGATTTACCGTTGGGAGTTGGGCAGTGCTGAACAGTTTCTATTAACTTTCTCGATCAACGAACTTGCGTCCCGCCTGAAACTATGGGTCTTCAAGTTAGATTTCGACAACTTGGAGAAAGAAATAGCGAATCCATTAATGGAACTAATGCAAGGAATAGAACTTCCGAAGAACAGCAAAACGTTTAAAATAATTTTGTCGACCCTGAGGACGGTGGGCATCTTCCTCAACGGAATCCAGGTTAAAGGCTTCCGGTTAGAATATCTGTCGAAAGTAATGGAGGTCAAAGATACGGTGCACAAACACCCATTGTTATACCATATTTGCGAGATGATCATCGATAAATTTCCAGACACAACGGACCTGTTTAGTGAATTGGGTCCTGTTTAAGAGCATCAAAAGTGGATTTCGACATGCTCAGCTCTAATTCCGACAAGCTGGAGGCCTACTGCAAAGCAGCTTGGGAGCAATTGAAGAAAATAGCGAAACATGACCTGCAAATCTTTAAGACAAAGATAAATGAATTTTTAACGGACGCCGCTGAACGAATCATCTTGCTAACCGAGATAAAAAAGAGAGTTATGAGCAGGTTTGACAAGTTCCTGATGTACCTGATGGTTCCGCCGGCCGACGTGTCCAAGACGAAAGCCTCAGACTTCCTGAAGGTGATCGCAGAGTTTGCGTTGGAGTACCGCACGACACGCGAGCGAGTACTGCAGCAGCTCGAGAAGGGAGCCAACCACCGTGAGAGAAACAAGACCAGGGGCAAAATGATCATGGATGTGGGCGCCTACGCGACTAAGAACGGCGAGAACAGCGCCGTCAGAGCCCTCAAAGAGCTTCTGAAGACGGACGGCCGACTCGCTCAGCCTCACCGACAGCCGACGCAAGCGCACCATGGGGCCGCCCGTGCTCCGCGGCAACTGCGTTGACATGTCGGCCGACGAAAAAGAGATAATCGAGAGCCTGGTGAGGTCAGCCACCGCCAAACGCAATCCAGTTCAACGGCAGCGGAAGATGAACAGGCTGTCGGACAAACAGAGCTTAAACAGGACCCTGGACGACCACCAGTCTTGACCAGAGAGAGAAACCACGGCGGTGGGTAATGAAACTCAAGGAAGGTAGCGAGGGAAGGAGCGGAGGGTTGTGCCAAATTGTATATTAAATAAATAGACATTGTTCGTAAAAACCAACGTCTTTGTCGAGCGGCGGGCGTGTAATAGCGGCTATATTTTATTTGGCTAACTTTTTTTTTTGTGCCTGGTTTCGAAAGTGGCCGAAGGGCTACTTCTCGCGTGTGTGGAAGATTTCAAGCAACATCCTTGGTGCATTTGGTCAACGCTTAGGTAGACTTGATCCACCCAATTCCGTGTTTAAGATTTTTTTTTTATTTCATTGATGTTTGTATTGTAGCAAGTATGTCGGCTCTGGAGGTCGAATACTCTTTAATACTCGATGCAAATAGATTTTTAAATGTGCGATTTTTTGACGATACATGTTCCGGCGGGACTGTGACATTCTAATTTATGTATACTTAATCTACATTTATTTGTTGTGAATTGTGTGTAAATAAATCATTGTGATGTAAATATGGAAACGGATTCCGAGTTGATCCTGGCTATCTAAATAGCTCCTATAATTATTATTCTTTAAACACTATACAATTTTAGTACTAGTGTCTGTACCGGTTCTATCTACAATATATATAACTCAAAGGTGACTGACTGACTGACATAGTGATCTATCAACGCACAGCCCAAATCATTGGACGGGTCAGGCTGAAATTTGGCATGCAGGTAGATGTTATGACGTAGGCATCCGCTAAGAATTAACGCGAGCGAAGGCGCGGGCGCCTGCTAGTTTTATACAAAACAAATAAATATACTTATTAACTCTACTCGGTAGAGTTTATAAAGTATTTCAAGTATCTAATTCATTAATACTATTTCTCTATAATTTTTTTCTCTCTGTAAACATAGCTTCTGACTCCTTCTTCTTAAGTGTTGAGTGAGACACCAGCCTTTGCCTTCTCCATTTCACACACCAGCTGCTAACCATCAACTAGAGTGCAGGTTTCTTTATGATGTTTTCCTTAACTTTCCGCGTGGACGAAGTCGCGGGCAGGTAGTAAATAATATGATCCCGGCACTGTTCTCAGGGTTATTTTGAGTAAAGTCCACGCACTCGACCAGGTGACCCCTCCCTCTCCCCCAGAGTCCAAGGCTGGATCCGATCCCTAGAAGACGGGGAGAAATTATATAGAATAGACGGATGGTAGTTTTCTATGGAATTTGCATTTGTTTACCCATACAGCTTTTATTATTTTTAATAATTGTACCAACTTGTTAAATCATATTTGCTCCATTTTGATACTTGAAGGTAACTTTATTGTACACTTAGCTGGCAAATAAGAACATACTATTGTAGGGTTATTCCCAAAGTACTCCAAAAAATGTTCCCAAACTACTCCATGAAAAAAATAATATTTTAAATTATGTTTCATTCTACTCCGCGGTAATATTAAAATGTTCTCAAAGTACACCACGCGAATTTGATATCAAAAAGCATTAGGTAATTAGAATAAAAAGTATAGCTGACGTATAGTACTGTCAGGTTCAAAAGCTTACAATATTTTTGTATGCCTATTGTATGCCTTATCACGCTTTCTTTCCGTGGAGGGTAAGCAGAGACTAGCGATGTCCACTTGCTTCTATCTTTACAGATCTCTCTCGCTTCCGACACTCATCACTCTCTTCATACCTGCTTGCCGGTTATGTGTGCTCATAATATTTTTAAGAAGGTCCGCAATCTAGTGGTAGTGCATGGCAAATTTTAATAAATGATTACTTGCAATGTTAGTTGAAGTATGCAAAAGTCTATGTTCGGGTCAAATCTTAAAAGCTAAATTAACTTCTTCCAATTGTCTCACATAGTTGAAATTTTAACCGTGGCTTCACCGTGGTATATTAATGATCATTTTTAAATGTATATCATGCTGGTATAGGAGCGAAGAAAAAACATAGAATGTGCCAACTGCTTCTCTTCCCGCGCAGATTGTAAAAGTCAATCAAGGGAAAGGGCTTTCTGGGGATTCTTTAATTCATAGGCGATATGGGCTAGCAACCTGTCAATATAAGTACTTGAATCTCCATTTCACCAAAAATACCACTATTCAGCTAAGCGTGGCTTTTGAGTCTCATGACTGCTCTGTTTGCCCCGTAAGGGATAAAGACGTGATAATGTATCTGTATTTTTAAATATTTAGGAAATGATTCATATATTGATTCGTCAAGGTGGCCTTTTTAGACCTCCAGTTCTTTATTCCGCCGAAAATTGTTAAGCAAATTACGGCGGAATAAAGACATTTCCACACTTATTTCCATGAATATATGAGCTTATTTATTCGGGTAGTTTTATATAAAATAAACCAAAATCCTTTACGCCTTCACTAACGGAAATATATAATGATTTCCACAAATCCACATACGCTTAAAGATTTATTTTCCTGGCACAATAGATATTCCAAAGGCCGTGTTACCAAGAAGCATAGATGTATATTAAATTAAGCTAGATACCGACTTTTAGACAAAATAATTTTCGACTGTGTTATAAATGTTATAATTAATACGGGTGTCAGATTTTACTCAAGACTTAACGACTAACGCCATCCATGCATGGACCTATCTCGGTTGCAAGTTCCAACTGACCCACAATCACTCATTCGCAGAATACTGTATAACCTTGTCTCATTTTCATAGCTAAAATATCTTTTTTATTAAAAAGATGAGTTTGCTCTTGACCACAATCTTGTTAGAGGACAGAGATGAGGTCTAAAAACAATCCTAATCTTCCGAAATCCTAAAATAAGTTCTGCGAATGTTATATGCGATCGTTAGTACATAATATCTCGATGTATGCGATAGTATGGTTGTCCCACAGGACATGTGGCAAGCGAGTGCCTGATACTAAATTCATTTAAATACGGGCACGCTCGATCGCTCGGCATGTGGTATCTAGCCAAATTTAAATCTGTTTATCCAAAAGGCTTCGAATACAAGAGTACACGACGCCATTACGGCCCGGAAACGCGGCCATTTTTCCAACTCGCACTTCCTGTTGCCGACTTGATTCACGTTAGTTGCTGTGGTTTAAAATAAAGGTGACAGCGATTTTGTGCACCGAAACTATAGTCGTATTTGCTGCATTTTGATACTTAAACAAGTGGTTCTATAATTTATTAATCCATACTAATATTATAAATGCGAAAGTTTGGATGTGAGTTTGTGAGTTTGTGAATTTGTGAGTTTGTGAGTTTGTGAGGATGTTTGTTACTCAATCACGCAAAATCTACTGGACGGATTTCGATGAAATTTGGTACAGAGGTAGATAATGACCTGGAATAGCACATAGGCTACTTTTTATCCCGGGAAAAAGCACTGTTCCCGTGGGAAATTCACGCGGGCGAAGCCGCGGGCAAAAGCTAGTATTGAATATAATGTTGACGGAAGGAGGCCTTTACCCAGCAGTGGGTCACGGAAGGCTGTTGATGATGATGATAATGTTCAATCATATCATTGTGAGTGATTAGGATTTTTTTATCCAGCTACCTTATTCAAATACTGTTTTTAGTTTTACAATTGTTGTTTATATTCTAATCTCACAGAATACAGGAAAGCGAGTGAAAATATGTTATAAATCAGAAACTTAGGAAAATGTCACGTTTCCGCTTACAGTTTATGCCTTAACACAGGATATCCTGTAAAACAAAATAGAATGGCTAAAAATATAGTGTCGATCGCATTAGTTTATTATTGCACGTGTAAAATCTATACAGAGTTAAACGGGCAAAAGCTGTAATATAAAAGAAAAATAAGTATTTTTTCCAAAATATTCTTCACAGTTGAAATTGCAGTAAAAAGTTTTTGTTCAATTTACACAATTTATTTTTTTTCATTTTAGAAAGCGACCCGATAAAGGAAATGTCTAACAACCACGTCACATTATTCGTCAATGTTTTAAATTTGTAAAGAATATCTTTACCCATTTCCCACAAATCGGCACAGTATATTACCTACCACGACTTGGATTAGTACTATTAAATCAGATATGGCGACGATGGGTCTCACCCCTGACATGGAGCACAACAGAGACGAACGGCGCAAGAGGATTTTCAGGAGGGCCAACCCTAAATAAAATGGGAAATAACAAGGACTGAAGAAGAAGTATATTACCTCACTCCACCTCGTTCTGTCGCTTGCCATCTCACTCACATACACTGCCTTCCTATTTTCTTTGGTCTTCTCAGTTATTAAAATTCTGCAAAGTAACAGGTAGATTCAGTGGGTCGCCACCAACGTGAGTTACTAGGTAACTCAAAACCCTATACGGGTCTCTGGGAATTGGGTGAAATGGTCCCGGTATAAGTGGACTGATCACCCGTCTGGTGCTCACGCTGGCGATGGCGTCCCCAAATAGCAAATAATAAAAAAAATTGGTCTTCAATCAATCTATTCTCCAATTTTTCTCCTTAACCCAACCCGCACAACATACATTTCGTCTTCAGCAATTTTTCAATTAGTTGTCTGGAAGAAATTGCTATCAGCGGTTGCCGCCTTTTCCTTTCTTTTTTTAGTTATAAGTTCTTTGTGTATCTGGAAATGTGATCTTGTGTACTAATAAAGTATTCTTGTCTTGTCTTGTCTTCTCCTGTTCCTCAAACCCTTTAACTTCAAGGCCCAATTACATTACCAAACCATCCTAACCTCATCCTCTCCTATCTATTTAACTTCTCAATCCCTGGCACTACTTTTATGACTTAGTTACTTTTAAGACATAACCAGAGCATACCATCCTAACCTATAACTATTTAACTTTCTAACCCCTGGCGCTACTTTCATGCTCTAACTCACGTCTCTCTCTCTCTTTAGTCGTATTCCTCATGACTGAGGGTCGTGGTCATTATATGTAATGAAACACACACAACGATTATCTTGCCAGTGTTAATGCTTTGCCATTGCTTTCTCAATTTCGCACACTAGCTGATAATCATCAACCAGAGTGCAGGTTTCCTCACGATGTTTGAGGAAACCTCCACTCTCATACTTATTCCGTGTTTTGTCTATTCTAGTTACTCCACTCTTACATCTCAACATACGCATCTGTTTCCTTTCATCCGTCCCTTTTATTGACCTACACTCGGATCAAAAAAGCAGAGCTTGTTACCGGTTAAATTCTCCAATAAAGTACCGGAGAGTACCGGTACTTTTAGGAAGTAAATATATTTTTTTTGTACCGGTACCATAAAGCATAACCGGTCTAACAACCTTTTTAATTTAAGGGGTATATTAAAGACTTAACGCTCACAGATTAGTCACGGTACTGTATTTAACTCATTTCTATGTCTAAGAAGAAAAAAAATCATTCTTTAATAGACAGATAAACTTGATTGTCAAATGAAGCCCAAAAACGTTCATAATAGTGTTTTCCAAATTCGTTTTTTTACAGATTGTTCACAAATTCTATGAAACCAAGACACACCAAAAATATCAAACTTGACAAAAATGAGTCTCACAGAAGATATTACCTGTCCTTCACTAACATAGTCAAAAACCATATCTGACATCCCGCTTCCTCAGCTGTCTGTGCCTCTAAGTAAAATTAAACAAAATATTTCTAGCTCCATGCATAAAGCACAACCGGTCTATCAAACGCTTTATAAATTTTCCCCTTTAACTTAAGCGGTGTATTAGGTACTTAACGCTCACAGATTAGTCAAGGTACTGTATTTAACTATAATATCTAACAATATTAACAGCTGTAACCGTTGTTATAACTATAATTATACCAGCCGGTAAGTCGTCACAAGACCGTATTTAAGCCTTAGTGTTTAATCGAACCGAATGGATTCAATTAAGCCTCCTTTTGGGATTATGAGATGTAACTATCTCAAACTGTGAAGTGATAGTCCAATTCGGATTAGCCGATATCGGTAATCACTTGCGAATACTGGCTTCGAGTGAAATGTGTGGTGATATAGCTGGCTTAATAGGGAGTATAGGTATATCTATTATATAGGTGATAACCAAGGAAGTTATCAGTATTAACGTACAACGATGGATTCTCGAGAAACATCCCTTAGAAATAAAGATAAAATGAAGAAGGGGTCCAGGACGACCAAGAAACGAGATATATGAAGCAAATAAGGATAAAATTAGCGTAGCGTATAGGAAAGTGAACCGAACCGGAAAACGTAGTGTTGGCAGGCCTCCCACTCGGTGGACCGACGACCTGGTGAAGGTCGCGGGTTGCGCATGGATGCGGGCAGCGCAGGACCGGTCAACGTGGAAATCCTTGGGGGAGGCCTTTGTCCAGCAGTGGACGTCTTTCGGCTGAGAGAAGAAGATAGGAAAGTGAAAGAGTAGGCAATGGAAAGAGAAAGATGGAAGGAAATCTACCGACAAGAGCCTCGCTCGCTCTATGATGATGTTCTCTGTTTACCCCAAAGGTCGACTGTTAGATAATGCTTCTGCATTAAGTCCACCTATTGTGCCATACATTGTGTTTGTACAATAAAGGTTAAATAAATAAATAAATGAACGTACAACGTGTTAGCTCAGTTGTTCAGTGTTCAGGCCTCGTATTGTGACCAAAAGGCGCACTTTCGTTACGTTATCTTTTTAGAACAAATGAATGACAAAATCCTCCTGAAGAATCCACTTAATCTATCGCTGGTTGACTGGAAGAGATCCCTTCATGGGATAAGTCCGCCACTGTATATTTACCTTTTTATTTATGTTATGTTCAGTATGTATCCTTAGTACAATAAAAATACTACAAACAAACAAGAATGGAGTACTTTGGGAATAACCTAAAATTCTTCCGTTACAGATTGACTGACTGACAGACAACGCTCAGCCAAAAATTGCATTGATTACTTACTATGTTTTATTCATTTATTTAGTCGTATGGCGGTCTATAGTAGGTGAATACATTACTTTTATAAGTCAAGGTGGAAGAGCCATTTAAAGGCCAATAAATAAAAGATATTACACAACGATTGCATATTTTGTATCCTTCTCTTTTAATAAAATTGAAACACATAAATATCCTCCCGCTGTCAACAGCAAAATTCCTAAGCTCCGGATCAAACAACCTGGATAATTAAAAGAACGTTTAAATCCGTTTTTCGATAATTAGCTGGGCATTTTAACTCCATGTTTGGGAGTTAATTTATTATGTTAATGCATAATATAGACTGAATTTAGGTTGGTAGCAAGTGTGACACACTGCTGAGTAGAACGCCGAATAACATTGATGACATTAAGTTTCTATGGTTTATTTTATCCCAATGTTGATGACATATTGCTGTATGTGTTAAGCAATAACTAAGTTGTACCAAAATTGAAGTTATTTTAAAGGTTAGTGTCAAAGTTAACAAAATGACTTTGACATACTATTTGACAACTGGTGCAACTAATATTTTGCCTAACCGATACTTTAAGTAGATTTTCGGATCGTCTGTCACGGTGCAACCCAACCTTAAAACTATCATTATTTTATACGTAAGGAATTATTAAAAATACTAGAAAATGAGTATTTAAAAAACCGCAGCTTGTTAATAAACAAAGTGACAATTTAAAGCTTAATCTTTAAACTGTTATACGTACACCGCATTTTAAGGAAAACAATATTCGTATTTAATTGTCATTTAACCTAGCCTAATGAGAAATAAAAGTATTGTTGCCTTGAGATTTACGGAAAATTAAGTCTACCTATCTAGTCTATAGTCTAGTAATAAATCATCACCATGACCATTTCTTTGAATACATTTTAAAGTTCGATATGTTAGTTTTAAAAATTTATAGACAAGCTCAAAATTATATTCTCTTTCTCTCTCTCTCTCTCAGCCAAAAGACGTCCACTGCTGGACAAAGGCCTCCCCCAAGGATTTCCACAACGACCGGCGCGGCGACGACAAAATTATATTAGTATTTGTCAAATTGTAGCTGTTGGTCTTCCTATCAAAATAAAATAAAATAAAATAAAATAAAATAAAATAAAATAAAAATAAAATGTTCTTCATTCGTGTCTGTCCGTATGTCACCCTTAATAGCCTGTTTGCTCTCGTTATCTGTACCAAACACACGTAGAGTTACGATGCGTAAGTCTGTTATTATGTGTCCCGGTAACTCCTAAACGGTAATGAGCAACCGTACTGAATCACCTATAGGTTCGACATCGTCAGATTTTATGGCGAACTATTAGAATTTATCGATATCATTGATTATCGATACCTATACAAACTGAAACTGATCTAAAAGCTAGTACTTTCTAGTAATGTAATGTAATGTAATGTAATGTAATGTAGTAAATAAGAATAAATCAAAGAATTTCTGGGTTACACAACTTGTTAAAAAAGTCATTAAAACTTACAGTTGACAGGAAACAGTGTAGCGTAAAGTTTAAAACAAAAATGAAGTATTTTTTTGTTATTTTTATTATTATTTTATTACATTTTTATCACAAATTATAGGTAAGTTTTTTTGAGAGTTTAACTAAATTACGAAAATTATAGATTTTCTTTATCAAAAGAGTTCAAGTTAAAGTTAAGTCTTTTCAATGAATTTTCAGCACTTGTCCTTTTCAATGTCCTCAAATTTTAAATCTTTCAGTCTTTTATTATCATACAAAACCAGTTTTACTTGTTTAAAATTTATTCTTCACCACAAGAAAACAATATGCGGCAAATATAGAGTCATAAATTCATAATTTTCATGGCTCACTATATTGAAGTCATTTATCGTCCCTTCTGTATGACCGTAGTTAAGTTAATCTAATAAGGGGTGATTAATTTTTCTCCTTTGAATTATCATGGTTGCAGCAAGTTTTTTCATCAGGTCTAAATCCTCGGCGGCCGCAAAAGCTGAACCACCCAGTAGGTCCTTGTTGTGGACCTTGTTGGTTCCAATCACGGCCATGATGTCCGTCATGGGTCCCATTACATCTATCTTGGGGCCAGGATCGTCCATGTGAGCAACTTCTATGGTGATGGCAATGAGAGCCGTAAGAACCATGGCATGGTTTTTCTTCATTCCCCAAATTGGGTCTACATCGGTGTCCAAAACGGGATCCGAAGTCAGGTCCATAACCGGGTCGAGAACCAGGTCCAAAACGTGCTTCAAATTCGGGCTCAAAACGCGATCCAAAATCATGACCGTAACCGGGTCCTGTACGGGGTCCAAAATCATGGCTACATCCGGTTCCAACACGGGACCCAAAATCAGGGCCAAAACGGGGTACAAAATCGGGTCCAAAATTCCTGGGTCTCCCAGACTCAAAGTCAAATTCTTCACGGTTAAACCAGGGTCCCCTCATTTTGAATTCTTTTATGTTACGATGTTATTTAATGATTGTGTTTCACGAGTTGAAAATGGTTAAATATTGTTTTTTATATTTTACAATAAACTATTTTTGTATTATTGTATTTTTTTTTTGTATTATTCAGATTCGATGTAGCTTGTAATACCTACTGATGAAGGCTCACTGTGAAAGCATAGCATGTATGGTCAGTTTATATTAGAACATAATGATTAAGCAACACCAAATTATTGTTGTGAAATCGCATATGGAATAATTTAGTGGACAGTTGCATCATCACTATGATAGAAACTTTAGTTAGTTTAGTTATTTACTTATTAGTGTAGACTAATTATGTGGTTGAAAATTTGATAATTTATATTATTACAGGAACAGTTAACCCGACAGAAGTAATTACACAGCAAAACATGAAATGTGATTCAATTTTCAGGTGAAATTTGTGTTTGTGTAGATATTTATCACAAATAATTTAACGATTGAACAGTTTATACGTGTCATCAACAATTTCTAAGCAGTAGACATTTACTTTAAGCTTTAATGAAAATTAGATAACCCAGGAAATAGCAATATTCATCATGAACTTTAAGGCATCAAAGAGATGAATACCAAAGAATGGGTATGAATCTTTTATGTATCAATGTCATACCACCTACTTCTATAACCATCTCAATCAGAGAGTTGACTATGTGCAATTTTTTCTACCAACACATGTTAGTTATAGCTTAATAGTGGACTTATTTCAATGTGAAAAAATATAGGTCTCTGACCTATAAAAATATGACTCCGCTACGGAATGTCTAGAGTCTTAAAGTATATATAGATCAGTGAGCGAATGTATCAGAATCTCTTTGCAAGACAGGATGAAGAATGGAGACATGGTCATATTTACGGGTCCATAGAGATGACAGTGGATAAAGCCATAAGTTTGCATACCCTGGACAGAAAGAAGAAGCATTGGCAAACCAGTAGATAGTCAGGTTTGAATAGAAGAAATCAAAATGGAAATTCACAGAAGATGAATACGCTGCTTATTTGGAATATAGGGCTGCCTTTTTACCACCAGCCTATTCTGTAAATTCGCGCTTATTTGTACTTCTTTATCTTCATCATAAATGGGCACGTATCGATAAATTAATCATATATAGCGCAATATTGATTAATATTACTCGTACAAATATCTATTTGGATTACATCATTTGATTTTTTGGGTAGGATTGAGGTTTTTTTTTAATTTAAATTTAAAAAAAATCCAAAACCCAGTTTGGCTAAATAATGGCAAAACCATATTCAAAAGCTAGTGGTGGCATAAAAAAAATATTTCTTTTTCACAATTTGCGTAACTATTACGTAATAGCAAATACCATTGCAAATCCTATAATAAACGAAGGAGTTTCGGCACAAAATTGGGTATTGCATCAGAACCGCTATACTTTGTGAATAGAAAATTGAGACAAAGAATGATAAGGGTCTTTATTGGTTCCTTATCGATCTTGATATCTCAAGTGGGTATTAACTAATTCAGTGCAACGATATTGAGCACTAAGAGAGGAATTTTGGAAATTCCACTACTAAAGAAGTAAATGCATGCGGTAGAAGCCGTTGTGTATGTTGAGATTTATAATATACTTAATACAATTCTGTAATTAATTTTGAAAAAGTGCCTGTAAAGGTCAATTTTCAATAAACACATTTTGATAATCCATTCATAAAAATTACAACAGCTTTGCATAATATTCCCTTATTGTTACATAGCGTATATTTTCAATATAAACTTGCCGTCGCTCTATACTTCTTCAGTGCGCTTTTATCAGTCTTACACGCAATATCAGACAAAAAGTAGTGTGATTCAGTCATTAAATATTTCGAAAACTATATAGGCTCGACAATTAGAAGAAGCAGCGTATTTATTAATTAAAAATATAACAACATTGAAGAAATCATAATGATTGGAGGTCCTTGTTTGATACGTTGTTGTCCAGAAGCTAACGCGGAAGGAAGAACAAGGCACTTTGAGCCTCAGTTTTGGCCCGCTTTTTGGGCCTGATTTTGAATCCCGATTTGAACCTTAATATTACCGTTTTGGTCCCGATTTTCGATCCCGTTTTGGACCCGAATATTACCGTTTTAGCCCCGATTTCGGATCCCATTTCCGACCAGACATTGGATCTCGATTTACGCCTGTTCCTGGGTCCGCTTTTAGTTCCGTTTTGGAGACGAGTTTAGACCAAATTTTGGACCTCATGTTGGACCAAATTTTGATGGAAGACATTGCCATGGAACAGACTTCGCTTATAGCTCTGACTGCTACAATCATCACGATAGCTCATATAGTCGACCCTGGTCCCAAGATGGAAGTTACAGGCCCCAAGACAGGCCTCATGGCCGTGATTGGCCTCAATAAGGACAGTATTGGCCAGAACATGGCCAACAACATGAACCTACTGGATGGTTTGGATTTTTCGGTCGTGGAGGTCTTAGACCTGATACAGAGAAAAATTGCAACTGCTCTCAAGATAATTTGAAGGAATAGAATATCTTTCTAAATTAAAAACAGTTGTTTTACACTGCTGCCTATATATATATAACTCAAAGGTGACTGACTGACTGACATAGTGATCTATCAACACACAGACCAAACCACTGGACGGATCGGGCTGAAATTTGGCATGCAGGTAGATGTTATGACGTGGGCATCCGCTAAGAAAGGATTAATGCGAGCGAAGCCGCGGGCGCCAGCTAGTCTTGCATAAAATATATTTCTAGTATTCTCTTAATTTAATATTACGTGAGGCTTATTGCCAATTATAACTTGGCGTCTGAATAATCGCCGAAATTAGATTTTTTTAACAGAAAACAAACGTAATAGTAATGTGATACATATTTTCCGTTACTTAAAATTAGTAATTTCTTTTATATTAAACTATTTTATAAAAAAATTCGTCACATTTATTTATTTATTTAAAGGACTGTGACTTGTGATTGTGTCTTGGTTACTTTTCTCAACCATGAAGTTCTCATTTTAATCATCAATCCTAACTAATCCAAATCCTCACTAATATTAAGTAAGTTTATTTATTTATCAAACATTTATTTTACAAAAAATACAAACTACTTAAACGTACACGCCTTGAAAATGACTTCCGCATGAAGTCGAAACTAGTCGGCGGTTCCGGCTAACAAGACGCGTGAGCATCCATATTAAAAATCATTACTACGTATACGTTTAGTACAATAGGAGGGCTTAATGCTGAGGTATTATCTACCAGCCAACCTAGGGTCATGCAGAAAATTTGAAGTGAGTTTATTTATTTACCTCTACATACTGAACCAATCTTCCTGAAATTTTGCATACACATAGTTAGAAGTACGGAGAAGGACATAGGCTACCTTTCATCACGGGAAACGACACTGTTCCCGTGGGAAATTCATGCAGGCGAAGCCGCGGGCAAAATCTAGTATCTTTATTTCTCTGTTACTGACTGAGTGACTGACAGACAACACACAGCCAAAACTACAGGGCGTAGGAAGCTGTTTGGCATGTAGTGTAGGTTCTTTAGGGAGTGTAGCACCATGGAGCTAGATTTTTTTAAATTTTACTTAGAGACACAGACAGCTGAAGAAACAGGATGTCATGGTTTTTGCCATAGACGTATTATTGGACGTACCTAGCTCTATGGTTTTTGCCTATTAAAGATGGTGGTTATGAGTCTATTAAAGAATGTTTTTTTTCTGTGTCTATGTGTAGCACTTAGATAGAAATTCCCGAAATTCTCATGGGAACAAGGTCCCGGGTCAAAGCTAGTCGATATATACTTATTATATTTAGATCTATTAAATTATCATTTATTTTTCGATTAAAGAACTAAATGGAAAACTAAGGGGGCAACTGAAAAGGTACTTAAAATAATAAAAGACATTGCATGCCATTAAAATATTTTTATTTCTATTTTATGAAAATTATATTCTCTGGAGTTCTTTGATGTCTCCCTTCATTAGCTTCTTATTTCGGTGCGTCAGCATCTTCATTCTTTACAGTTATTCACCAATAAATCTTCTCCATTTCTTCGAGCGTTTGTCATAGTTTTGTCTCCTTTCTTCTTTAACAGTATGGCGTTATTATTCTTCTTACATTTTGAAGATATTAATAGCTACTTACGTCAGAAAATATATTTCAATTCCTTCAATTTATTTCCAAACTGTATAGAAAGTTCAACTTCTTAATTGAGTTTGGAATATCAAAAGACCATCGTTAAAAATTTCCATATTGAATGTTTGTGCTAAAAATATATAAAACATTAACATAAGATGATATGGGGTAAAAGGGACGTGAGGGAATATATATGTGCATATCGCTAATACTACATTTAGTAAAACTGTAATGGTCTGTCTGTGTCTGTCTGTAGTAACAGATATTTGAAAAAAAAACATGTCGACGTCTTTACAGGGCCAATAGATACCAAAATGATTCATTTTAAGAACGAATTTCCTTTTAAATATGAATAAATATTTATTTTTATATCCTAATAAACGCTTTAATCACTATTGCAGTTAAATAAGGTAATTAATATTAATAATTTTAAAACTGCAACATAATTGCATATTTGAAATAATGTATTTAATAATATAACAGTTATGTTTTAGTAGTAGAATACGGCAAAGATTTTGCATTATGTTGACTATGTTTACTAACATTTAGCTAACTGCGTCACCAGTCAAAGATAAACCAATCATAAAAATAGATAAGATAGTATCATAGCGGCACATATACTAACGCAGATAATGTGGATATAGATAAGATAAAATAAATATAGGAGAATATACCTACATCACTTCAAACGGAATTGCAACGAGGATCATGGACAATTACCCTTTCTACTAACACAGTTTCGTTACTTTTATCCTTCGATTTATCCTTTTTGGAACAGCAGGACTTTTCCGCTCTGCAGCAAGACTTTTCTGGTCTGCAGCAAGATTCTTCTTGTTCGGGTCTGCAACAGGGCCTGCCGTGTCCTCGACGGCTGAAGGGGCCGAAAGGTCCAAATGGTCCAAAACCATGGGGTCCATGTGGGCCATGATGTGGGCCGTTGTGTGGGCCATGATGGCCGCGATGTTTCCCGTGACATCCATGACGACCTCCATGAGGCATATCGTTTAAATCAAAGGGTCCCATGTGCCAACCGCGATGGGGCCCGTGGCGCCCAAAAGGCCCCCTATGGTGAGGTCCGTGGTGGCCAAATCCGAAGAAATCTGGCCCGTGAAAGTGTCTCCCATGTCTGTGAGGTCCAAAATGTGGGCCGAAATGCTGGAATCTCCCGAATTCCATGTCAATTTCTTGAAGGCGGTCAAAGCAGTGTCCTCTCATTTTGAAATTAAGATTTTTTTCTTAGCAATGTTGCTATAAAGACGGCTGGATGCGTACTGGTGAAGCATGGGACGATAATCAGCTTATATTGAAACGATATACACAACATTGTGAAACCGTATCTAGGAAAACGCTGTTTGTGTGCATGTATGAGTCACCAATTGAGTCATACATTACATACATGTCGAGTGTTTTAGACAGTGGATCGGTGAGTAGTACACTGCACATAACTTACTATGAACATAATGACATACTTAATATGAATTGAAATTATTGTTTTGAATTGTATTATTGACTTTTGCCCGCGGCTTCGCCCGTGCTAATTTCCCACAGGAACAGTGTTTTTTCCCGGGGTAAAAGGTACTCTATGTCCTTCTCAGTACTTCTAACTATGCGTTTGCAAAATTTCAGAAAGATTAGTTCTAGGTAACAAACACACAAATAAAACTCAAAAGTTTTCATAGAAAATTTTTAGACATTTGAGTGTGTATGTATTTATGTATATTTTAGATAACTTTGTTTATATAGTTCATGTTTTATATTATTTTTCTGTACTTTTTCTGATGCTATATTTTTGCCTTACGCTACCCTTCTTATTTCATTCAAATATTCCTTTCAAACACTTGGTTGAAAGTTTAAACTTAAAACTTTTTTTTGTGTGTATGTGCAGTTTACAAACAAACAAAAATAAACGCATTTATAATATACCTATGTTATTATAATTATTTTTTTATTTGTTTTATTTATTGTAATTTCTTGTGTGCTAATAAAGTATTCTTGTTGTTGTTGTTATAATATCAGTTAGGATTAGGATAGTTAGGAAGGAATCAGAATGATACGATATTAATTCTTCTCTCAAATAAAATGACTCAATTCTAGTTTTTTTTTCATTCGTCTCGAGGATTCTAATCCTTGCAAACATTTTATTTGAACAATACATATTATCACGCCTTTTTCCCGTGGGGGTAGGCAGAGACTAGCGATTTCCACCTGCTACCATCCTTACAGATCTCTCTTGCTTCCTCTACACCCATCACTCTCTTCATACATGTTCTCCGGTTATGGGTGCTCCTAATATCTCCCTTTTTATGAAGTCCGTAATCTTTATTTGAACAATGCCCAACATAAATATAATTTTAGAAAATTCTCATTACATTTGTCACAACTCGATTCTATAATATCCCTAACCCTTGAAAATTAAAAAAATATATCTCAGGATGGACGGACATCCCTAATAAATTTTATTAAAATTTATTTTCTACCGGGAAAAATTTGTTTCGAGTAATTTCGAGACTAAAAACAAGATAAAAAAAACTAGAACAATGTAAAAATGATACACTGTGCGAATTAGATTGTACTGTCGAGTAGAAAATTGCAGTGGTTATCCAAGTTCAAGGACACTACTGTTATTCAGAGGATTAAAAACTCATCAAGTTTTTAATGAGTTTCGATATAAAAAATATATAAATCCCTACTGCTGGGGCATTTGCTTTCCTTATAGATGGTAATAAGGTACGGTACAGAACAATGCAAAAGTAATTTTTAGTTAGTTTTAGTAGGTAGTTCAATACTTTTTGTTATTTTCTTTAATAAAGGCCTAAATACTTTCGGTACTGCAAAAAAAGGTTAAACTCAATATCAATCTGGAAAATGAGAAAAAGATAAGATAGTGGTTTCAAGTTTAGAATGAGACAGAAGCTTCATTAACCGAATTCAAAAAGGAGGAGGTTCTCAGTTCATCGGATTGTTTTATTTTACCATATTAGTCATAAAATATATCAATTACAATCCATTTTTGTGCATGACTGTACATTGCACAACATTTGAAATTGTTGCGCAATTTGTCCCATAATTGCAACATAATTGTGTAAAAACTGAAATTATTGTGCAATAAATGAGTCATACCGATTAGTCATCATTTTTCTTAAAATTACGAAAATATTGTTACTCAGACCTACAACATTCGCTTGGGTTTGAATTACACAAAGGTTACACTAAATAGGTACGTTACTTTTGCCCGCGACTTCTCCCGCGTTTATTTAGTTGTGCGCTCATTTCATGTTCTGGGTGGTGGAATTTCGAATCAATCATCAATTTCGAATCATTCAGCGTCCAAAAATATAATAGGTAGGTACGTTATGTAAGTTACCAACTGACATGGTTTTTTTTTATTACATAGGGCGGCAAACGAGCAAGCGGGTCACCTGATGGTACGAGTAAGCGATCACCGCTGTCCATGGACAACTCAATAGGTACCAAGAGTATTGCCGACCTTTTCAAACTATGGGATGTTCAAACAAATGGAAAGATTTCAAGTTCTATATTAGATAACTATCTTTTGCTTGAATTTCGCTCAGAATTCTGCTTGTTTAGGATTGTTAATTTTTACGAACCCAAACCCAATTTTCAAAGACCCATACCACTCATAGGGTGCGGTCTTTGTTACCTGCAATAAACTTTTTTCATTTATTTGTTTACTTCCATGAACATTACATGTGAATCTGTAACTTCTTTAACCCTCCAGAGAAAACCTCAGCAAATAAGTCGGAAAAGTCGTTCCGAATGAAAAAACTGACAAAAAATCTTTAACCTACCTTTTGTACCTACTTTAAAAATGCAATTGTTTCGAAATTACAGATAGACACTCTAGTTTTATTTATTTGTGTGGATTAAAAAACAGACTATTCAGCTAAGCGTGGCCTCAAGTCTCACGACTCTTGGCTCTGTCTACCCCGTAAGGGATAAAGACGTGATTCTATGTATGGAGCATTAAGAAGCATGTGTGGTGTAAGTTTGAAAGATCGAATTAGAAATATTGATGTCAGAGAAATGTGTGGAATGAAAGAGGATATAGTGACCAAAATTGAAAAAGGAATGTTAAGATGGTTTGGGCATGTCGAGAGGATGGATGAAAAGAGATTGACGAAAGGTATTTATAAAGCAGAGGTGAATGGAAGAGTAGGTCAGGGTCGACCTCGTAGAACGCACTCCGACGAGATTGCGGACCTCCTTAAAAAGGGAGATATTAGGAGCACCCATAACCGGAGAGCATGTATGAAGAGAGTGATGAGTGTAGAGGAAGCAAGAGAGATCTGTAAAGATCGTAGCAAGTGGAAATCGCTAGTCTCTGCCTACCCCCACGGGAAAAAGGCGTGATAATATGTATGTATGTCTATGTATGGATATAAAAAACCGACTAGCCACTTAACTAAATGACGTCAAAACAGTCAAAAGTAGCTTAAGCGTCATTCTAAGCACGACCTGCACTTAAAATGACAATAGTCATGTGCCAGGCGTCTTATCGCTTCTCGCAACGCAAACCGCAAATTCTAGGAATACTCATACGACTTATCATAGGGCAACCTTTCTTTAGTCCCTTTCATTACCAAATACAAACCCGCTCCTGCTTTGCAAGGGAATGTATTATACCTATGAACTATCTGGAAGAAATTATCTATATCATAGTGAAAATTTCATCAAAATCAGTTGCGTTATGTAAAAGATCTAAGCGTAGTAGGTACAGAAACGAATGAATTTAGACCTTTTTGGTGCATATTATTAATACTATCTGTATTTTTCTTTGTGTTTTTATTGTATGTATGCCAAATAAATATTTTTTCTTTCTTTCTTTTTTTCTTTCTTCATTTTATACTATATTTTTCTACTTTTAGTTGAAACGATCTACTTATAGAGATTTTAAGATTAGTATTAGGGGTCGGATCCTTTTAGCGCGAATTATATCTAATGCTTGTTAGGAAGCATATAGAACATACGGTTCCGAGTGCTGGGTTATGAGCAGAAAGGACGAAGACCGGTTGCTGGTATTTGAGCGCAAGATACTTCGACGCATATTTGGTGCTGTGTGTGATGAGCCTAACATCATTAAGACCATAAAAATTGGACGACTACGATGGGCAGGGCACGTAGTGAGAATGGATGAGGCCAGAGTACCGAGACGTCTGCTGGAGAGTAAGCCCGATGGGTGCAGAAGCCGAGGCAGACCTAAGCTGAGATGGCTGGACGACGTCGAACGGGATCTCGAAAGTATCGGCGTTAAGGGTTGGAAGCAGAAAGCTCAAAATAGAGATATCTGGAAAAATTTACTTAACCAGGCCCAGGCCCACCCACGGCTGTAGCGCCTTGGATGATGATGATGATGTTAGGAAGCTCTTTTTCAAAAATGTCCCTGAGGAGATTTTCCCAAGCCCTAGACGAGGATTTAGAAACTCAGGTATTGTCAACATCTTAATATGCCGTGTTGCCGTTCGATAATCTGCTATGGATAGGATAATTTTAGCAAAAACGAATGTATCGATAGTATTGTACACGGATGTACTATCGATATTTAAAGCAATATTACAGATTTTATTAGTATTAGGTATATAGTAGTAGGAAAGGATAGCAAGTATCGATCTTCTTCTTCTTCTTATCGAGTGTGTTAATACTAACACTGGTTTCAGAATTTATTCAAGTCGCCTAAAGGCATCAGACATGACTTTTACGACTACCGCCATTTAGTGGCAGTAGCCGTATACACACTAGTAAACTAACAGTCAGCCAATGTGCAGGTTTCCTCACGATGTTTTCCTTCACCGAAAGCAGGTGGTCTATGAGAAACTACTATAAGCTGGATGCTTTGACAAACTCATGTGACACAGGTAGGATTTGAACCCGAGTCCTATCCGACCTCAGGCGGGTGTCATTACCACTTGGCCACCACCGCTTCGAGTATCGATAAAATTATCAATACTAACTATTTTATCTGATTTATCTAATAACAGTATTGCTGTTTACCAATTGCATTGCTCTAATAAACGCACAGGCAAAACTACTGGGCGTCTTACTTTCTCTTTTTAGTCGTATTTCCTCATGACTGAGGGTCGTGGTCATTATCTATACTTCTATACTAATATTATAAATGCGAAAGTTTGGATGTGAGTTTGTGAATTTGTGAGTTTGTGAGTTTGTGAGGATGTTTGTTACTCAATCACGCAAAATCTACTGGACGGATTTCGATGAAATTTGGTACAGAGGTAGATAATGACCTGGAATAGCATATAGGCTACTTTTTATCCCGGGAAAAAGCACTGTTCCCGTGGGAAATTCACGCGGGCGAAGCCGCGGGCAAAAGCTAGTATGGAATAAAACACACACAACGACTCTCATGGCAATTTTAATGGAGTGGTTTGCCATTGCCTTCTCCATTTCACACACAAGCTGATAATCATCAACCAGAGTGCAGGTTTCCTCACGATGTTTTCCTTCACCGGAAGCAAGTGGTGGTCGATGAAAACTAACATGAGTCAGATTGGTATACAAACTCATGTACCCCGGGCAGGATTCGAACCTGGGATTTTGTATTCACAGGCGGGCGCCCTACCACTCGGCCACCACCGCTTCAACTGGGCGTAGAAAGCTGAAATTTTGTATGTAGGTTCCTTATAGAGTGTAGGGGAGCACTAAGAGAGAATTTCCTGAAATTCCCAGAGTAGTAAAGTCCCGGGCCCGTGCTAGTCGCACCATATTTCGCCGTATGTCCTCCTTTAAAACGAGGATTATACTCGTCACCGTTCAAAGTTGCGGGTAGTCGCCGAGGCTTGGATAATTCTAGAATCAACGTCACATTCATAGAATACTATTGTTATTCGGTCTGTTTCCATTGAATGAGTATTATTTAATAATAGCTTTTACCCGCGTCTTCGCCCACGTGAATTCCCACGGGAACAGTGCTTTTTCCCGGGATGATACCCTATGTCCTTCTCAGTACTTCTAACTATATGTATGCGAAATTTCAGGATGATTGGTTCAGAAGATAAGGCGTGAAGAGGTAACTAAAAATAATCAAACTCACTTTCGCACTTAAAATAGTAGTTGGGATTATTTTATTTACCATTTGTATATTATAGTTGTCACTATATTCCTTTTCAATAGATTCTACTTTATATTGATAAAATATTAGACATGAGAATATGATTGTCATAAGTAATACTTAATTGTCGTGATAACATCGATCTATTTGATTGAAGTGGTTTAAATTGATCGAACTTAGATTTAACATGTGTCCCTAGAGATTATAATAAACCTGAAGGGTCAAGGTAACTAAATAATTAAATTGTTATCATTCGAAATATTGTTATCTGCCCGAAAAAAGTCATTATGTAAACAAATGCAATATTTATTGAAATTGCCCTCCATAAACCCATAATGGGCTGAAATCATTCGTGATAAATGATACATTAAACGCGGCCATTACCCACACATGGAAATGACAGACATACAAACGGTAAATCAGTCTCCAACAGAATTGGGCAGACACCCGGGCGGGAATGGTTTAAAAATGCCCGGGATTCAACCCCCTCTTCCTCTTTTAGTCGTATTCCTCATGACTGACGGTCGTGGTCATTATATGGAATGAAACATACACAACGCCTATCTTGGCAATGTTAATGGCGTGGTTCTCCATTACACACATTAGCTGATAGTCCAACCAAAGTGCAGGTTTTCTCGCGATGTTTTTCCTTCACCGGAAGCAAGTGGTGGTCGATGAAAATACCATACACGAGTCAGATTGGTGTACAAAAGCATAGCACGAGCAGGATTTGAACCTGGGACCTTTGCAGGCACAGGCGGGCACCCTACCATTCGGCCACCACCGCACCCAATGGATTGAAATATGGCTGAAACTGGATGCTTTGACAAAGTCCGGGCGGCTGCCCAAGGCTTTTTTGGAGAATATAAAGCTGCCATGGAGGCCACAATCGGAAAATTAAAACTTGTTGCAGTAAATAACTGTTGGGGACAGCTTTTGTAGTTTTTGGCAGCAATATTGGTGGAGGTTTTTTTTAAAATATGTGTTTAAAAAACAAGTGGCGCTTGAGAAAAAAAAGAGGTTCCCTTATTTACACGATTACACGGCAATTTAGATTACAGAACAAGCTATTATTTTGAAAAATTATATGGACCACAGTCCACAGTCCGTAGTCTGTCCGTTTAGGTAAAGCTTTAGAGAAGTGTAAGCAAATTGTTTAAGATTGTATTAAGTTTATATTTATCTCAATGATAATATGTTTTGTATTTTAAAGTTATTAAACCCATAATTGATTAATTGAAAGGCGATCGAGTTTTTATATAATTGGCGATTGGCTGTGAAGATAAATGTCAACAAGATTTGTCTAATAAACTTTATCAGAGATTGTTGGACGATTTAAATAACTTTTCTATTTCTTACTTTTTTCTATTTGTTAGGATTTTTAAAATTGGCTTCATGTCTTTATTTACACTATCTATTCTGATTTCTTATGCTTTAAATCTGCCCAAAATCCTAACTAATCCTAACTAATATTATAAATGCAAAAGTGAGTTTGTTTGTTGGTTTGTTTGTTACCTCTTCACGCTTTATCTACTGAACCAATCCTCCTAAAATTTCGCATACACATAGTTAGAAGTACGGAGAAGGATTTCCTTTCCTTCTTTCCTTCCTTCTATCCTTTCATCCCGGAAAAGGCACTGTTCCCGTGGGAACTTCACGCGGGCGAAGCCGCGGGCAAAAGCTAGTGTAAAATAAAAATAACATATACTGTCACTATATGGCCGATTGCTCCTCGGCAAACAAGTTTCGATAAATCGAATAAAGAATCAACGTTATAATCTTGATCAACAATCAAATGAACTTAACTCAAAAATATCAAGCATTACAACAAATACAATCAAATAACAATAGATTTGAGCTAGCCGAAAACATTTGTTTTACCCAATACAACGTGAACAATAAGCGTAGTGATTTCTCATATCGATAATACCAATAAAACTCCTCCCATGAGAAATATGGTTTGCAGTAAGGCAATATTTTCGTCTTACAAATAAGACTTTATGTGGAAACAGCCTCAACAGTTTATGAGCTACTGGGTTTGACATTGATCACTTATAGATAGACTGATGGTGAGGGGGGTTAGAGCAGATAGGGCGAACGCAAATTTCTATGCAAAAATGTCTGCCACTTTCGTTGGGCATTTAGGGCGAATGCAAATTTCTATGCAAAAATATCTGCCACTTTCGTTGGGCATTAGAACTGCCGCATTTTAACGCAATGCGCCGTGTTAGGCAAAACACACACAATATGCCGACCACTAGCTTTAAAATCTACGCACACAATCACAAATAGTAGATTATTTTAAATATTGGTGGCCTCTCCTAGAATGTAACTTTTTGGGCCTTGCAACAAAAAGGCAAAATTATGTAATAGCTTGAAGCAAAGGTTGAATTATCTTTGACATAAATGCTTAGTTCTTTGACATGAATAAAGAGATTGTCAACAAAAAGGTAATTTTGTATTAATGAGATGAGATAATATCTATCTAGGTACTAATTAAACACTGATTTTTTTAACACCACTTGTGAAAACGAAACCAAACTAGGCGAAACCTTAGGTCTGGCCCAATATTCGATCGGTCTCTATAATTAGTTATCAATGGTTTCTATAAGTGAAATTGGCCATACTTTATTCAGACGTCTATATAACATCGTAAAGCTACCATGCTGAATCAATTCAGGTTTAGGTTATCACACTGTTACTATACTAACTTATTGTTTGTGGCGTACAGCGGAGCGTCATGTTCCCCGCTAACCGCATTGAGTGACTCATTATATTCAGATACGTCTCGGTGTGTGGACGGTTGCCCGAGTGCACAGGCTGTTATCATTCTCAGTGACTATCAAGTCGCTCTGTACCAACTTATACCAATAGTCAGGATATGGTGGAGCCCCAGTTAACTGACCCGGTTAAGCCCCGGGTCAGGTTGTGCTGTGGGGCACATAACGTGCGGGGCGGGGCACGTTACTATGCCGTATAATATTAGTGCCAAAGGCACATTGTTTTTAGTATTTGTTTGCGGTAATACTAATGCTTTCTACAAATATAAAAAAAACTGAAAAAAATGCTTCTAGAAACAAAGCAGGTGTTTAAGATTAGCGAAGGAGACTTTATTATGATCTTAAAACGCATTGTAGGATCACGATTATGTAAAAAACGTTCTTATAATGATTCCCCGGTGAGACTAGGGAATGCAAATCAGGCTTATAAAGGTTTTCTAAAGCAAAAAATGTACGTAGCCAGTTTAATAACGGTCGTTCTGTGAAGAAAAAGAATATGGATATAGAATTATTAATCTTACGCCTAATAGAAAATTTGCCTACGACAAAATTAAATAAAACTAGCTTTTAATTTCCCCCGGGAACAGGGTTTTTTCCCGGGATGATAGGTACTCTATGTCCTTCTCAGTACTTCTAACTATGTGTATGCAAAATTTCATGAAGATTGGTTCAGTAGATAAAGCGTGAAGTGGTAACAAACTCACTTTCGCATTTATTATATCAGTTAGGATTAGGTATTTCGTATTTAACGACTCGTAAGGTTTTTTTTAATTAGTCAAAATCGTAGATGTCCAAAACCAAGTTATCGCATAAGTACTTTTTCGGATTTTGTGCACCCAAGATGCAGTTAGTACTGAAGTACTCTTTTTTAATCATGAAATTAAATATAATAAAAAAAAATCTTGCGAGCAGGACTTGTACCCGCGCCCTATTTTTGAAAGTGTGACTCACCAAAAAACCGTGAGCCGAATGATTTTTCATTTGATACTAATTATTCCGTATTTTTGAATTGTCTATGTCGAATAATTCGCAACGAATGGTCTAGACCACTCGTTTTCGTATGATTTGGTAGTCGAACGATTTTTACGTCAAAATCTTGAATGACATAGAACCGTATACGGATATAGATGGAGTCCATTAGAATTTTCATTTTGCGTTCAGTTTAACGCTTACGTTATCTTCGATTGAAAATTTACGAACATTTTTTTAAACGGTTCGTTACCGATTCGGTTTTCGTTGCGTAGAATGGAGTAGAAATTGTTTCTCGCATAATTTTAATATCACTGGCAACATTGCTAGACGAGTGATTTCAAAAATACGGCTTTTATGTTTTTAGTGACATAATAGGTCGAGTGCGACAAAATAGACTGTTCGTTTTCGGCGGTATGTCACACTTTCAAAAATAGAGCCCCAGGTCTTTACACGACCTTGCACTTCCAACTGAGCTATCGCAATTCAATCAATAGGTGTAGGTATAAGATTTCAATTCATCGCACAGGTAAGTTATTTGACTTCAAGTTTGTTGTAATAAAAATATATATCCAAAACTTTAACCAATGTTGAAAACTTATGGAAAAACAAATAACTACCTTAGTGGTAGTTTTGCTAGTGGTAGCTTGAGGTTATTACTTGACGCCAAGGTATAAGGGTCGAGTGACTTTGCAAAACGAAAAGTAGAAAATAAAGATAGAAAAAATCAACAAATTATTTCTTAAATCTTGTGGCTTAAATCTTATTTGACGGACCGAAAACAATCCGTAGAAATTGAAAATTTTGACATCAATACTGCGAAAAGCTGCATTTTCAATCAAAGACGCGAACTACAAATTCCTCTATCCCGCAGGAGAGCGTTCTTGGCTGTGTACTTTTCCTGATCTACATAAACGACCTGCCCAAACTTTTCCCCAATAATCTTTGCATAATTGCATTATGTTCGCAGACGATGTATCACTTCTCTTCAAGTGTGATACGTCGGCTGACGCAAACACAATCTTAACGATCTTTATTAAACTAAAATCATGGCTTGATAGGCAACATCTTGAAGTAAACATAAATAAAACTAAAATAGCTAATACAATTTCATCCTAGACAAAAGAAAGAGCTAAATTTAAACTTTTGAAAATAAGAAAATTGAAGAAGTAAATGCATTCAATCTATTATAAACTAGCTGTTGCCCGCGGCTTCGTCCGCGTGATTTCGCTTAGATGAAAAATCTACAGAAAATGCTCATCAGATCAATCAAGTTTTGCTAAGGCGCCATTTCCATATATGATATAGTGTAGCTGGTCTCTTAGAGTTATTCATCAGATGTTCCAAAACTTCAATTTTTATACGTCAGCAGTAAATGCTCATCAGGTTGAACGACTTTTGTTAAGGCAACATTTCCATATTTCTTATAGTTTAACTGTTCTGTTTAGGTTCTTCATCAGGTGTTCCATTTTTCAAAATCAATTATAGCCTAAGTGTTGCCCAGGCTTAATAGCTATACAACAAAAAAAGTTTCATTCAAATCGGTTCAGTACTTTCGGAGATTAGTGTGATCATACATACAGACAGACAGACGGTCAGACAGACAGACAGACAAAAAATTCAAAAAAAATGTTTTGCTTTCTATTATTCTTTTTAAGTGTCCCTCTATCCATTTCAGTCAAAAATACAAAATGTACAGACAAAATATTATTACTCTCTTATTATATGTATAGATTACCATATACACATATATTGATTATTGGAAAAGTCACATAATGAATATAAAAAGCAAATTATCTAAATGTATATATGCATTAAGTGTCTTAAAAGTAAATACAAATTATGAAACTGCACTAGACTTATTATGCCTACGCGTACTCGTGGCTAAAATATGGAATGATTCTATGGGGCAATAGTGTAGATACCGACCAACCAGCCCCTGGTGAAGCAGAAAAAATGTCTACGTATACTATGCAATTTGCCGTATATGCAAACTATGCAAAGTTGCAAACCGTATTTCATTAAAAATAAACTTTTAACTCTGCCTTCCATATACATATATTTTTGAAACTTGCCAATTTGTAAGAAAACATAAATATCTATTTACACAAATCCAAGACACACACAAAATAAATACACGACACAAAGATAGACTAGCGTTACCAATTTCTAGACTAGCTATGTTTAGCAACGGCCCGTATGTAAGCGCGATAAAAATATATATTATTCTTCCAAATGCGTCTCGAAGAAAATGATAAAACTTTTAGTTATAATCTAAAATTGTTAGGTACTTTTGTCAAAAGGTTATTACTCGACGGGTGAATATCTGAATGACAAACTTTATTAAATCCAACGTTTGAAAGAAGATTTTCATGACAAAATATTAATGTTTTGTAATAGTCAAATTAACATTATTTTAAAATAGTTTTGACATTGGTGACATTAATTAATACTATTATTTTATATTTTACTAATTTATGAAATTGAATTATTTTATTAATTTATTACTATTTTTATTTAAATCTATTCATTTACTTTATTAATGTTATTAATATTTAAATTTAATTAACAAATTTTTTTGCCACTTACTTACACTCTAACTGGGTTCATGTACAATTATAATCCTAACTTATAAATGCGAAAGTGAGTTTGTTTGTTGGTTTGTTTGTTTGTTACCTCTTCACGCTTTATCTACTGAACCAATCTTCCTGAAATTTCGCATACACATAGCTGGAAGTACGGAGAAGGACATAGGATACCTTTTATCCCGGGAAAAAGCACTGTTCCCGTGGGAAATTCACGCGGGCGAAATCTAGTTACCTATAAAAACATTATACACCAACCAATGTAAACCTTTACATGTAATCGAGAATAAATGAATTATGAATTACTAAGTAATTCAAAACTGCATGGCCTTAATGTAAAAATGTACTCTTCACAAGTGCACCGCAATTTTCTTCAGAAAAAGGTGGAAAATGTTTTTAAAATACACTGTGGTAGACGTCAAATGTTATTCAGCTTATCTCCCTAGACTAGACACGAACGTCAGGCGTTTTTACACAAACTATTTATCTTTACTACATCTCAAATGGGTTCAGGCGGGCTGGTGAGAGGCTTGTATCATAGACTTGGTTGAGATATAGACGAACTTGTGAATTTTCATATGTAGACTTTGGGATTGTTGGTAGCGATGTGCCGCCGAGAAATATCCTATTCCCGAAAATTTCTTTCCTTGAAAATTTCAGAAAATACTCAGAAATTTCTCGGGTTTTTAGGAAAATTTTCCGTTCTCGAGAATATTTCCGATGAATTTCCAAGAAACTTTCCGCTGTTTTTTTTTTAAATTTCGGGAACGGCACATCACTAATTGTTGGTGATAACGAGTTGTATCGTTGGACTGCAGTCCAACGCCACAGTCCAGCCGGCCCTGAGTAAGGAGAAGTTTATTAAACGAATGTCATAATGACTGTTCAATGAACATCACACTTTCAGAATGGCTGTCCTACTGTCCCCAGTAACAGCAAAACCGCTCTGACGTCCCGCTTTAATTATATGTTTTATTAATTTTATATCTATGACTCTTCACAAGTCTATGAGGAAAAGAGAGTTTATCGTAGAATACTTCGTCAAATTTACCCAGTCTCATGTGAAAATTCGTTGATCCAAGTGTCTAATTTCCGTTGAATTACTTTTATATTCAGCCATCATCTGGGAGATGTAGTTTCGCTGTAAGAATCTTTTCGGCTTTTCAATGCTAATAAAACTATACACAAAATAAAATTGTAAGTTGTTGTTTTTATACAAGAGATACATTATTATATATTACCTAAGTAAAAATATATTTAAGTAGAGAGGTCTTTACATCTTTATTATAAGGTTATGGTTGTGTCATTGACACCAGTAAAATAAAACACTAGTCAAGAGAAAAAATGAAATCGAGATATAGCGTTGACATCGGTCAATTCGGGTCAATTATACTTAGACCCGAAGTGGCCGTGGCCGAGTGGTAGGGCGCCCGCTTGTGGATGCAAAATCCCAGGTTCGAATCCTGCCCGGGCTACATGAGTTTTTATACCAATCTGACTCATGTTAGTTTTCATCGACCACCACTTGCTTCCGGTGAAGGAAAACATCGTGAGGAAACCTGCACTCTGGTTGATGATTATCAGCTAGTGTGTGAAATGGAGAAGGCAATGGTAAACCACTCCATTAATATTGCCAAGAGAGTCGTTGTGTGTGTTTAATTCCATATAATGACCACGACCCTCAGTCATGAGGAAATACGACTAAAGAGAGAGATACTTGGATCCAGGCTACTGAGGCCCCAAAGCAAGGTGGCCCCAAGGAAATCGGAAAGAGCTCCCTGTCATTTGTCGTCGTGAGGCACTGGGAGGCAGGTCCCAAGCAGATGAATTTGCCACAGGGCACTGAAGAACATAAGTAACTGAATGAACATGATTTTATTTGAATATATTGAGAATAAATTTTAGGATGTATGCAGTTTAATTCTTTAGTCAATGTCTGTAGTCATAGATAAATATTTTTGTATCTATGCTTCTCGTTTTTCTTGTTGTTTAGCGAAGTATTTCTGCTGTACAATAAATTGATATTTAATAGAAATTCTCAGTATTATTCATTAAAAGGCCCTAACATTAATAGGTTATGGGCCCAGAACACGCGGGTGCTAATAATATTGAAGAACAGTATTAGAACAACAAAGAAAAGAAGACGGAAAAAAAGGCTGGTTGCCGTGTGAAAGAAAACAAAATGGAGTCGAAAATGAATGTCGAAAAATTCGATGGAAATAATTTTCGTCAGTGGAAATTCCAAATAAAAATGTTACTGCGTGCAAAGGGAATAGATTTATGTACGCCAAAACCAAAAGAAAACGCTGAAAATTGGATTAGAAATGATGGAATTGCGATGTTTATCATTTCTTCATCAATGGATTTAAAATTGATATCTTTGATAGAAAATTGTGAAACTGCCAGAGAAATCATGACTAAGTTGGAGTCAATATATGAACAGAAAAGTGAAATGACAAAGATGATTTTACATGAAAAATATTATCAATATAAAAATGTCTCCAGGCGAAACAATGGCGCAGCATATATCAAATATTGAAAATTTGGCGCAGCAACTTCGAGAATGCGGTGAACAAATTAGTGACACAGCTGTCATCACAAAGATGTTGGGTACTTTGCCATCCAAGTACAGAACTTTAAGGCAGGCATGGTTGTCGTTGGATCCCAAATGTCAGACGATTCCTAACTTGACTGCTCGATTACTGGATGAAGAAGCTAGTTTGACGTGTGAGGAAGAAGTTGAGACAGCTCTTGTGGTGTCTAAGCCCAAGAATACGCAGAAAGGTACAGAAGAGCAGCAACCTAGAAAAGGTAACCAGAAGCATAGATTTGAATGCTATAATTGTGGAAAGAGAGGTCATTTTGCCAGAGAATGCCGTGCACCCAAAAAGTCTAAGAAACCGCAGCAGGATGGGTCGATGTTAGCATTTAATGTAGAAAACGACAATGTTTGCGAAGAAAACAAATGGATAATGGATAGCGGTGCATCGGCGCATATGACGTATAAGAAAGAATATTTCGCTGAGTTCGTGGAGTTTAAAACATCATTTCGTTTGGGAAATAAGCAGCTTCTTGAGGTAGAAGGAAAAGGATTTGTAATGATAGAACGCCTAGTGCATGGGAATTGGGATAGCAGCATAGCAGATTGGAAGAGGTGTTGTATGTGCCTCAACTACGCCGGAATCTATTTTCAGAAGGTGCGGTTATGCGAAAAGGTTATACAATCGTAAAGAAAGGCGCGAGTGCTATGGTTTATAATAAGAATTCATTAGTAATGAGTGCAGAATTAAAAATGAACAATTTATATGAACTGAACATCAGAACAGTAGTTAATAGTTGTTACGTAGTACAAAATGATCTGAAAATATGGCACGAGCGGTTAGGACATGTAAATTTAAAGGAAATAAAGAATATGTGTGCTAAAGGAATTGTAGATGGGCTGAATTTAGTTGATGGTTCACAGGATTGTCAATTTGTATGTGAAGCATGCTGCTATGGTAAGCAAACACGTTTGCCATTCAAGAAATCGGTGCGTGAGAATGTACATCCAGGTGAGTTGGTGTACAGTGACGTCTGTGGTCCCATGAGTGTGACGTCAGTCCAAGGTATGAGATATTTTTTGCTTTTTAAAGATGCAGCTACAAGTTACCGCCATGTGTATTTTTTAAAGAACAAGTCTGATGTTTTTGAATATTTTAAGAAATACAATGCAATTGTATGTAACAGGTTTAATAGAAATATTCAAATCCTACATACTGACAATGGCAGGGAATATGTTAATAAGTTTTTTCAGGATTTCTTGTCTGAGAGAGGTATAAAACATGAGTGCAATGCCCCTTATACACCGGAGCAAAATGGACGAGCTGAGCGGGAGCTCCGTACTATTGTTGAGAGTGCTCGGTCTATGTTGTATAATAGGGATTTACCTTTATATTTGTGGGCAGAGGCAATTAATTGTGCTGTGTATATTTTGAATAGAACCTCTTCTAGTCAGACTCCTGATAAGACACCTTTTGAGATTTGGGCAGGTGTAAAGCCTAGTTTGAATCATATTAGGGTATTTGGTAGTGAAGGGTTTGTGCATATTCCAGATCAATTAAGAGTAAAGTTAGATAAGAAGAGTGAGCCAATGATATTAGTAGGTTACGACAATTGTAATTATAGAATGTATAATCCCAGAACAAAAATAATAAAAGTAACTAGGAATGTGATATTTGATGAGAATAAGGTACCTGAAATAAGAAAAAATATTAATAAAATTGTTTTAGAGGATGAAGGTACAGTCCAAGTTTCTTGTCAACTAGATAGTTATGATTCTCAGGATCATCAAGTATCTTTGAATGATGATTCATTGTTGAGTTGTGAAGATCCAAATGATCTCACTTATGTACCTCCCCACGATATTTCAGAGATGGATCAAAGTGATTTTGTTAATACAAGGTCTAGGAGAAATGTATATGAGGCAAATATTGTAGAGCCACTGGTTCCTTCAAGTTATGATGAAGCGATGGCAAGCCCCCAGAAAGATAACTGGTTGGAGGCTGTAAAAGAGGAATTTAGAGCGCATGAAGAGAACCAGACTTGGTCAGTTGTTAATAGAGATAGTAGTCATAAAACAATAACTTCAAAGTGGGTTTTTGATTTAAAAAGAGATGTAAAAGGTAATATTGTACGGTACAAAGCTCGATTATGTGCCCGTGGCTTTACTCAGGTAAAAGGGATTGACTATCAGGAAACGTTTTCACCAACTACTCGCTATGACTCTATTCGCATTATGCTGAGTATTGCTGCTCAACATAATTATAAAATTAAACAGATAGATGTCAAGACAGCATTCTTAAATGGGGATTTGGAAGAAAATATTTTTATGGAGGTTCCTGATGGTCTGTCATACAAGAAGAATGAAGTATTAAAATTAAATAAGTCATTATATGGATTGAAACAAGCCTCAAGATGTTGGAATAAAAAGTTTACGTTATTTTTAAAATCATATAATTTTTGTGCAGTCTCAGGCTGATAATTGTGTTTATATAGGTTGTTTTCAAGATATTAAAGTATATTTAATACTATTTGTTGATGATGCTCTTATTATATCTCCAGAAGAAAAACTTATAGTTGATATAATAGATTGTATGAATAAGACTTTTCAAGTGAGGCAATTAGATTTGTCATATTTTGTTGGAATTGAGATTAGCAGTATTGACAATTGTATTTGTATTCATCAGAAAAGATACATTGATCAGTTGATAAATAAGTTTAATATGTGTGATGCTATTCCTGTTAGTACTCCAGCTGATGTTAATGTAACTATTTGTAAAAGTACTGAGGATTGTGAAGTAAAATTTCCCTATAGAGAAGCTATAGGTTCATTGTTGTATTTGTGCTCAGTTTCACGCCCTGATATTGCTTTTACTGTTAATTTGTTGAGTAGATATATAAGTAATCCTTCCAAGGAACATGTGAATGGTGTCAAAAGAATTATTCGATATTTGATTGGTAGCAAAAATGTATGTATAAAATATGGAGAAAGCAGTGATATTTTGGGATACTCTGATTCTGACTATGCTGCTGATTTAGATACAAGAAAATCAACAACTGGGTATATTTTTATTATGAATGGGGGACCTGTGACATGGTCTAGTCAAAAACAGAGAACCATTGCTCTTTCCACCACTGAAGCAGAGTTTATTGCTTCTTGTGAAGCATCAAAAGAAATATTGTGGCTAAACCAATTTTTGTTAGATTTAGGTGAAAGAGGTAACAGTGCAATGAAGTTGTATGTTGATAATCAGAGTGCAATACAACTGATTAAAAATCCTGTTTATCACAAACGAACTAAGCACATCGATGTTAAATATAATTTTATAAGAGAAAAGGTTGAATGTGGGTTGATTAATATATGTTATGTAGAAAGTAGGAAGCAGTTAGCAGATGTCTTAACTAAGGCTTTGCCAACGAACAAGTTTATTTTTCTAAGGGAGCAACTTTTGAATTATATTTAACGTGTTTAGTTTAAATAAATAAAAATTTAATTTATGTTATCTGTGAGCATTGATATTTTTTTTGTTGAATTAGTTCTTTGTAATGTGTTTGTTGAATAAACTGCATATTGTTATTTAGAGTGTTAAAATTTAGAGGAGATATTGAGAATAAATTTTAGGATGTATGCAGTTTAATTCTTTAGTCAATGTCTGTAGTCATAGATAAATATTTTTGTATCTATGCTTCTCGTTTTTCTTGTTGTTTAGCGAAGTATTTCTGCTGTACAATAAATTGATATTTAATAGAAATTCTCAGTATTATTCATTAAAAGGCCCTAACATTAATAGAATAGGCTAGAAAATAGCACTTGTAATACGTCATATTCTTGTTTTTTAGTTAGTTGACATCATAAAACTACTTAATGCTAAGGTTACCACCGCCTCCAAAACGTAAGTGGAGAAGAGGCGGCGCGGCGGCGCAACAAACTCCACTGCTGAATTTTCTCTAAAGACGTCACTTTACAACAAACGTCTTACAATTAAATAACGACGGCGTTGGTCGATAGGGGTGGACAATTTTTTCAATATTTACTCAAAATAATCCCGGCACTGTTCTCGGGGTTATTTTGAGTATCACGCATTCGACCATGTGACCCCCTGACGCCAAGGCTGGATCCGCCATACAAAGATGATGAACTTCTGATTTGTAGATTTCTGCATAGTATTTTTTGATAAACGCTTAATAATAAAGATTAGTAATGAATGTATAAACCCGAAGAACAAAAAGCGTCTACAGTTTTCTACAATTCTTTGTTACAGAAAATCTCATTTCTTGCCTTGTAATATCCATAAATTGTTGAACATGCCGCTGTATAGGAATTTATTTATACTAGAGAGGAGGCATTACTTTTCTCATAAGACTTGATTTTCGCCGATGGGTTTATTTCGTCTTAAATTCACAGTCAAATAAGCCCAAGTCATCAAGTTGAGTAAAAGTTTTTCTGATTTTCAGATTATTTTCTGAATATGTACGTACTTGCTTATATGCTTTCGGATGCAATTCGACCTCCTAGATCGTTAAGCTACAATCATATTCGACCTCCTAGATCGTTAAGCTACAAACATAAACTATGTCCTATGGTATGGAATGTAAATCGTGTAGTAAATAGTGGTCTTCTTCTCAGTCGTATCCTCATGACTGAGGGTCGTGACCACCAATAGCTACAGCTCTCGTGGCTAGGGCCTTCTAGGCAATGCGGCCCTGTGTCTGTTTTAGGGCCAGATGGAGTTTCATGTGCGTGGTAGATTTTATTATGTCCGTCCATCTAGTCGGTGCTCTTCCCTGACTTCCCTGACGACGCCTCGGGACATGACCAAGCAGGATAATCTTCTCAAGGCTGTCGGGTTCACGGTAAATAGTGGTAGTGATAGGTAAATTTAATAAAAAATACCTATCACACATACTAGACTTCTAACTATAAGAAAACTATCTGTTTCCCCGCGGCATTAAGCATATATTATGTATTTTTATACAAACTTTGACCCCCCATTTTAGACCCTTGGGGGTTACATACATACATAGAATCACGTCTTTATCTCTTACAGATAGCGACAAGAGTCGTCAGAGTCGAAGGCCATACTTAGCTGAATAGTGGGTTCTGATGAAATGGAGATGCGGGTATAGTGACAGGTTGCTAGCCCATCGCCTATGAGTGGAGGAATCCCCAGTTAAAGCCCTTTTTCTCGATTGACTACAATCTGCGCGGGAAGAGAAGCAGCTGGCACATTCTATGTTTTTTCTTCGCTTAGTTAATTTAATTTACTTAGTTTAATTTACTTCAACCCTGAATATACTTACCGCCTCCAAAGCAGAGAAGCAGCAAGATACAAATGAATGAATACAACAGCACAAGAAAACTCCTTTGTGCCAGAGTTATCATAATAAGCTGCTAGTTATTTTAAATCTAAACCAAGCTGTTTGCAAGCAATAGCTTGAAATTAAAAAGCAACTCTGTACTATTTCATCACGGATAAACTATGAAATAGATACAGAATTTCCTTTTCTTACTTCACCACGTAATTTGTATGCTTTTAATTCTTTTGATGAGATTTCTGTTGGTTGTTTTTTGTTTTGAGACATTTATGACAATAGACATTTGTTATGGGTGTATTGGGAGGAGAACTAAAGTAACCGACAACAAAGCCCGCAGAATCGCGAAATTTAAGTGGCAGTGGGCGGGGCACATAGCTCGTAGAACAGATAGCCGTTGGGGCAGAAAAGTTCTCGAGTGGCGACCACGAACCGGAAAACGTAGTATTGGCAGGCCTCCCACTCGGTGGACCGACGACCTGGTGAAGGTCGCGGGATGGATGCGGGCAGCGCAGGACCGGTCGTTGTGGAAATCCTTGGGGGAGGCCTTTGTCCAGCAGTGGACGTCTTCGGCTGAGAGAGAGACATTTGTTATGAGATTTATCGCTTTTAAGCGCACTACACACCAAAGCCGCCGACCCGCCGACACAGCCCGCCGACACAACCCGGCGGCCTATATGAATAGAATTTATATCGGCAACACAAACAAAAAAAAAAGTTGCCGACATAGGTCGGCGGGTCGGCAACTTTAGTGTGTAGTGCGCTTTACGCTTACTAGTTGGCACTACTGGCGAGTGTGGTCAATGGTACAATACTATCATTTGAATTTGACACATTAACTTTGACATCGACGGTCGGTGTTTAAGTCAATGTGTCAAATGTCAACTAGTATTGTCTAAAATATCTTAGGTGCAGACGCACCTCTCTCGTAGCTGCTGACATCTGGTGGAATGTTTGAAAGCGATAGTCCATTGTAACCTTAAAAAACACTTCGCGTTAAGAGGCTTGATTTCAGCGCAAAATAGCCATGTAATTTCGATACACTTGCAGTATCTATATGAATGTATGTCTATGCATTGTATACTCTTTGTGGATAAAATGCTTTGTGCTATTCCTTAGAAGTTCTATGTTAAGCAATTTAAAGGAACTGCTCTTTTGTTTATTTGAAACCATTAAACAGGATACTTGCGAGAAATCTTAGTAACTATTAGTATTGTACCATGGGAATTTTGTGATAAAAAAGTACCCTATGTCTTTCTCAGTACCTACTCCTAACTACCCGTGTGGTTCCCGGGTTAGAATAGGACCACTCCATCTCATTCCATGGATGTCGTAAGAGGCGACTAAGGGAAATGCTTCCGATGGGCAGCAGCGTCGGAAGCTCACAAAGCCAAAAAAAAAAACTGCGCTCGCCAACCCGCCTGCCAAGCGTGGTGAGTATGGCAAATCCCCCCAAAATCTTGGGGGAGACCTTTATACAGTAGTGGATATTTTGCGGTTGTAATGATGACTCCTAACTAATTAAAATATTTAAAAGACAAGACAAGAATACTTTATTAGCACACAAGATCACATCAAAAGAAGGAATTTAATGATGAAAATTAAGTTAATATTTATATGGTAGATATAGGTTTTACTCTACCTATATCGCAAATTTCATCAAAATTCGCTTAGCGGTTCAAGCGTGAATGAGTAACAAACATACTAACACACATCCAAACTTTTGATTCTTAAATGCGAAGTCAATGTCAATTATTTTTATTCATATAGGCTTAAAAATAGCACTTATAAATCGTCACATTCTTGTTTATTAGTTAGTTGACGGCATAAAATTACATAAAGCTAAGGTTACCACCGCCTTCAAAACGCAAGTGGAGAAGAGGCGGCGCAACAAACTCCACTGCTGCATTTTCTCCAAAGACGTCACTTTACAACATATGTCTTACAATTAAATGACTGTGTATGTGGACGAATATACATGCGAAAGTATCCTAATTCTAATCCTAACTAATAACTAGTTGATATTTCCCCATAGTGATTGCCCGGTCAGCCGGTTTATATCAGATGGCTCTGTCTTTATCGGTATAAATCGGAAATCTTTAATGTTTTTTTGGTGTGTCTACTCCATAACAGATGGCGCTGTTCGTGTAAATGTGATATGAAGTCTGGTTATGATTTCAAAATTTTGAAAAACTTATGAATTAGACAAGCGGGTCCCAAATGGGGCTACTCTACAGCAGCTATACTACATAAACTGATAGTTGTACTAGTAGTAGTAGTTGTTAAGGTTTGATTTAATATTTAAACTATGGATAATTAGAATAACAAAGGGTTTTTGTGATTTTTGAAGAAATGACTAGTTCAAATTTCGCCCTAGTGGTTGCCCGGTCAGCCGGTTTATATCGACAAAAATGTACCGTGTGTTTTACCAAATTTGAGACTCGTTTATTTTTAAAAGTATTGGTTTAAAATTTTTGAAAAGGGTGTAGGACTCGTTTTTTGGGTCCTCGTTTATTTGGTCGCGTCTACTTTCGGGGGTTAAAAGTCCAAAAAGCCCCGTAATCAGAGACCTAATTTTTGGTTACTGAATACGTCAAAGGGGCCATCCATAAAGTACGTCACACGAATTTCATGATTTTTTGAGCCCCCCTCCCGTCCTTGTCACAGGTGGTCACATTTCTGAGACCCCCCTCCTCCCTAGTGTGACGTCACATGTTTTGCAATTTCACATCGAAAAATTATTAAATTAAAACAGCAGTTCCGAATTTAGTTTTATTTCCATTTAAACATCATATCAAATATTTGAAACAATAACAAAGCAATAAACTATTGAATATAAAGAAAAAGAAAGAAACTCAATCATCTTCAGTCCATGGACTTTGAACCCACTCCTTTAAATTATTTATAACTGGCATGGCAGTCACTTCGTTCTCATTAAGGTTTTTCACGTCAGGAACATTTGTGGTTTATAATTAATATTTCAAATTACGCGATTACTACCTCTAGATATAATAGATTTTGAAATGTGATGTCACGAAACTTAGTACCCCTCCCACCCCTTGTCACACTTTGTCGACCCCCCCCTCCCCCTTTACGTGTGACGTACTTTATGGATGACCCCAAAAACGCTTTTTGGGGAAAACTATATTATTCGAAAAGTACAAGGTGTTAAAATCTCAATTTTGAATCCTAGAATTTACTTTACTATGCTTGATCGTCAGGGTCCCACGGGATGGCTGCCGGTGGGGGTCCAAAGTGGTCCAATGTGTGTCTTGGTCGGAAAACTGGAGGAAAACTGGTTTATCTCCTGTTTTTAGCGGTGTACAGACCCGGGAAAGGTGTCAATAGATGCGGCTCCTTGAGACTCAAGAGCTGAGGGTGTCTCTTCTGCGTGCGCACCCTGGTTTGGCTGCTTTGCTTGATGTAAAACCTTTTTGTAGCCCGGCGGCGAAATGCAGCTGGAAAAAGGACTGTTGCTCGGGAACGCCTGGATGGGAAAAGTCAGGATAGGTACCAATGGATGCGTCTCTTCAAGGCGCACCCTGTGATGAGGTTTGCACTAGGGTGCAGCCCTTGGTTTGGCTATGGATCGGCAAAAACCGCTGATTGGCCGGATGGTTTTTCGGCTATTGTGGCTTGATGCGTAGCTGGAAAAATCAGAATTTTGCCTGGAATGTGCTCCAGGACCACCCACACTGGACTGTAGTTGCCGTTGCTGATAATTTCGAGAAAAATGGCCCAGAAGATATGCTAGTGAAAATTTGATTGAAATTTGCACTTTTTCTATGGAAAAAACTATCACTTTTTCATTAAGACACTTTTCACTATGAATTCTGCATATTTTTCCGCGTTTACTGATATGCGATACTTGTGTTTTCGCGAGTTTTGCGATTTTATATGAATTATTTGCTGCGGAACGCTCGGAATTCGTGGCGCTCGGGTCAAAGGAGCAAGTGCAACTGCTGACTTTCGTGAGAAACTAAACCAATTACTCCTTGACAAAATCCTCTCCAAAGACAAGATTGAGGAAATTAATGCCCCGGTGGACATCGACAAAGCTGTGGACGCTCTCACAGAAGCCATTAAGGAGACATGCTCCCTAACCATGCCTGAAAAAAATAAAGAGATGTACTTACTTTGCCATGGTGTTTCGAAAAACTCGCTGAGATGAAGATGATGGTCACCACCAAGAGACGCCGAATCAGATGCACAGCTCCAGTCCGCAGATCGAAGGTCATCGCAGAATATCTGAAACAAAAGGAAGAATATGAATTATTCGAGGCCAAGTCTCAAGTCAAGAGCTTGAAGGAATTTTATAACAAGCAGGATAAGGAAGGAGTCTGGGAGGGGATTTATAGAGTGATTGGAAGAACCACCAGCAGGGAGGAAGATATACTCCTGGAACAGGTAGGAGAGACGCTCGATGCAAAAGGCTCAGCAAGACTTTTGACAGAGACCTTCTATCCAAAAGACCTCGCTGTAAAAGATAATGCGCACCACAGCTACATCAGAGCAAAATCCACAAACGTGGATGAAGGGGAACATGAATCTCATTGCGACCCTACCATTCACTATGACGGAAATGATCCTAGCTGGTGACTTCAATCCCAAAAAAGCCCACGGAGGAGACGGTTTCACCGCGGATATATGCACAATGCACAAACGCAATAAGCAGCAATCCGGAACTCTTCCTCGCCTTATTCAAGAAGTGCCTGGAAAAGAACTATTTCCCAAAAGCATGGAAGGAGGCCACAGTCGTGGTACTGAAAAAGCCCGGCAAAGATACTTACACCACACCAAAATTTTACCGGCCAATAGGTCTCCTCTCAATTCGGGCAAAATATACGAAAAGATGCTGATGGCTCGCATCAAGTTCTACTTAAGACCGAAGATGAGTACTCGCCAATACGGATTCATGCCCCAGAGAAGCACCGAAGACTCCCTCTATACCCTTATGCAACGCATATGCAACAAATTAAATGATAATAAAATGTTAGCGATGGTATCATTGGACATAGAGGGAGCCTTCGACAGCGCATGGTGGCCAGCTATAAGAGTCTGATTGGCTGAGGAAAAGTGTCTGATTAACTTGAGGCGAGTCATATGTAAAGAAGGCAGGTAGGAAGGTAGGTAGGCTGAGCGAAAGAAGAGTTACAGTGAGGTACAGCGGGGAAGAGGTCGTAAAAAGCACGAGTATGGGAAGTGTCCAAGGGTCAATAGGAGGCCCCATTCTAGGGAACCTGTTGCTAAACCCCCTGTTGGTAAACCTAGAAAAGAAGGGAGTATGGTGCCAAGCATTCGCAGACGATGTGGTCCTTGTCTTCGATGGGGACACTGCGCTGGATATTGAACGGGAGGCAAATGCCGCCCTCGAACATGTCCGGACGTGGGGTGTTGAAAACCAACTAAAGTTCGCACCGCATAAAACATGCCCAATGAGGATAACTAGAAAGTTAAAATACGACACCCCACGTCTGACCATGGACGGGGTCGACATCAGCATGTCCCGCGAAATAAAAATGCTGGGTGTTACCATCGACGACAAGTTGACCTTCAACTCGCACGTTGCAAACATCTGCCGAAAAGCAATCGGCGTGTACAAACAGCTATTCAGGGCGGCTAAAGTGAGTTGGGGCCTACACCCAGAAGTTATCAGGACAATATACACCGCAACAGTTGAACCCATCATCCTATACGCTGCAAGTGCGTGGGCTCCAGCAGCGGAAAAGCTGGGAGTAAAAAAACAATTGGCAGCTGTGCAACGCGGAAAAACGCAAAAACTGTGTAAAGCGTACCGTACCGTATCACTGAATGCGGTGCTACTACTGGCTGGAATTCTTCCTCTCGACCTCAAATTCAAATTCAAATTTCTTTATAAAATAAAATAAAATAAAAATCCTCAGAATAAAAGAAGCAGCCTCGCTATACAGAGCGAAGAAAGGAGAAGCCATAGTAGCAGAGCTTAAGGACAGAGAGATAGAGAGGATGACACCGGCGATCGAGGCGCTACACCCCTCCGAGCAAACTGAGATTGAGGTGGTCAGCCTGGCAGATCAGGAGCGGAGTGGAGGCACACTCGAACCAAGATGTGCGTATTTTCACTATTGGGAGCAAGATTGGGGGTCGGGTCAGCACGGCGCTGTCCATATGGACCGGCGCGGCGGCGCGGAGACCCGAACCGTCAAACTTGTACTGCCTAGCTATAGTACGGTCTACCAGGCCATCTGCATCGCGACGAGGCAGATTAAGAAAAACAAACGCGCAAAATCGTTCGGGATTTACAGCGACTCGATGGCTGCACTCCTCACCATAAAAAATACCACCCACCTTCACCCCCTTGCGGTCGAAACCAGAGATAATCTGAGAACCACATCTCTCCAAGGCAAGGCAACCACCTTGTATTGGGTCAAGGCGCATGCAGGGTTGGATGGTAACGAAAGGGCGGACACTTTGGCGATGGAGGCAGCTGAAAATGAAAAGCAGAAACCAATCAACGACAAATGTCGTAACCTACGTGAAGAAACGCTTGAGGCGTGGAACCGGAGATATGTAAAGGAAAACAAAGCGTCGATAACGAAGATGTTATTCTCGGACGCGATCGCGGCACCGTACCGTCCTGTAGGACGGTACGCAAAATCAAACTAGACATGACTACGACATAACTGTTCACTGGGCATGGTGGATTCTCCGAGTACCTGAATCGATTCGAGTGCAAGGAGAGTCTATCCTGTCGATGTGAACCGACTGTTGACGAGACCGTTGCACATATAATACTGAATGCCCGCATCTTTGGAATGGAGAGATATAACACCGAACAAGAAACTGGTACAAAAATAGAAATAAAGAACTTGCCGAGCATAATGATGGGAAAGCAGAGAGACAGATTTATGAATTACTGCAATAAAGTCATAAGAAAAGTAATAATAAGGAATAAAAATTAGCAAGAAGAAGAAATGTATAAAAATGTACCAAATTAGAATTAAGATATATGTAATAATGATGAAAATATAATAAAAATTGTAATAGAAAATAAAAATAGAATTGTAATAGAAAAATATTTAAAAAAAAGTGAAATAAATGGAAAGTGTACCTTATTAAATCCCAGTGATAAAAAGTACTATAAGCGAAAGAAATAAATAGATAGAATAAATAGAATAGACATGGAACATGGGAGTCCCACCCATAAAGCGCGAACGAAGACGCATAAAAAAAAGACATAGTATGTGGAATGAAAGTGCTAGAGGCATGATATGCGAGAAATGGTATGAAAGAGTAGCAGATATAAAAAGACTCCATCTTATTTGGAGGTTGTTGTAATAAAAACAAAACCTAAACTAATATTATAAATGCGAAAGTGCGTTTGTTTATTTGTTTGTTACTTCTTCACACTTTATCTACTAAACCAATCTCCCTGAAATTTGGTGTACACATAGTTGTAAGTACTAAAAAGGACAAAGGGTACCTTTAATATAAATATAAATAGGATTGATGTGAATCAATCCTTACTCCAGCCAGAGAGATCTGGCTCGAAAAAATCGGTTTACTTTTCCGACCATTTGCAATAAAGCGTAAACAAATCTTTTTTTACCCCTTAATTAAATTGTCTTTTTCTTCCCTCATCGTGATTGGAAGGTTCGTTATAACCCATTTTCAGTTCGGACGTTTCGTAAATATAATATCTCGTTTCTCCTTTGTTCACAAATTATTACCATTGTTGTTCAATTGGCTATGTAAATTTTAATATTTTTATTTAAAAAAAATCGGTACTTCAATTTATCATCTGCTTTAACGTAGGTATCCATCACTTTAAATAGACTAAATACCTATAAATAATTTTTAGTTTCAATGATTTTCATTCATAGTAAATATTTAACTCAGTTAAATACTGCTGTCGCCCGCGGCTTCGCCCGCGTGAGTCTCGCTTAGATGAAAAATCTCTCTTGGAGCTTTTCATCACATGATCTTCAATTTTTATACGTCAGCAGAAAATGCTCATCAGGTTGAACGACTTTTAATAAAGCGCCATTTCCATACATGTTATAGTGTAGCTGGTCTCTTGCTGTTCTTCATCAGATGTTCCAGATCTTCAATTTTTATACGTCATTAGAAAATGCTTATCAGGTTGAACGACTTTTGTTAAGGCACCATTTCCATATTTCTTATAGTTTAGCTGTTCTGTTAAGGTTCTTCATCAGGTGTTCCACTTTTCGTAATAAATTATAGCTTAAATGTTGCCCAGGTTCAATAGCTATACAACAAAAAAAGTTTCATTCAAATCGGTTCAGTACTTTCGGAGATTAGCGTGATCATACATACAGACAGACAAGAAATTCCAAAAAAATTTTTTTGCTTTCTATTATTCTTTCTAAGTGTCCCTCTATCCATTTCAGTCAAAAATACTAAATGTACAGACAAAATATTTTTACTGTTTTATTATATGTATAGATTAAGTAATTGTGGGTGGGTATTATTACTTCGTATGAAAATGGTTTCGCCGTTTAAAAAAAACAAAGACAATGTCAAAAATAAATTTCCCTAAATCTTACAAACGTGTGATGTCACGTGAAAGACAATGATTTTTATGAATGAACGTTCTCATAAATCTGTTTGAATCATAGACTTATTTATTTAAAACTTTATTAAACCAAAATAATACAATGGTATAAAAGGCGGACTCAACGCTAATAGCATTCTCTATCAGTCAACCTTTGGGATAAACAGAAATAAGTATGGAATGGGTGCACAAAGTGACTAATATATCTGGCGTAAGTATATAATAAGTCTATGGTTTAAATTAGTCCTGCTTTTTAGAGTTCCGTATTCAAAGGGTCCAATCGGAACCCTATTAATATGCCTTCATTGTCTGTCTGTCTGTCTCTCAACGCTTTGGTTTATATCAGGTTATATTTTAAGAAAAACATAAAGCCGTAAAAATATAATGTTTAGAAATCTAAAATTATATTTAATGCTTATTTTTAAGAAAAACAAAAAAGCTAGGAAAAAGTTCACTTAGCCAATTCTAAATGGGTTTTCCTTATTTGTGGTTTTGAACTTGCTCATCCAAATTTGTTTTTATTTATTTTTCATCTTCAAATGAATGTTTCCTCTCAAATACACTTTCTTTGTAGATAATTTGTTTTTATCACTTTTTTTCTTGTAAAATACATAATTTTACAGAATTTGTCGTATTATTTTTGGTCTTTAATTTAAATTTAAAATTATTATTTAGAAACTATTCTGGCAAAGCCATGCTGGTTTGAGAGCAAAGAAAAAACTACTTATTTCTATAGAAACTTAGTACTTAGTTTGTACTTAGTTTTACTATGTTTTATGTTTCCTATCTATGTATTTGTTGTGTACAAAAATTAAAAAATAAATAAAAGTCAATAGAGGGAAATGGCTTTAAACTAAGGATTCATCCATTAAGGATTCATAGGCGATAGGCTCGCAACCTGTCACTATACCTGAATCTCCATTCCTTAAATAATCCTACTATTCAGCTAATCGTGACAGGTTGCAAGCCCATCGCCTAGTGAGTGAGTGGAAAAATCCCCGGTTTAAAGCCCTTTCCCTCGATTGACTTTTACAATCTGCGCGTGAAGCAGCTGGCACGTTCTATTAATTGTCAAATGAAGCCCAAAACCGTTCATAATAGTATACTCCAAATTCATTTTTTTTTACAGATTTTTCACAAATTCTATGGAACCAAAACACACCAAAAATGTCAAAGTTGACAAAAATGAGCTTCGCAGAAGACATTACCCGTCCTTCACCAACATAGGCAAAAATCATATCTGACATCCCGCTTCCCCTGCTGTCTGTGTCTCTAAGTAATTTTTTTTTCTAGTTCTATGGACCAAGCGACTGTCACAGCCACAATCGCTTCCACTCTCAACTTGGACCAACAAAAACATTCAGCGTTAGAACGAAACAGAATGCTCGACAGGTTGTCACATAAATTCAATTTGGTAGCGGGGCCAAATGAAGACGTCGCTTCAAAATGTTCCATTGTACGCTCATAGATATTGCCTATCTCTCTTATTTGTTTTATGCTTAATGGAATCCTGGCGAGGATTACTGTGTTTCTGGCGATTTTCTTTTATTTTTTCCTCGGAAATGAAAAAGTATCATGCTTTTAGGAAATAAACGTATTTTGTGAGTTACTAACGAACATAATGTGAATAGAAAACAGAGAAACACATACAGCCACGTTGTCCCTAGACAGTTTTTCAAAAGGTATGAAATGATTTATTTAGAATCGACGTTACGCGCATGACATCCCTGGAACTGCTTGCGTCCTTCGGTTGCGGTGACCGCGCACCATCAGGGTTGGCCACTGTTTGCCTACTTATTTTTTTCCTAGCTATTTATGTCATTGCTGGGCAAAAGCCTCCCCTAAGTTCCTCCACGTATCTCTATCTTTGGTCTTTTCCTTCTATTTTCTGTAAAACGCTTTCAAGTCGTCCGCCCATCTCGTCTTTGGCCTTCCTTTTTTTCCTTCTATCGTTTGGAACCCAGTTGGTTTAAATATTGAATCCATTACTGCTAGTAGTTTTAAAAAAATCATGGCATTGGTAATGGAATGGTTTTAATTGCCTTTTCCTTGTCACACATCAGCTACCAGCTACTTGCCGGTCATCGTCACAAGTTTTCCGTGAATGCAAGCAAGTGGTGGTTTATTCAAAACAATACCATATGAGTCAGATTGGTATACCAATTTACCAATAGGATTTGAACCTGATATTTTTCGACCGAGGCGTCCTACACTACCAGATGTCTAGAATATTTATCACTGTCTAATCTGCTCGGATTTTGATAAGCGAGACGGCGGCATGAGATTTGTATATATTACATATCTTGATGACATAATCTTGTATATCACTTATGTGCGTTGAGAATATTTTGCATTCACACCTAAAATAAATGTTTAATTATTTATTGTGATAAAAACGATTTACACCAGTTACAATTATCAGACATTAACATTTTACTGCATGCAAATATTAATAAACATACATACATAGAATCACGTCTTTATCCCTTACGGGGTAGACAAAGCCTAGAGTCGTGATACTCGAAGGCCACGCTTAGCTGAATAGTAGGCTCTCTGATAGAATGTAGATTCAGGTATGCCCAGCCCATCGCCTATGAGGCAAACTCCCAGCGGTCCAAAAATCCTTTGATCTCAAAAAATTGCCGCCCATACAACTACTCCCAGGCGGGTCCACGGCAATAAAAAATTAGTTTCAACGGGTCCACGAGTTTTAAAAGTACAGTCGCCTACAGTTATTGTTTGTATTTTTATTAATTCTATAAAAGATTATCTGTATGTATAAAATTGCTTGCTGACTTATTGGTATATCAACGCAGAGACGAAACCGCTGAACGTAGAAACTTAAAATTTCGCACAGAGTAATTTAGGGTGGAAATTCCAAAATTTAAGTGTAAGGGGGTGGAATTTACGCGGGCGAAATCGAGGAAAAAGCTAGTGATAAATGAAGTATGGTAACTAAATAAAATAAATCTATGTCAAATTATACTTTTTATTAAAATGAAGTTGAGAAAATTTTTGATTGTAAGTAACAGCCTCATAACTTACAAATTAATATCATGTTACTAATAATAAAAAGAAGAAATGGTATTTCTGTGTAATCTGCTGACCACTGTACTAATCATAATTTCGTGAACCCACAAAATCACTTACCTATATGGAATTTAAATAATTGGCGTGGACCCGCTGGTACTGAAATTTTGGACCGCTGGGAGTTTGCCGCCTATGAGTGGAGGAATCCACAGTTTAAAGCCCTTTCCCTCAATTGACCTTTACAATCTGCGCGGGAAGAGAAGCAGCTGGCACATTCAATGTTTTTTCTTCGCTTCTAGACCAGCATGGAAGCACATAAAACCGTTAAAAACAACAACTACAGTATATATTTTTTTTCAGATTTATGTATATACAAATGTTGTAAAATGGTTTTATTTTTATGCCACAATTTCCATGAGAGTTAAATATTATATATATTAATAGTTCTTTTTAATATAATTAAAAAAATAAGTTTGTATTTCTATGGCATTTCGTATATTGAGATTGTTTATACGAGTATGTTAAAAAAATCTTGACTGAAATGTATAAATAAATAAAAAATAAATTAAATTTAAACTGAACAGTTAATTTTGCTCTTACCGTGCCAAGGGGCGGCGTTATTCGATATAATTTATTAGTTACTTAAAATAATGAATTGAAATGAATTTTAATGGTATAATTTTGGATAGAACCCGATAAAATACAAAAGATGGTAGCGGCAGATGTTTTCAAAAGGACTTTTGGAAGTTCAAAATCTTTAAGAAATTAGATTCGAGATAAAAGGGGTCGGAGAATGGATTTGTGGAATGGCAACTTTTCATCCAAATACTGAATATCTAAAAGATTTGTACATCTCTATTTGAGACCGCAGAAAATTAAAAATGCTTTGAAGGCTTTTAAAATAAAACATTGTACGATGTAGCTTGACATTTATGAATAAACCGACAGTTCGCATAGTGTATTTCATTGCCGACAGTGAAATATGCTTATTTCATTATATTTATTTCGATTAAAAATCATATCAAACAATAATCACTCAGAAGTCTAAGATATGTTTTAATCATCATTTGTTGATCTGTTTTTATCATTACGAGGTATATTTAGTGAGCAAAATTTAACATGGTATGTACACATATTGTTGGTCAGTTTGGTTAATTCTTTTAAATTTTTCAATGTTTATATATTTTTTGTCATGTACCTACCTTACTTACTGTTTTGTATGCTTATAAATAAAATAATATAAATAATAGATTCATAACATTATAGGTATAGTTGGAAGCTGATAAACATGACCGTGAGATAGGATTCAGTGAGGTAGGGGTCAGTTTATCTGCACTCAACCACAGGGAGGGCACTTCATAGAATCGGGGCGTCATATTATATACCTACAACTACTACAAATGAAACTGTACATCCGTGAACACGTCAATGTGTACGTTTTCATAGTCATAGCGTCCCAATCCGCAAACCAACGGGTTAGAAGTGCGGGGTATGCCATATTGCGGGAGGGGCACGGAGCTTCCTTTCTGTACGTAGTACTTATATTATTCTGTGCCTCAACTGCACATGTAACAGCTACATTATTAGACATAGGTGTAATTATGCTCGATAAAATGTTTAGTTATGTTTGTTAGGTTGTTTATCGATTACTAGCTTTTGCCCGCGGCTTCGCCTGCGTGAATCCCCACGGGAAAAGTGCTTTTTCTTGAGGCGAAAAATACCCTATGTCTTTCTCAGTACTTCTAACTATGTGCATGGGAAATTTCAGGAAGATTGGTTTAGTAGACGCGTGAAGAGGTAACAAATAGACATATAAATAAACAAACTCGCTTTCGCATTCATAATATTAGTTAGAATACATATAGATAAATGTCCAAGACTCAGGCTAATCTGAAAAATAATTTTCATTACTCATACTCTGAAAAAGTCTGAAGTTGCCTGAGGAGCGTGGAGAAAGTAATACTTTTCAGCCCTAGGGAGAATCGTTTTCAACTGACAGCTGTCAAATTCTAAACTAGTTCTATTTTCACGTTATTCTATTGAACCATATTCCAACTTCCTATACAGCCATTTAACATATTATGTAAAATTGAAATAACATGAAGTTTAAGAATATATTTTTTTATAATATAGATTTTTTTATCATTTTTTTAATGATGGAACCGAATGAAAATAATTTAATAGCTAAATAGTCGGCCACAGAAAAAAAAATATGCTGGAAGCTAAAACCGTAATCCGATAATTTTTTTTCAATATTAGAGTTTTGTTTATGCTTCCGTATAATTCACTCATCATTTCTTTAGCTAATTCATGTTTTTATTTTTACTTTCCTTGTATTCGTAATTAAAAGCACAGTGTTAACCTCTGGTGAAAGACTTTTTTAAGTCCCTCGAACTATTGGCGATTGGCGCCAAACCCCGTCTCGGGACTTAAAAAAGTTACTTTCACCCACTCGTTAACAATGTACTATTTCCATCTTGACTCGACCGGGGATCGAACCCGGGACCTCCAGTGTCCGGCGTTATGACAGTTGGGCCACGGAGGTCGTCACAAGGTAGTAACCCTGTGTATAAAACTGCCAGCAACGCAAAATACTCGTAATTAGGGAGTGCGCAGGCGAATGTTTACAGATTCGGATTTAATTACTCGGGACTTGGGGACTTTGCAGGGTAATTCTTTGTTATCTCGCCCCGTGAATTCATGGCTTCCTTAACTTACCCGTGAAGAAGAAAATATTGGAGAAGGCATTTTGATTTAGCACAACTCAGTTATGTATTTTTTATCTGTGATGCGATTCTAACAACGATTATTTTCATGTGGTTTTGTAATCATTTTATGAGAGTGAATGCTTGGGTCGCTGCCATCAATATTAGTTCTTCATAAAGGACATTATCATCTTAGCTGTACACAGACTGCTTCCAAAGATTCCTTTTGTCAAAAAGTTTTGTTATATTTTATGAGAATTATCTTACTTCATCTTTCTATTTAAGAGCTATGCTCTTGTCATTACGTGGAATGAAACATACTCGTACAAAAAGACTATCTTGACATTGAAAATTGGAGTGGTTGCTGGTTTGCCATTTGCCTTCTCCATTTCCTATATTGGCTGATAAAACATTAACTAAGTGCAGGTTTCCTCACGATGTTTTCCTTCACTGAAGTAAGTATTATAGCTAGTAGTTTGTTGCTTTAAAATTTATAATAAATCTAGCTGGCGTCCGCGGCTTCGCTCACGTTAATCCTTTCTTAGCGGATGCCTACGTCATAACATCTACCTGCATGCCAAATTTCAGCCCGATCCGTCCAGTGGTTTGGGCTGTGCGTTGATAGATCACTATGTCAGTCAGTCAGTCACCTTTGATATATATAGATACAATTATGTAATTTGTTTTGACAAATCAAAGACAAAAAGTTTTCTTCTTCGACCACGCCTTCTCCCATTTTATTTGGGGTCCGATCGGGTCCAATTTTTATCAAAGTATTTTTGAATTTTAATTTTATTTTATCTGTGGTGATGGTCTATGAGAACAAAGTACCATATCTATTTTATTAAACTTCTTTCCTCTATGTTTCATCCCAAACTTATTTAATTAGTGTGCTAAATGAGCGGCATGACAATTTAAATACAAGTTTAATTTTTCGGTAATCGGCTCTTAAAGTTTCTGAGTTATGCGTTCCCACGTTCCTTTAGCTTTGCTAGGTAGGTGTAGTTAGTGTTTTATTTATTTTTTAGGGTTCCCTACCTTAAAAGCTAAAAACACAAGTCTTATATGATCACTTTGTTGCTCGTCTGTCTGTCAGGACTAAGAAGGTACGGCGACTCTACGCGTTGGAATGTTGAAATATATTATGTTTAATTTATTCATTATTGTTGTTTATTTCATATGCTTCTATTGTTATGTTTTATCGGCCACAGTTCTATGGGAAACCTAATTTTCTCACGTTTTTAAGTTTTGAAACTTATTCTTTCACTTTTCATTCATTTAAATAATCTAACTCTTTGAAAAAACCATACATATCAATATTCAATACAAAACATACAGGTACCTTATCAGATACAATTTCAGTTTTAAAAAGCATAATTTTTCCAAAACCGGCAGTTAATCTATATCATTAGTATGTACAAAGAATATAATTGAAAAACTTGGCTCGCTAAGCGGATAACGGTCCAAAGTTCTTGTAACTAAGTCGCGAGCTGTCACAAACACATACAGGTTTGATAAATACCGCCTCAATGCGTTAATACGTGTATTAACCATGATTTCTTAAATCGTGTTTAACGTAATTAACGTGAGATAAAGACATAACTATTTAATATTTCAACGGGTCATTCTCGTGCTGTACTTTGTCGAGAATAGCCGAGACTCGCCTTGAAAATTGACCCCTGATGGGCCCGAAACTGGCCGACATAGCACGTGAGTGACCCGATGAATTACTGATAACACTGATACATATTGATTGTATGTGATTTCTATTATTTTTCAACTAGCCGTGCTGGGGTTAGACAGATTGTGATTTATATTAATTTGTTTTTTTTTACTCTTATCTGACTGTTTGTTTGTAATAACTTTATTGCACAAATAATATAAATAAATTACAATTTACATACATGAAGACAGAAATAGCAACAGCGGACTTATCCCATGAAGAGATCTGTTCCAGTCAACCGGTACGAAAAATATATATAATAAAATTTGTTTTATTATATATATTTTTCGTACCGGATGGGCAGAGGCTGTTTTTTTTTTTAAAATTTAAGATGGGTTTGCTCTTAACCACAATCTTGCCCGAGAACAGAGATGAGGTCTACGATGTAGCGATTTAACCAGAAGCAGCCTATTCACTCTGGTTTTGAAAAGAGGTTTCAGGTTGTATGTTTAATTTTAAGTAGCATTGTTTATTTAGAAGTATAAGTAGGTATACTGGTGAAATAAATGTTTATTTTTTTTGTATGCTCAAGAACACAGACGCAGACAGGGAGTTCCATTGAATATGCAGTATGACTGTCGTCAATATGTAGAAAATTATCTGGAAAATTTATATGACACGTAATAGGTCACTGGACTGCATGAATATTTATACAGCCATACATAAAATACGAGGTATAAATTATTCTCCTTTGCACAAAGAAGTTAAAAAACGCTTGTTTTGAAACATTAATCATTTAAGTCAAGTCGGACAAGCTGTGTTTGGAGAAGCATATTTAAATTCTGCGGTTGAATTTTTGGGGAAAACGTGTTTCTTTTTTGCTGACCGTAAAAAGTGTACCGTCGTCGTGTTAATATTATATATTACAATATAAAATACTTTATTACACATCTATATCTATACATATAATAAAACAGTAAAAATATTTTGTCTGTACATTTAGTATTTTTGACTGATATGAATAGAGGGACACCTAAAAAGAATAATAGAAAACAAAAATATTTTTTTGGAATTTCTTTGTCTGTCTGTCTGTCTGTATGTATGTACGCGTTTCACGCAAAAACTACTGGACGGATTAGAATAAAACTTTTTTTGTTGAATAGCTATTAAGCCTGGGCAACATATAGGCTATAATTGATTTTGAAAACTGGAACACCTGATGAAGAACTACAACAGAACAGCTAAATTTTAAGAAATATGGAAAGTGTACCTTAGCAAAAGTTTATCAATCTGACGAGCATTTTCTGTTGACGTATAAACATCGAAGATCAGGATCATCTGATGAATAACTCCAAGAAACCAGCTACACTATTACATATATGGAAATGGCTCCATAGCGAAAGTCTTTCAACCTGATGATCATTTTCTGCTGACGTATAAATATTGAAGATCTGGAACATCTGTTCCCGGTCATCAACATATATTCCTGCGGGACACGGGATAACGGCTGAAATTTTGAGTTCTGGAGTTTAGGTTAGCCGAAGCCGCGGGCAACAGCTAGTGTATATATATATAACTCAAAGGTGACTGACTGACATAGTGATCTATCAACGCACAGCCCAAACCTGCATGCCAAATTTCAATTTCAGCAAATCCGTCCAGTGGGACGGATCGGGTAGATGTTATGACGTAGGCATCTGCTAAGAAAAGATTAAGACGAGCGAAGCCGCGGGCGCCAGCTAGTTAGTAATATGCATAGTAGGTATACATAAAGTAAATTTAAAACTAAAATGGGAAGATGATGCGCAAAAGGCGGCCTTATTGCTGTAAGCAATTTCTCCCAGGCACCATTTGAGAATTGCTTGTAGACGAAACATAGTTGTAAATATTGTTGTGATACTTTGTGTCTTTCTAGTAATATATTTATTAGAACGGTACTGAATTATAAAATACACAAAATAGAATCCGCAACATGCTTCGTCAAAATGTCCACAGAAAAATATCCGCAACAAGCTTCGTCAAAAAGGCTACAGAAAAAATATCCGCAACATGCTTCGTCAAAAATATTTAGTCTAATAGGCCACCCCGCATCGTACCTGGCTCAAAAGTTCCCATAATACTGGTGTTGTGATATAAAGCTAAAGAGTTTGTTTTTATATTTTTTTATTTTTATTTATTTAACAATAAAAAACAACATCATATATTTATACAGTACACTATAAACTTAAATTAAGTTTTTCTCGGCACTGGGTATTCATCTTTTAACATTCAAATAATATATAACTATTACAACAACACATATATCTTTAAGAGTCGAAAAGAAGTTTAAATATACTAATCTCGCTGAAACGATATGTCCAATTTAAAAAAAAAATTGTGATGGTAGTTCATGAATTTGGCTCTACTATATATACAGGGTTATCTTGTAACTACGGGCCAAATTTTTACAATATGCTCAGTATTTTTAATACAACCCTGTCCGAAAGAAATTCATAGTAAATGAATAACATAAAATTTCAACTTTCCATACTAAGTCCCACCAGCTGATCAACCAATTTGTATGGGAAGCAAAAAAATTTTTTTCATTTTTTGACATATTTTTTTTTTGAGAACTTGCTCAATTTCATCAACCGAATCTGTTGCGAAAATTTGACCAATGGTTTCAAAATAACCCTGTATAAGGAATAATATAAGGAAGGCTAAATTTCAAGTTGGTACGTTCAGCCATCCATCAGAGAGCCCACTATTCAGCTAAGCGTGGCCTTCGAGTCTCACGACTCTTGGTTCTGTCTACCTCGTAAGGGATAAAGACGTGATTCTATGTATGTACGTTCAGCGGCTTCGTCTCTTTTTTACACGACTGACCAAAAAAAGAGTGTTATGTTTTCAGCGATCATGTATGTATGTAAGTTTCTTTATTCCACCATAAGTCCTGAACGTTAACAGATTTTTATGTGAGAGGTATTGTTGGATTTCTTGCAATCGTCCGAATGACATAGGCTATGAGAGTTGTCAGTAGTGTTTTTTATTCTTTAATGATGGAATGCAAATAGGAAAATGAGCATGCAGGTAGCCTAATAGTAAGCAATCACAACCAACCACACCAACAACCCTAAAAAGGTCACTGATGCGTTGCCGACTTTTTCAGAAAGCGATAGGCACTTTTCATTAAGGCCCCATGGCGAACCTATTCGGGAACACTGCTGAGGAAGTCTTAGACTAAGGCACAGAATTAATATAAGTACTACGTAACTAAGGTCCCTTTCTTCTTCCTAGCCGTCTAATGTTAGGTTTATTTATGAGGAGAGGGTCTAATCCTAACCTATATAATAAATGCGAAAGTGAGTTTGTTTGTTTGTTTATTTACCAATGTACAACACAATTTGACAGACGTCTGCCCTCATACGTAGGTGCTGAGGTGTGGTGAAATATTTGAACTCGATAGCCATTCGTCTCTATCCATCTCATTTATAAATGCGAAAGTGAGTTTGTTTAAACAATTCTTTGTTACCTTTTCACGCTTTATCTACTGAACCAATTTTCCTCAAATTTCGCATATACATAATTAGGAGTACTGAGAAGGACATATGGTACTTATTTTCCCAAAATTTCCACAGGAGCGGAGCCCAGTAGTACATTTATACATAGATGTTACGCATTACACATAATGGAGAAGGCAATGGCGAACCACTCCATTAAAATTGCTAATATAGTCGTTGTGTGTGTTTCATTTCCATATAATGACCACGACCTTCAGTCTTGAGGAAATACGACTAAAAAAAGGTACACATAACAAGCTAATTATTAAAAATAAAAAACACGACTGACAACTCACATAGCCTATGTCATTTGGGCTAATGCAAGGAATCTAAAAATACCTCTCACATCAAAATGTATTAAGCCGTTCAGGACTTATGGTGGAATAAAGAAATTACATACATACATACATGAACCCTGAAAACATAACACTCCTTTCTTGGTCAGTCGTGTAAAAAACAACAAGAGCGATACTTCTAGAATATATAAAGCTTCGGCAATGTTGCTCCGTAAATATTCCTCTCCGGATTCCGTTCGAGAGCTGTGCAAGCAGAGCCGGGAGCGCAAACATTAGCTTATGATGTCCGACCTAGTTGGTTTTAAACGCTTTTGCTTCGCGTGAGCAAATTACTATGGACTTTAATGATTTGACTTTTATAAAATAATTTGATTTTTAAATGTTTAATGCAATAATTTTATTTATATCTTGTATGTATTATGTATGTGATTTCGAATGCAATGTATATTGTTTCAATTAAAAATCAAAAACAAACATTATATATATTGAAACTTGGCCTTAAAAGACGGCTCTTTTTCACGTCGAAAACTAATTATTTAATCATTATATATTATGTCTCAAAGCTAAAAACTACTAGCATTTCGGAACGACCACTGCTGAGAAGAAATGCCGAAAGAAACTCATGAAACAGTCTTTGTCGCCTAACATGCCAGAGGGGCTATTTATTAACTTTATACATACACTAGATTGTGTACAGTCAAAAGTAAAATAAAATATAAGAAACAAATATAATAATATTTCTGAATACATGATATGATGATGATGATATGTGTTTCAATCCATGAGAAATAGTACCTTATGATCGTTGGCACTTACGAAATTGTGCTGATTATAAGCTAAGTAAACTCGTATGATTTGTTTTTTTAAACGACTTAAGCGCTAATGACCATAAGGTACCTTTTCCCGTGAATTGACAACATTAATGTTTTTTTCATACAAACTTTGAAACATTTTAGCCCCTTTGGGGTTGATTTTTGGAAAAAAAGTATTTGCAGATGGTTTGACGCCTAGCAATTTGAAAAGGGAGACATCTCATCCTCGGAGGAAATATTTGCGGATGATTTGACGCCTAGTAATTTGAAAATAGTAACAATTCATCTGCTGATGAGATTTTTTGTTGATGAATTGTCACCTAAGTCGAAAATACATAGGAATGAGCGATTTTTCTGACAGCTAATTAAGAAAAAAAAATCAGTACAAAAAAGTCTCAACAGAAAGCGTTTTATGAAAGCCGAGTAGTAATAATGGCTGAACCTATATGGTGCGCTTTTACTTTTCAACCAGAGGCAGAAAAAAAAATCACATAACAGTTTGACAGTTGCACAAATCACAATATAGATACTTTTTAGTTTTTTTTTTACTAAGTTTTATTTTTTTATAATGCCAATCCCTTGGATTTTTTGCTTTTTGTATGGAATTTTTTCTCTCGGCTTTTACTAAGCGCCATCTATGAAGTCATTTGGAACTATTTCTTTTTTAATTTGTGTCACGGAAAATCCCTCATTATAGTAAAAATTGTATGTAGGGTCTATGACTAGATTATTTAAAAGAATTTTCGTCTGTCAGTCTCCTGTGTCTATCCACCTGTCTGTCAGTATTTTGTTTGTACGCGCATAACTCAAAAACTAATAAGTGAAATCTACAGTTGTATTTCTGAAGACAGGCAAGTTAAAAATAAAAATTTCACACGGTATTGAAATTTACCCATAAAAATTGCACAAAGCAACAGTAAGAGCCATTTTAAATATGAATGCACGTAATATCCGAAGTAATTACAGTGGAAAAGGGATCCACAATGGAATTTAAGGGCTTTACAAACGAAAGTGCCTTTTTTAACGGCGATAATTTTCCTCCACATAAAAATTCAGACTACAGAATTCTGAAAAATATATGGAAGCTTCCATATTTTTTTTACAATACTGCATTTTTTGAGTCTATGCCCAAGACGCGTAATTTTATTGCAGCCTGACATAAGCCGCATAGGACTCTGAAGTTCCTTCACTCACACACACATTCGAATTGAATTTCCGTCCGAATTTGAATTTTTAATTGCAATTTGTTTTTGCCCTGTGATTATTATCGAGGATATAAAAATAATGTTCGAGGGATTGCGTCCGTTTCATACAATAACTATTTTTTCAACACACTTGCACGTAATAGTGGGTCTTGCCTCGGATTTAGGCCCATAAATAGGTTTACATTGGTCATTTACACACTTTGCTAAGGCGAGCGCGCTACGCTCGCCTTTCGTATGTGTAGTGACCAACTTAGCACACTTTGTATCAAAGTGTACTATTATGGTTCTACTAGCTTTTGTCCGCGGCTTCGCCAGCGTTAACTTCTTATAGGGACAGTGCTTTTGCCCGGAATAAAACGTACTCTTTATCCATCTCAGTACTTCTGACTACGTGTATGAGAAATTTCAGGAAGATTGGTTCATTAGATAAAGCGTGAAAAGGTAACAAACTTTTCGCATTTATATATTAGGATTTTCGATCTGAAAAGTCACGAACAACGATTGCAAAAGGCACGTCTGTGAAGGCCCTTAGGAATTATTTCCATAATTCCACGCGCATTTGGCATATTCAAAGTGGTTCCTTCAAAGCTTCCTGAAAAATTTCAGTGTACTTTATATTATTATAAATATATATATATATAAATATATACGGACAAATCACACAGATTGAGTTAGCCCCAAAGTAAGTTCGGGACTTGTGTTATGGGATACTAACTCAACGATACTATATTTTATGACAAATACATATATAGATAAACATCCAAGACCCAGGCCAATCTGAAAAAGATCATTTTCCATCTTGACCTGACCGGGGATCGAACCCGGGACCTCCGGTGTGGCAGTCTGGCGTGATAACCGTTAGGCCACGGAGGTCGTCGAATTATTACACGACTGGTTGAAAAGAGTGTTGTGTTTTCAGGGTGTGTGAGCATGCTCATACTATAATATATCAACAAAAGATGAGTTATTAGAGTGGGACATTACACGCTTATTTTAGTTCAATCTGAAACCGTTGTATAATTAAAATATGAGATTTGATTTAAAATTAAAGTATAAGAGTATTACTAGGATAGTTCCAAGACTTTCAACCCGTGGGAATTTCGAGAAATCCTCTCTTAGTTACAATCCCAAAAGAATCTAAATGCCAAATTTCAGCTTTATATGTCCAGTAGATTCGGCTGTGCTTTGTCTGTCAGTCAGTCAGCAACGGAAGAATTTTAAATATATATATTGACTAGCTGCGACTCGGCGCTCCACTCCCGTGTGAATTCCGAGATACAATTACATATATCTCTCTCTCTCTCTCTCTCTCAGCCTAAAGACGTCCACTGCTGGACAAAGGCCTCCCCCAAGGATTTTATCCGTGGGGGGTTTTGCCGTAATCGCCACGCTTGGCAGGCGGGTTGGCGATCGCAGTGTGATGGCATAGTACGCGGAAAGATGCTGCTGTCCATCCTCCGGTGTTTTTAATCCCTTAGTCGCCTCTTACGACACCCACGGGAAGAGATGGGTTGGTGCTATTCTAGGGCCACACCACAGGTCAATTACATATATACATACAGAGAATCAAGTCTTTATCCCTTACGGGGTAAACAGAGCCAAAAGTTTCGAGACTCAAAGGCCACGCTTAGCTGAATAGTGGGCTCTCTGATGGAATGGAGATTCAGATACAGTGACAGAGAGTGAGAGTGGAGGAATCCTCAGTTTCAAGCCCTTTCTCTCGATTGACTTTGAAAATACCTTTTTTAAAAAATTAAATATGGGTTTGCTCTTGACCACAATCTTGCCCGATGACATAGATGAGGTCTACGGTGTAGCGAGCTTACCCAGAAGTAGTTTATTCACTCTGGTTTTGAAGAGAGTCAGGTTGTACGTGCTCGGGAACACAGACGCAGGTAGGAGTTCTGATGCTTCGCTGTGCGCATTAGGAATGATGATGTATGATTATGTGTTTGTTATTCCAGGATTTATTCTACTCGCGTATCAAATTTCATCTTAATCCGTCCAGTAATTTTTGTATGAAAGAGTAACAAACTTCAGCATAAACTTTTTTGTTAATAATTATAGCAGGTCAGGATCTAGGTCAAAGTACAAAATTGAAATGAAAATGTGGCGTGAAAAATACGCAGCCTCGCTCTGACTAAAAGATATGTCTCCATTACATTGTGACAAAGAGTTAGAGTGGTAATGGACGATGTTAAATCACGCGTTCTACCATTGTTAAAAACTTAATTTTTTTTTAATAAAAAAAATATGTTTTTATCATTAAATACGAGGGTAAAAGTTTATTTATTTATTAAATATTGTACACAACAAATACATAGATAGGTAACGTAAAACATAGTAAAACTAAGCATAAAGGTACTTCTTCTTCTTCTCTCAGCCGAAAGACGTCCACTGCTGGACAAAGGCCTCCCCTAAGGATTTCCATAACGACAGGTCCTGCGCTGCCCGCATCCATGCGCGTCCCGCGACCTTCACCAGGTCGTCGTTCCACCGAGTGGGAGGCGTTATTACTTATATTATCAGTTATTATTTTATTTAAAACTTTACTAAACCAAAAATAAATCTGGTATAATAGGCGGACTTAACGCTAATAGCGTTTCTACCAGTCAACCTTCGGGATAAACGGAAATTAAAATTATGGCATGGGTGCACAAAGTGACTAAGTATAAGTAAGCAGTAAGTTATATTTTGCAAACATCGTGAGGAAACCTGCGCACATTAGTTACCTAGCTAATTTATTTTTTATTTAGTGTGTATACAGTTAAGCTGCCGTTATATGGCGGTAGTCGTAAAGTCATGTCAAATGCCTTTAGACGACTTGAATAAAATCTGACACCAGTGTTACAGACTCGATAAGAGAGAGAATTGCGGATTAGTAATACTAGCTTTTGCCCGCGGCTTCGCCCGCCAATTTTCCACAGGAATAGTGCTTTTCTCGGAATGAAAGGTACACTATATCCTTTTCAGTATTTCTTACTATGTTTATGCGAAATTTCAGGAATATTGGTTCAGGATATAAAGCGTGAAGAGGTAACAAACAATCCAACTCGCTTTCGCATTTATTTATAACTAGCTTTCGCCCGCGGCTTCGCCCGCGTGAATTTCCCACGGGAGCATTGCTTTTTCCCGGGATGAAAGGTACCCTATGTCCTTCTCCATACTTCCAGCTATGTGTATGCGAAATTTCAGGAAGATTGGTTCAGTAGATAAAGCGTGAAGAGAAACAAACAAACAAACCAACAAACAAACTCACTTTCGCATTTATAATATTAGTTAGGATAGTTAGGAGGAGTAGCAAATAATCCAAAAATTTTCAGGGGCTGTTTGAGGTATGACTTTTTTGGGCATAAATACCACGGGCACTGCGTATTCTTAATCCGGCACTGGCATAAGTCTACTTCAATATCCTTGTTTTGACAAAATGACACACATCGCCTCAGTTACACAGTAAACGGGGTTGGCATAAATAAATATGACTGTGGTATCCTTAATCACTGTTTTCCTACTTTGATAGAAACGCTTACTGCGCTAGTCTGTGAACCCGCGTTGTGAATGATAGTGCGGTACAAGTTATGAACAGGAAGCGGTTGTATTTTTGCATGCGCGTCTAAAGCGCACGACCAAAAAATTTTGACAGAAAAACAAACGATATAGTGTGTGTTCAACAGAATCCATAATTTTGTCTCCGCGATCTACAAGCTGCGCAAGTTATCAACGCAAACGCATAATTTATGCTAACTTTATCCCGGTTATTTGAGGATATGCATGCAATGTGTATAAATTATAGCCTACTAGCTTTCGCCCGCGGCTTCGCTCGCGTGAATTTCCCACGGGAACAGTGCTTTTTCCCGGGATGAAAGGTACCCTATGTCCTTCTCCGTACTTCCAGCTATGTGTATGCGAAATTTCAGGAAGATTGGTTTAGTAGATAAAGCGTGAAGAGGTAACAAACAAACAAACTAACAAACAAACAAACTCACTTTCGAATTTATAATATTAGTTAGGATTAGGATTAGTTAGGATGTCACTCAGGTATAATGTAGCTTTCTATTGGTGAAAGAATATTTGAAATCGGTTCAGTGTTTCTGAAGATTACCCGCTACAAACAAAGTCACAAACACTTCTTCATTATTAGTGTGATTCCTAAAATTTATTACGTAACAAAATTTTTTTACGTTATAAAGTACACTTGTAAATAGCATTAACTCTTAGTGTAACTAAGAAAATACTCCAAGAAGCCCTCCTGGATATGTCGTACGAAGATACAGAGGAATTATTAGCAGTTTTATCTTAAGTACATTTACAAATTTAATGTTTTATATATATATATTTTTTTTATATTTTTACACTTTTATTTCCTACACCATTATTTTTCTTTCTTAAATTGTTTAGTGTATGTTTAGCTTTAATACGCCTGAAACACAGGGTAATTTTTTATCCTAGCTCAGGCACCATTTATCTTTGTATTTCTTTATTTGTGTGTGTCCATGCTGTAAAAAATTACCATTTAAGAAAACTGAATAAAGATTTATTTATTATTTATTTATTGAAATAATAATTGTTTTTTTTATTTATTACCTCTTTCACTTGTGACTTACGCCGGCGCCTTATTTCCATACACTTTGTGTTATTGCGTGCGGATGCCAGATGACACGTATGAGGATTTGTGGCCGCCTGTTACAGTTAAAAACGGAATAATTTGCACAAATTTACATAAATTTCCATACATTTCTCACAGACGCGTTGAACAGCGTTTGAACTCGCAGATCGCGGCATTTGCATTTTTTTTTCAGTTTTAGTGGTGCTAACCTGCCAGTGATTTTTGTTTCTTTCCGTCTGCGAAAGTTTTTGACTTGACATTTTTTTTTTTCACAAATTGTCCTGCTAAGCACACTAGGTGCTTTAGCTTCACCTCGCCTCTCGGCTTCATGTACGCAGCTCGCCCCTAAGCTGGTTACTGAGGGTTTGAGATGAAATGAAGAAGGTCACTCATGTATACGAAGGGCTAGGCCTTCGGCCTTGTCACTCTCTTTGCTCACGAGACGGAGCTCGGCCTTCGACCAAGCTCTAGTTGTCAGTCGTGTTTTTTATTTTTTAATAATTACCTTATTTTCATAAATAGTTCTTGAATCCACGTCAGTAACCGATAATACCTAATGTAAGTAACAAGAATTTGTTTTTTATCAAAAAAAAACATTTCACCACATCGTGATCTCAGTAGCTTTGATCTGGCCATCGGTCAGCGACGGAAAATGTTCGCTGAAAACTTTCAGCTCCCGAGGGAGTTACAATACCATTTTTTTCCTGAACAAAAATGTTTTTGTCACCTGCGCCGATCTCCGGATATTTTGCTTACATACTGAATTACATAGGCTATTCGGCTATAAATCACGATGTAGATATTGATGTAAAACAACTATTATCTAGGATAGGCAGTAAAATTGACTCGAATGCCGTGGCGTCAACGTCGTGACGCTATCGTGTCGTACCTCGATTCTCAGATGTTTTACATCTACCGGGCGTCCCGTAACGGCCAGCTTTTGCACCCGAGCGCGAGCTCGAAGTGCATTGCTCTCGCTTTTTGACAGGAGGTCTAGTTTCGGAAAATAAATTGTCTATTTTATTTTATTTGGTGGCAAAGAAAAAATTCACTACGTTTTAGTAATATACCTAGTTGTTGTACCTACCATAGTTCGAGAACTTTTATTTTCAAGTAGGATTTTGTGTTAACAAAGCAAAGACATATTTCGAATAGCAAGTCGACATAAACTTTCAGTGCACAATGCAACGAAGCAAATCGCAAGGAAACACGGAAACTTTGCTTTTTAATCTGCAAAGGCTGCAAAGGCTTCAAAACTAAGCCGTTCAGATTATGATAAAGTTTTTGAGATATTTTCCTATACTGGGAGATGTATTAAAATTGCAGTAAAATAAGTAGTAAGTGAATTTATTTCTTGTGTCTTTTCAAAAATTTTAAAAAGTTTTTATTATAGCTATATTATTACAATCTCAGCCTCAAGAAGTCCACTATAAGTCCACTGCCAGAAAGCGGCCTTCGTCCAGCATCTCCTTGCGACTTTGACGATATAATCAGACCACCTGGTTGGTGGATTTCTTATTTTGCGCCTGTACGTGGCCGCTACTCCAGCCATCAGGTAGCGTTGTACGCACCACAAAGAATCCTTTACCCCAACTGTTTGTGTTCTGTGAGCTATGTGTCCCGCACATTGCCACTTCAGCGAGCTAATCCTCTGGGCTATGTCAACATTAATTCTTCTCGCAAACAAGCTTGTATCTACAAAATCTATTAATCTACTTATGGGTAAGTTAGTTTAGCCCTTCTAGTCCTGTAACATTATACATCAGTGCTTGCGTCAAATCTGGTAGTTCTGATTTTTTGTAGAATTCATGATGTTGGCCGAATGAATAATCCAAGTTTGTGACCTCGAGCGCTGAACGTGACTTTGTCAAAATGGCGGACGACAAAGGCAGTCAAATTATTGATATATTTGTTATCATATTTGTTACTAGCTGAGCCCCGAGGCTTCGCTTCCCGCTTCCTATGTGCTATTCCCGGTATTTTTCTACCCGTATACCAAACTTCATCGAAATCCATCTCGTAGATTTTGCGTAATTGAGTAGCAAACATCCTCACAAAGTCACAAACTCACGTCCAAACTTTCGCATTTATAATATTAGTAGGCCTACTTCCTACTAATAGGTATTATAAATAAATACTACTAAATACTAATAAATAAATTATATTGTAGACAAAAAAAGTCATAAAATGTTTCATTAATTCTTTATTTAAAAGGGAAAATAAAACAAAACTTCAAGCTTTAAACAAAAGTTTAAACCTAAAAGCAAAATAAAACAGATTTCTCAGGAACCGAAGCTTTTACTTTCAACTTAACTTTTCTAGGAGGAGACAAGCGTTAAATTTACGGCTCGCAAGGGCAAAGATAAAACACATAAAGGTGCCAAGTATAGACATACACGCAGGTAGATACCGCATCTTAGTAATCTCTCTCTCTCTCAGCCAAAAGACGTCCACTGCTGGACAAAGGCCTCCCCCAAGGAATTCCATAACGATCTGTCCTGCGCTGCCCGCATCCATGCGCATCTCGCGACCTTCACCAGGTCGTCGGTCCACCGAGTGGGAGGCCTGCCAACACTACGTTTTCCGGTTCGTGGTCGCCAATCGAGAACTTATCTGCCCCAACGGCTATCTGTTCTACGAGCTATGTGCCCATCGGTATATGTGTACAGTCGGGGGCAAATAGACCTAACCGCCTGAGATGGGATTCGGTGAGATAGTTTAACTACCATCGACTGTACATCCATAATGTAAGGGTGTAAAAAAAATATTTTGCTTGATGGGTTCTTATAGAACCAACAGAAAACAAAATGTTACTTTTTTTAAATTTTTGTCTGTCTTTTTTTGTGCGCATCACGCAAAAAATACTAAATGAAATTGCGGTTTGCGGAAGGTCCAACTAAAAATCGTTTCGTCTTACGTTGCCGCTAGATTCTTATCTAATAAAACAGTAAATTCTGCGCGGACGAAGTCGCCGGTAAAAGCTAATCCTAATCCTAACTATCCTGACTAATCCTAACTAATTTTATAAATGCGAAAGTGAGTTTGTTTATTACCTCTTCACGCCTTATCTACTGAACCAATCTTCCTGAAATTTCGCACACACATAGTTTAAAGTACTGAGAAGGACAAGACAAAAAGCACTGTTGTCGAAGGAAATTCACGCGGGCGAAGCCGCGGGCAAAAGGTAGTATAATATAAGTAATTTGAAAGACTTCAAAACGTGCCTGTAAATGTGCCTGTCAGAATAAATTATTTGAACTTTGAAACAAGGTTTCTAGTGATAAATAATAACATCTCATATCATGTTTAAGAGACATTTGAATAAATAAACATACAGAAAAATATTAAATAACATGGTATCAGTGTCTATTTATACATTATCATTGGTGTTAAGTAAAGCTAAGAATACATTGTGACTTGATGCCTCTTAAGCTTTTGACTGCAGTAAACTCACTAAGAAGAACCTTACTTTTTATTGTGATTTATGTTTAAGTAAAAATAATTCCAGATTGATTGCTTATTTAAAGGCTCTCACCTCTATAGGACTTTTAGATTCCTCACAAGTTTGAAAAGCAATCCAATTCTTGTATTTAAATAATCAAATATATAAAAAAGAAAACTAGAAATAAACAGACCTAGAAGACGAATCTAATGAGCCCAAGCTCTATGCGATTACTAGTAGGTATTTCAGATTCCTATCAGCCATCTTTCAGTTCTAGCACCAGGTCTACAGATTAGTAAAAACCATATAGGTCCTCAGATTGTTCGTCGTCGACAGAGACGCAGCACTGCATGTCGTCGTTGAAGAGTCTGAGGAGTCTCACAAACTTCCCTGTATACCCTATTATCCTTAGCACCGTCCAGAGGGCTTCTCGAGGCACACTGTTGAAAGCTTTCTCGAGGTCCACAAAGCACAGGTACATGAGACGGCCCTGTTCTCTGCTTTTCTCTTGTCTCTGCTTTTATCTTTCTTTTGCTCATATGCCTGCAGTGTGCGAGGATCTTTTCAAATAAGATTGGCTACATAAGCCACATGCGAGCTCACGAGAGAACCCTTAATTCTTGAAGTGGTCGCCATGACCGAAATCGGTCGGATACGCATCATCATCATCATAGGTCCTCGTTTTCAGTAGATATGAACAGATCTGGTAAAGACAAATCTAATGATAGCAATCGGGAGCTTGCGCGGAACCAGAGACGCTGGCGTGCAGTAGTGTTGGAGGCCAAGACTCATTTCGGGTAACTGAACCCGGATAGTAAGTAAGTAATGATAACAGACTGGTCCCACGGGCCGTGGGCTAGCCTAAGCGGGGTCAATCGAGACGTACTGAATCTTCTTATTCTTCTTAGCGTGTCGACTCGGCGGGACAAATTTGTGATGACCAATATGACGCCACAGATACAGCATTATCTGTTGCGTCATACAGGTATTTTAGCGTACAGGTAGTAGGGCACACTGGGCAATGGCGAGAAATAGACGTACTGAATAAATAAATGTATTTAATACTTAGGTTTGCTGCGATAACAGTTAGGTATGTGTAAAAATAAAGAATGTCACTAGGTACTACATAAATAGGCTTTGTATTACACAATACTAACATCTATTGTTAACAGATTTTAATCTATACATATAAAGCAGTAAAAATATTTTGTCTGTACATTTAATATTTTTGACTGAAATGGATAGAGGGACGCTTAAAAAGAATAATAGAAAGCAACATTTTTTTTGGGATTTTTTGTCTTTCTGTCTGTCTGTCTGTCTGTATGTATGTACGCGTTTCACGCAAAAACTACTGGACAGATTTGAATGAAACTTTTTTTTTTGTATAGCTATAAACTATAAGAAATATGGAAAAACCTTACCTTTGCACCATTTTAACACCGCGACTGAGTACAGTCGCGGAGTTAAAATGAATCCGTGATGAATTCGTGGATGATTAGGTACTCGTAGTAACGAGTACCTATTTCCGCGGGACACGGGATAACCAAGTGGCTGAAATAAAGTACTGGAGTTTAAGTTACTACAGTTTGAAACACATAAAGATTTTTCATCTAAGCGAAACTCATGCGGGCGAAGCCGCGGGCAACAGCTTGTGACTTAATATTGCGGCATTAGGCCCAGCACTTTATGATCTCCAATTTACTAAGCCTATTGAAACAATTAGAGGCTCTGGGTGATTAAACCATTACAACTATTAAGTTAATGCTACCTTCTCAAAATAATATATAGGCATGTCGTCGTCGAATTATGTAATTTGATATAATTACGTTATTTGACTTCAAAAACAATACAGCAGTTATAATACAAGTAAATAATAGGAAAAAGGAACTAAACACTAAAATTATTTGACTACATCTAATAATAATTGAAGGACATCGAAAAATTAAGTAATGTTTGTCCTAGGGCGGTGTTTTAAAAGTCTTCTAAGGATTTTATATACGAGTATTGGATTGTGCCCGCGGCTTCAATGGCGTATTTGAAACTTGATCCAAAATCTTCCTAATAAAAAAACCGCATGGAAATTCGTTCAGTAGTTATTCAATTTATCGAGAAGGGGGAATGTCATGGTTTCTTGCTTGAGATGACAAAAACAATTTCCTTCCGCCATAAAGCAGCAAAATGCTGCTTGTCGTTACGTTTTGGTTTTATTTCGTTTTCATTGGCGATAACGACGACGATCGACCACATGACTTGCGCGGGGCGCGGCTAATGTCAATCCCTTAAAGGAGTATGCAACTCTTCGTTTGACGGCTGACCCAAAAAAATGAAACTTGTTGTGCATAATTGAGACCGATGCTAAACGCATATCCTAATCATTCATAACAACTTTTACTATGAGGCCAAACAAATCTACCCGGGGAAAAAAGATATAGGGTAACAAAGTTTTGAAAAAATGTGGATTATTGTATCACATAATTAGATGTTTTTACTAGAATGATTTATTTGACCTCATGCCATTAGTAAAAGTTGACATGAATGATTAGGACTAGCGTTAAACCTATTTAAAACAAACAAAATGTATGATATAAAAATCTACACTTTCACAAAAACTTTGTTAACCTATTTTTGTTACCCTATCTACTTACCTTCTTTTTTTAGGATATATTTATTGGGCCCCATGTATGACTAGAACTAACGAAAAACTTGTTTAAAACAAACAAAACCTTTAATTAAGTAATATAAAAATCCACATTTTTTTAAAACTTTGTTACCTTGTACTTTTTTTTTCCCTGGGCAGATTTGTTTGGCCCTTTAGTAAAAGTTGTTACTAGCATATGGCATCGGTCTCAATTATGCATGACGAGTTTAATTTTTTAGGCCAATTGGTTACATTGTCCATCATTATTTTCGATGCTAAATAGTAAGATAGCAAAAATGAAAGTTATAAATAACGGTCATATTTATAAGGAAGGGGACACCAAAGATAGAATTCCATAATTTCAGCTAAATAACTGTCAAAGGCTGTATTATTTGCAATAACTCTGCCGACCCTATTCTGGCTAAGTGACGCCGCGGGTAGCCGCAAGTTTGGCAGAGACAAATATCTCCAAAACTTCCCATCAATAGACGAGTTTTAGACAGAAATCAGAATAATAAATGAACTAGAAGTGCCAACTAAAATAAATTAAAAAATCTAAAATAAATTAAAAAAACTTTAATTTTATTTAAAATATCGAACACTACAGTGCCCGCGAGCTTTGTCCGCACATTATTTACTATCGTTAATATCTCAGGTTCTAAGCGATGTATCAAGATGACCCGACCTACACCAGATTCAAGTTAGACCTTCACCAATCCTACTGTGAAAACTGCATTAAATTTCGTTCAGTAGTTTTGGCGTGATGCGCGTACAATCATACAGACAGACAGAGAAAAATAAAATACAATAGAGACAATTTATGTTCTTAAACTAGACACCTGTCAAAAAGCGAGAGCAATGCACTTCGAGCTCGCGCTCGGGTGCAAAAAAATCATTTTGACTTCCATTGACCCTATAAAGACTACCATTTTTTTTTCTTCAATATCTCTTATGTACAGAGACAAACCAGTTACAGTTTTAATATATGTATTTATTCACTGACGACTCTAAAACCTCACTATATAATATGACTGACAGACAACGCACAGCCAAAACTACTGGGCTTAAAAAGCTAGGGAAATCTATGACACTTCTATGTCTTGCTTCTAAATTCCGTGGCTGTGAGTGACAAAAGTTCCTGATTCACCTTGGTTCTTAAGTCGCTGCAGTGGTGGCTAATTTTGAATGTAAATCGTGACTTACGGTTGACTGTGAGTCAGTTTTGCTTAGCGTGAACTTGTGCGTCTTTCATAAATATTGTAGAGATGTCTATTGTTCTATAAGTTTATTTGGATGGTAAAACGATTCTAGCTTCCATGGTACCTTTAAGAACTTTAATTTAAATAAATAAATTATTTATTCACAAAGTTGAGTACAATTTTAACAGGTACACGTAGTAATCGCAATTTGTGAGCTCGACGGCAAATGCTGAGTGGATCCCTTTTCTTAGATACCTTTGTACACAGCACAAACTGACGCCATGACAACTTTTCCGTATATTTGCAGAGTATTTATGTTGTTGTCGGCATGTTTCCATTCTTCTTTGTATTTTTTTTGTTGTGTTGTGTTCTTTATCTAAGAAATAAACATATTCTATTCTAATAAATAGCACAAGTTATTGTTATAAGTTCTGAGTTCTAAACTAGGCAGATGCCTGTATCTTGAAGTTCAGTCCATTTCAACCCTACTTATATTATTTTCTGTTCTTTTATTGTAAACTTATATTATCGACTCCAGCAGTATGTAACTTTATTAATTTATAGTTCTATTGAATTCTGACTGTAGTGGCGTTCAGCCTCCTTACTGACTTGACTATGGACGGACTCTATGACCTCTGACCATAGAGCAACAAGGACTCCTTACGGAGGGAGAAGCCATAGCGACATGTTTTCATTCAAATCTTTCTGGCGTTTTTTGCGGGGGGAGGGAAATTCACGCAAGCGCTGTTCGGTACACACATACATAATGAAAATCTGTAATTACGACAAATTACGACACCACATATAAAAAATAAAACAATACATTGACAAATCTGTCACCTCCCGTCAGATTTTTGTGTACGAATATAAGACAGAACACACATTAACATATTTTTGACTTTGTTTTCAATAGTGAATGGCAAAAATGTAATTCTGCATTATCGATGAATTATAAATTATCGAATTTCTCGGGCATTCAACTATATAATCAATAGAAATAGAAATATTTATTTGTTAAAATCCATAGCTTTAATAAAGTCTGTGGAGTGGTTTAGCCGTGAGTATAGCCACTGAGGCGCTTTGGTTCACACTTTGATACCCGACGAAAACGCCTTGAAGCGATTGGGGCTCGAATCCGGGCCTCAGCTGATAACGACACTAGTGATGGAAAAAGTGTTATTCATTCAGTAAGAGTTCGTTAGAGTCGAGATCTGTTAATCGAAATAGTTTCTATATGGACAGCCCTATTGCCGAGGAGCAAAAAATTTATGGTCATAGAAAACAAAAAGGGCCTCATAGTGCCGTGAACTTTTGAACAAGTGGTGTTTTTATGTGTGTTTTCTCCTGCTAAATTAAAAATGAAGTAAGTGTTTTCTGAATAATAATTTGTTAGAAACTTATTACGTAGGCATCGTTTATAGATTCTTTTAACTTTGTTAAAGCAAATCTGTTCAAAATAAGGAATATTTATTTTTCAAAATTTTTCGTGCCCCAGACATGGTCAGTAAATGTGATTATTAAGTATGTAAAATTAAAAACTACGTGTCAACTACATTTAGATATGTTATAGAAATAAATTAAAGCATTTATAGATCACTGTTTATTTCAGGAAATATAAGAAAACTTATTAATGAAATAATTGTTGAGGCCTTCAGCCTCTAATTTTTTTATAATTTCCTTTTTTTTCTCTCCGATTCGGTGACAAGACCACTTGATATCGCTGTCCCCTTTGCGGGCAAATGAGGGAGCGAGATAGAATCGACTCGCCCTCCCGGAAGCATCGACAGTGATTGCATTCCAGTTTCGATCCGTACATCATTGAGATTGCGTGTGTCCAGCGCCTCTATGGCCCGCGCGCGCGCCGTTTTGAAATTCGCCGCAGAACCAGTATCTTCCGAAGGAGCCACTTGTGTCCAGAAGAAATCTGGTGATCACCAGGAGAAATCATCAGCAAGCGAGCAAGGTAAGCGATTATCAAGCCCCCTGTCGAGTTGCCGAATTGCTGAAACTTCTACCCCTTCATATATCCACATATAGGCCGTTTTAACCGAATGCTTATCCAAGCCTTAGGTATATCTCAAGGTCCTACATCCCGCACAAAAGGAATCAACCTAGTTACACGGTTGCCATTCCATAATTTGGTCCTTTACGAGCGGATTTGTCCAGCTTTTAATATTATATGTACTTTCGCCTCGGCGTTAGTGCCACGAACCGCCATCTTGTTAATTGCATTTTGCTAATTCACCTTCCATATACTTTCTTATAGTAATTTCCAATAATGGCTTCTAACAAACTCGAAGCCAAATTAAAACAACTCATTGCCAAAAAAGAAGCTATTTATGAACGAATTAATCGTTTATACGATATAAGCAAAGGCATTTCCAATTACGATTATCGTTCGAATGAGCCATTTCTAGCCCAATCTGAGACTATCAGCGAACTTTATGACAAATTTGAAGTAATCATAGAACATATTAATGAGTTGAACTTTGAACTGAAAGAAACCCCACCTGATTACGCGGCTTTAAACTCGTTCGAAGAATTATATTCAGCGATTAAATACAAACGTAATCTAATTTTAGCCAGAGATAAGACTAACGTTGGCGTGTCACTTAAGAAAGGCCCTATAAAATTACCACCTATACAGATACCTTCCTTTGATGGTAAAATTGAAAATTGGCCGATATTTTACGAAATATTTCGTAGTAATATTCACGAAAACGCAGATCTGACGGACTCGCAGCGTGTCCAATATCTCATGGGCAAACTTACCCACAGTGCTTTAAAATTAACTGCAGGTATTGTTCCCACGGGAGAAACTTATAATACAATTTGGGATTCTCTCGTTAAGAAGTACCAAGATAATCGCACTTTAGGTATTCATTATTTAAACAACATTTTGGACATTAAAAATTGTGTCAATAATACCGCTAGCTTAAACACTTTTATTGAAAAATATTCGGCGTCTATTGCAGCGCTCAAGCAGCTAAAGATACCTAAATTATTGGATTTTATGTTATTACATTGTGGTCTACGAAAGGTTGACTCTCAAACAGCCCAGCTATTCGAAACACATATTAGTGGGAAGGAATTGCCGTCTTATACAGAATTTATATCTTTTATACAAGATCATATAAAGGCACGCGAAAGATCACATACTAATAATTGTTCGCGGTTTGAAACGCGAGTGACGAATCCCCTAGTACTTCAAAAACTTTCATATCAAATAGCGCGCCACGGTGTGAAATAGAAACGCCCTGCCCAATATGCGCAGGCGAAAAACATCCATTGTTTAGGTGTGAGCAATTTAACCCACTTAACCCGACTAGGTGTTATAACACCGCTAAAATTTATTAATATGTACCCTCAAATAAAAATTAGAAGGAGTGACATTTGCGCGTTATTTTTTCGGTTATCTCATTCAGTACTTATTATAGTTCAATTTTGTGCAAAGTTAATTAATGAAAACGGTTGGTTTTAAGCAAATATAGTATATTTTAGCAGCAGAGATATTTCAAACATTCATGTCTGGTGAAAGGTAAGCAATTTATAATATTTGTTTGTATTTTTTCTATCTTTTATGCGTAGATTATTAATAATGTAACTAATATTTACCTAAACAGAAATAAATTGATCATAATAATGTCATATTATACTTATTTTTTTCAGTTTAAATGTCGGAGGTGTTATAACACCTGGTAGTAATATCAATGTCTAATACATTTTTGTATGAACTTTTAGGATACGACCAAGAAGAGTGTTAAAATTTAACGAAATAATATAGGAATTAGAGAATGCGGAGGATGATATAATCTTGCCTAGTATTATTTCTATTTTACCCCCAGATAATGCTAATGTACAAATAACTGACGAAAAATCGTGTGATGAAAACATCGTGAATTTTCACAATCTTCCAGGTTACTACATAACTAAATATTGAATTAAACTAAATAATTTGTCCGTCCATTATTTTTTGGAGAAGTTGAGATCGTTTATAGCGAGTCTTCCTCGAATGACGAAGATATTATGCCACTATCTCATTTAGCTAAAAGAAGAGGTATGGTCAGAAATGAAACCAACATCAATGATTCTCCTAACGCTAGTATATCTACATCTGTGGCTAGTACGTCTACAACTATGTCAAAAAATGTAAATGGCGCAATCGGCATAATCCAAAAGAATATCCTCAGTTGCGAAATGATTAAGCCCCTAAATATTTACAATCGCCAGTGTATTATAACGAAACTTGCGTGAAAAAGGAGAAAGATGATTTGTCAACAAAAGCTGGTAGGTAATAATAAAAAAATAATTAAAATAAAACTGATAATATAACTGAAGCAGAAATGAAATGTTTTCTCGATATAGATATTGTTGTATAGTGGGTATTTGTAGTGCCTCGTAAGATAATGTATTGTGAAAAATCTTCCGATACCAATTTTCCTTTGACTTATAACGCTATGTCGCGGGATCGTTTTAGTTTTATAATGAGTCATATACACTATAGTGACAATTCTTTACTACAAGAGCAAAACGACAAAAGTAAGACCCCTATTTGATTCATAAAACAAAACTTTTTTACGTATGGCTCCTTTGGAGGAAGTCTATAGCATCGATGAGGCAATGGTGTCATACTACAGTGGTCACGGCTGCAATTTATATACTTATATATGTATCATACAGCAGTTTAAGTTTATATGATCAGAATAAATAAAAACATTTAATTATGTTATTATAATTTTGTTTTTTTCTTGATCTTACCCCTCCTTACCCTTAGTACTAATTACAGTAGTGCATCATCCTACCAGGTGTTATAACACCACCCATTTTCCGGCTTTCCCAGACAGCTTTCAATTTTTTTATTATTTTTCCCGGAAATTATAAGCCTTGTGCACTAACATTCTGAGATATTATAAAAATCTGTGATGATAAATAGTTTCAGGGTTATCTGGGTTAAAAATATGAGTACACCGCAAATTCGTTTCGATTTTATTAAGTCAAAGCGTGCCTGTATTAACTGCTTAAGCCTAACCCACACATTGAATAAATGTAAGTCGCATTCGACATGCAAGTTTTGTAAAAAACAGCACCATTCATTGTTGCATTTCTCTGAGAATAGCAAATCGGACCCAGCGCCAGGCGACGGCAAACCGGTTTGTTATCGAGCAGACGCCACGCAGTCTGCGCGCGCCCAGCCCTCGCCATCAGTAGAAAATATAACTTCTGTGACGTTAAACACAGGAATGCGGAATTCAAATTATGTTTTATTGTCGACGGCTCAAGTGTATGCGACTGACAACAATGGTCGTGACAAAATTGTGGTCAGGTGTTTGATAGATAGTGCGTCTCAGAATAATTTAATAACTTTGAATTGTTGTAAGCGTTTGAACTTACCTATAGTTAAGCTACATAACTCATCGTTACAGGGTGTTGGAATGTCCACGCAGCTAGTGCATGGTTATATACATGTAACAATAGAATCGCGCGTTAATCCCGAAAATAAATATTATATTCATGCGTTAGTGGTAGATTGCATCACAGGTAAGCTACCCGCGAATTATATTGAATTAAATGACGACATGTCATATATAAATAAATTACCACTAGCCGATTTAACTTGGAATGTGCCGGGAAATATTGACATTATTCTCGGCGCGCAACTTTTTCCATATATTTATTTAGGTAATATGATTGAGTCGGTCGGTCGCGCCCCCCCAGCTGTCTTGACTAGCTTCGGATACGTACTGATGGGAGGTGCGGCAGGTCATTGTGACTCGTTTTCTCAATCTTCCTCGTTTACCGCGCTGACTAATACTGACATTGAGTCGGGTTTACAGAAGTTCTTTGAATTGGAGGAAGTACCATTTTCACGGATTATTAGTCCATCCGAAAAAGAGTGCGAAGACATTTTTTGTTCTTCCGTCACGTTTAAAGACAGTAGGTATTTTGTTGACCTACCTTTTTCGCGGAACCCCTCTGAGTTGGGCAATTCTCGTGCAGTAGCCCACCGCCGCCTGTTGGCCCTCGAACGTAAATTTGCGCACGTACCAACCCTACGCGAAAATTATAATAAAACCATCACCGACTATATATCTCAGGGTTATTTATCGGAAGTACCTGATTCTGAATTAACAGAACAGGGCTATTACATACCGCACCATGCGGTCATTAGGCCCGACAAAGATAGTATTCGTGTGGTTTTGGACGCCAGCGCTAAGACGCACTCAGGGTTGTCACTCAATGACATTTTACATGTCGGACCGAATTTACAGGCCGACTTATTTTTGTTATTACTTGATTTTCGTACGTTTCCCATAGCTATGACCGCAGATATTAAACAGATGTTTTTAAGAATCGGTGTTAATCCGCATCACCGCGAATACTTGCGAATTTTATTCCGCTTCAATAGGGATGAGCCTATTCGCACCTTTAATTTCAACCGCGTGCCTTTTGGGTTGGCGTCTAGTCCTTATTTAGCCATGCGCACACTACGCCATCTGGCGTGTGAGCATAGCGACCGCTTTCCGGACGCATCCAAATTGGTAGAAACCCAGTTTTATATGGATGATTATGTTTATTCTGTTCCTGATGAACAAACCGCTATAAAGTTGTCACACAACTTAATTGATTTATTTAAATTAGGTTCCTTCGACCTTGTCAAATGGGCCAGCAATTCACCCGCTTTGTTAGAGACCCTCCCTGCGTCTCACCGCTTATCAGTTAATTTTTCTAGTATGGATAACAATATTAACAATTTTAAAATCCTTGGTTTAACCTGGGAGCCCGCTGAAGATACTTTTTCTTTGACAACCAGCCCAGTGGACAGTAAATGTACAAAACGCACCATTTTATCATTAATTGCTCGCTTATTCGACGTACTTGGCCTTGTGGCGCCGGTCGTTTTGTACGCTAAAATACTTATTAAAGAACTTTGGTTAGCCAAGATAGATTGGGATGAGGTACCTCCGCAGCCAATCATAGACCGCTTCACTGCTTTAGCGCGGGATTTTCCCGCACTATCTGCTCTTAAAATCCCACGTCATGTTGGAGTTTTTGCAGAATCTGTCGTAAACATTGTGGCCTTTTGTGATGCTAGCTTTAGTGGCTATGGTTGCTGTGTATATTTACACATTTCTGATACTCAAGGTAATATAACGGTCCGCCTTCTTTGTGCGAAATCCAAGGTTTCCCCCGCTAAAGTAACAACACTAGCTCGGTTAGAACTCGTTGCTGCTTTGTTGCTGTCTAAACTTGTTAAGGTTGTCAGAGAGAAGCTTTCTGCCCGCATTCCGATTGCCGGTACTTATGCGTTTTCGGATTCCACTATTGCGCTCTCGTGGATCCATTCTGCCCCTCATAGGTGGTCTATATTTGTTAGCAACCGTATTGCAAAAATTCAGGAAAATTTACCTGCCGCTTGTTTTAATCACGTATCAGGGAAAGAGAATCCTAGCGATTGTCTTTCACGTGGCATGCGGCCTTCGGAATTAATTGTAAATTCCTTATATTATAACGGCCCGTCCTGGCTTCGTCAGCCTATTCTTAGTGTTTTATCATCTGATCCGCATCCTGACGTTCTCACGCCGGCTCATTTTTTAATGTCCAGTCCCATTACTTATTTACCTTCTTCTGAATTAACAGAGGAAAGTATGAATTTGACAAAGCGTAAAAAACTTTTGGATCAACTCGTGTTATCATATTGGAAAAAGTGGCGTATTGAATACCTGCATACGCTGCAAGTCCGTCAGAAATGGTGCACTCACGATCGTCCCATAGAGATAGGCACTGTCGTTCTCTTGGGTCAAGATAACGTACCGCCCTCGACTTGGCCATTAGGTGTCATAAAGGAGGTGTTTCCTGGATCGGATGGTATAATTCGCGTGGCTTTAGTCAAGACTGTGTCAGGCACATATAAGCGTCCTGTCACAAAGCTGTATCCTTTGCCTACCCAATAATCAAACCGCAACTTAATCAAACCGCAATTTAATCAAACCGCAATTTAATCAACCGCAATTTAATTAAACCGCTTATTTAATCATAATTTCTACCGTAGATATCGATTCGCTGATATTCTCAGACCGCTATTACCTCCAATCTATCCTCCTAGCTTAATCTATCTTATCTTATCTAGTCTATCCACCTAGCTTCTTGTCTATATTTTAATTTGAAAGCTCTGGACCTTTCAAGGCGGGGAGCTATGTTGAGGCCTTCAGCCTCTAATTTTTTTATAATTTCCTTTTTTTCTCTCCGATTCGGTGACAAGACAACTTGATATCGCTGTCCCCTTTGCGGGCAAATGAGGGAGCGAGATAGAATCGACTCGCCCTCCCGGAAGCATCGACAGTGATTGCATTCCAGTTTCGATCCGTACATCATTGAGATTGCGTGTGTCCAGCGCCTCTATGGCCCGCGCGCGCGCCGTTTTGAAATTCGCCGCAGAACCAGTATCTTCCGAAGGAGCCACTTGTGTCCAGAAGAAATCTGGTGATCACCAGGAGAAATCATCAGCAAGCGAGCAAGGTAAGCGATTATCAAGCCCCCTGTCGAGTTGCCGAATTGCTGAAACTTCTACCCCTTCATATATCCACATATAGGCCGTTTTAACCGAATGCTTATCCAAGCCTTAGGTATATCTCAAGGTCCTACATCCCGCACAAAAGGAATCAACCTAGTTACACGGTTGCCATTCCAATAATGATGATCTATACCGCTGCGGGCTACGAATTGTTGCCCCAAATCGGCCATTAAAAATGTAAAGGTGTGTTGACTTGGGTTGTTTGTTTACATTTCATAATTCGGCGATGCTTAATTAATGGTGTTTGATTGACTTACAACTAAGTTAAAAAAAACACTTGAGTTTCGAGTGTAGTAATTTGAGGTGATGGAAAACTTGGAATTTCTATATTAGCCTCTATTCAGCTTTTATTAAAACTTATTTTCTTTTGTCATAATTAAGTGATCGAAGGTTCGTTATCGCACTAGGTTTCCTTAAATATCTTTAAAATTATAATTGTTTTTTCTTTACCAACGTTAAACTTTTTAGTACCTAGTAGTTTGTTTTTGCGTGTGACTTGTAGTTAAAGGTATTTTTCTCCCGATTAGGATAAAAAAAAACTTTAGACGGAACCCTCGATTTGTAAATTCGACCCACTCTTCAAAACACTTGTAGGATTTTATTATCAGCATCCTAAATTGTAACTTATTATACATATCTATCTTTGAATGCAGTTCGAATTTCAAACTTCGCGGGGGGAGCGCGGCTAGTAAGTAAGTATCTAAAAAGTTTGCCGCCGTGAAACAACCTTTATCGCGTGGCTTTTGAAGCGCTCCGGACCCGAATCCGTGCCCCATTCGCTGTGATTTATGTGTACTTTGCAAGTTCATTTTGACGAGGTTTCTTTTGTTATTTGAAATAGTGCAATAATTCAACGTGTTCACAATTTAATGTAGTTTCTTGTGTGTTATTAATCTTTCTGTACAATAATCTCATAGTGTTAAGATATGAATATTTGTGAATAGTGACGTAACGAGACGGTTGGAGTCTTCAATTACTTTTAAAAAGGTTTTTACAAATTTTCTTTTCACTTTACATAATTATATTATTATGTAAAGTCAAAGAATATATTGTTTTTCACGTTTATTGTCAATATTTTGCAAAACAAGTTGAGTAGTTTACACGAAATCTAGGTTTATATATAGGTTGCGCGCTGCCATGTTGGGTTGAAAACTAGAAATTGATAGCCTAATTCTATGAAGATATTTAAGTTATTTCTTTTACAGGACAGATATTTTTTTAACATTAACTGATTACGTGGTTTACGTGCTGTCTAAAATCATATGAAACCTACCATTTTTATTGCTTATATTGGAAAATATAAAACATTTAATGCAAGTGAATAAATATTTACAAAATTGAAATTGAAACTTAAATAACTTGGATCTAAAACGTGATATTCATTTAACAATGCATCTTCATCTATCGCCTAACTAATATATTTTATGATACTAGTTTTATAATTTTAATTAATTGCCTCTATTTTTTGTACTGACTCTAAAAGTGCAAAACCATAGCGCGCTATTTGCGGTTGGTAATTCCTGCCGATCGGCAGCGCTTTAGAGCCCGGTCATCGCGCGGCGGCAGCGCCTGAGTGGATAACAGCATTACTTCGCATTTATAATATTTATTGCTAAGGAGGTATGGAAATATGGATACGTTCTTATGAATGTCATACCCGGGGCTCTAGCAGTGATTTGCATTTTTTATATACTAGTGGTTCTATCTGTGGGTCTGACGAAGAATGTGCACTTCGCAAAACGTACACTCGAACAAAAGGTGGATTTCGCAATTGGTGCACTTCGCAGAGTGTGCACTTCGCAGAATTAGCATAATCCTAACTATATATTATAAATACGAAAGTGAGTTTGTTTGTTTGTTCCTTTTGACACTTTATCTACTGAAACAATCTTCTTGAATTTTCGCATACACATAGCTGGAAATACGGAGAAGGACATAAGGTACCTTTCATCCCGGGAAAGAGCACTGTTCCCATGTGAAATCCACGCGGGCGAAGCCGCGGGCGAAAGCTAGTAATAAATAAATTCACAGTTGCAAAGTTATCACGTTTATTAGTTAAGTACCATGAAGACAAGAAAGGAATACTTATAAAATTTAAATTATCTAAATATAACTTTACTATTTCTAGTAATTTTCTCTGACACATCACTGTCTTGTTCATCCGACCTGACATACACCGTTCGTGGAAATCAGATGCCTTATAATGAGCTAAACAAACGGGACTTGTCTTTTTGGCATTCCAGGTTCTAGTTGTTGAACAAGTTTTTCCATACACACATCTCTAAGTAGGTATTTTTAGGAAAGCTGTAAAAAAATAAGAAAATACACGTTACAACATACAACAATTTAAAACTATACCTATCGCAGTTTATCGATACAGGACTACAACACACAATGTAAGCAAAGTAACATCACTAAATCTAGATGTTGGATGGATTTATCACTCGACAAATCCGTGTTTCTATGGGCGACAGGACTGATGTTGTTAAACAAATCCAACAATGACATTATAATAAAATGTATAAATTTTTGTTTAATTTATAATCATATGATAAGAATTTACTTACTAGAGAAATGTAACACCATCTTTCTGTAAAATAGATGTCCCAGACGTCTTTTTGCAGCACAAAATTGAACAATTCGGAATTTTTTGTATTGCGGCCTATGTGTCATTCACACTGACTGATGGATTCTGTCTAGCGAAAAGTCCGAATGCAAACAGTTTTTATAAACGCTCAAGTCCACCTGGACCTAAGCTTTGCCAGAGGGGAAAGACATCTATGGCGCCTCCCTTCCGGGCCGCGCGCGGAAGTCCTTGTTGCTCGAAGCCTCTGACGGACAAGGAAAAAAAGGGACTATCGACCGACAGGACAGCAAGACAAAGCAGACTGACCAGAAGCTGACGAAACATTATTATTTTAAATAAGTGTTTTAATTGCTTAAAATCTTGAACCGACGAGACCGTTCAAGTGGTCCTTCGAGCACTCCCAAACCAGACCATGGAGACACGGACACGCAGGGGTAAAAAATTAGCTGTGGCCGACACGCCCAGCCAGACTGCCCGGCCACTACCACCTCGCGCCGGGCCGACCAGCCGCGCACCCTCGCCGCTCTCAGCGCGAAGCCGGAGTCCGTCCCCGATGCGATCGGCGCGCTCGACACGTGCGCCCTCGCCCGCGCTATCGCACGCTTCACACGCTTCGTCCACCGCCAGTCGCCGACAGCGACCATCGACCGCGGGGGACGTCGCCAGAAGCTACGTTGCGGAACTACAGGATGAAGTCGAAAGGTTAGAGCTAAAGGCAGAAGCTAATCAAAGAAAAAATAAGACAAGACAGCTCATCCGTCGAGGGCACCCTAAGTAAGTTCTTGGCCAGACAGTCCGTCAAAGATTTACCGCCATTCTCTGGCGATATTTTAGAGTGGCCCTTATTTTACAGCCAATTTAAAGCAACCACTAGACTGTGCGACTATAGTGAGGAAGAGAATATTGCCCGGCTTATGAGATGCCTTAAAGGTAAGGCCAGAGAGTCAGTGTCCGCTTTACTGGTAAGCGCCACTGGCCTGGACAAGATCATTTCTACCTTAAAGCTAAGATTTGGCCGACAAGACCATCTCATTGAAGTTATGGTCGAAAAAATTCGAGCCGTCAGCCACATACGTCAGGATGACATAAACGGGTTAATAGAGTATGCCACCTCTGTGCAAAATACAGTCGCTGCAATGACACTTACCGATGAGACGGGTCATTTGGCAGACAAAACTCTAATCAGAGAGATTATAAAAAAATTGCCGTCTTTATTGCAATACAATTGGAGTTTCTATGTATACGACCTAAAAAGACCCCGTCACGCTTCAGACTGTTTCCGACTGGTTAATGAGAACTGCGAATGCAGCGACGAATATTGCACCGATCCCTGTCAAACATACTGATAGCCGAAACGATGCAAAATTTAAGACGGCGGAAAAGCCCTGGAAGCCAGTTTTGTCAACCAACGGCTCTTTATGCATACTGTGTAACGACGGAGACCATCGCCTAGGTAAATGTCCTAGTTTTGTAAATATGTGCATAGATGACAGATGGAAGTTTGTTTCCGACAAGAAGTTGTGTTTCTCGTGCCTATCTTCAAAACACCAACTTCGAATGTGCAGAACAAAGGCAAAATGCAAGGAACCCGGCTGCACACTTGTACATAACGCATTGCTGCACGCCTCACCGCGGGCTGACCTCGGAGTTCAGGAGGAAGACAGAACGGTCAACACATGTAGACAGAGTCACAAACAATCTCATGTATTATTGAAAGTGGTTCCAGTTGTTGTGTCGGGAGATAAAGGAGATATTACGACATACGCCCTCCTAGACGAAGGGTCTGCTTTGACTTTGGCGAGCTCCGCGCTGTTGGAAAGGGCTGGCATTACTGGACCGACAGCCTCCCTTCGCATCTGCGGCGCGTCCGGCATGACGACTACAGAGCGGGACTCGAAGATTGTTTCGTTTAAGATACGTGGACTGAATGAAGAAAATGTTTATATTGTAAATAATGTGCGTTCTGTTTGTAATTTAAATTTGTCTGTAAATAGTTTTTGTTATAAAAAAGTTGCAAATAAATATCCGTACATAACTGACTATGTGACAGACCGTGACCTACGACCTGACAAGATTGAGTTTTTGATCGGACAAGACAACATAGACTTAATTATAACTAGACAGGTTATACAACGACATAAGACTGGACCAATTATTTCAAAGACTGACTTGGGATATGTTGTTCATGGTATTGTTGGACTTGGTGGTATACCAAACGACATGACTGTCCTACACGCCTGTCAATGTGACGACTTACAAGACTTGGTTAAAAGATCCTTTTCTACAGAATCTTTCGGCGTGAAGCAGGCTGGCGACTTTCCTCTTTCTCGAGAGGATCAGCTAGCGCTGAAGATTATGGAGCGGACTACCAAACTTTTGCCCGAAGGTCGATGGGAAACTGGTTTGCTCTGGAAGTCCGAAGATATTCAGCTTCCTGACAGCCTCCCACAGGCTAGGGTTCGACTGACTGGTGTCCAGAAGAAAATGGTAAAGTATCCCGAGTTTGCTTTACAGTATAGGGCAAAGATCGACGAGAACTTGGACAAGGGGTACATTTCCAAACTGAAGCCAGAGGATTGTATCACCCAGGACAAGACGTGGTATCTACCGCATTTTGCTGTTTTTAACCCTAATAAACCGAACAAATTAAGGATTGTCCTGGACTGCGCAGCTAAGTCAGATGGTAAGTCTTTGAATGACTTTTTATTGCGTGGCCCTGATTTCCTGACTTCGTTGCCAGCGGTCTTGTTGGGATTTAGGACAGGCAAGTGGGCGGTGTGTGCTGATATTCAGGAGATGTTCCACAGAGTTCTCATCCGACATAAGGACCGACACGCCCAGAGGATTTTGTGGGGAAATGACACCTACGTAATGAACGTAATGACTTTCGGTGCTGTATGCTCGCCATCATCAGCCCAATATGTCAAGAACCTGAATGCCCGCAGATTCGAAACTACGTACCCCCGAGCGGTTGATGCAATTATAAACGCTCACTACGTAGACGATTACATCCACTCGTTTGACAGCGAGGACGAGTTGATCGAGACGGTGGAAGACGTAGTGCGCATACATGCGTCCGGCGGTTTTAATCTGCGGAACTTCATCTCAAGTTCGACGCGTCTTCTGGCAAGCTTGCCTGCAGACAAACTTGCCGCCAGCAGCCTCAAGGTCCTTTCGGATTGTCAGGGTGACGTTGAAAGGATTCTTGGAGTAAGATGGCAGCAGCAGACTGATGAGTTTCTTTTTAAGCTCAATTTCCCCAAAATACACGAGGATGTCAAAAGTGGGTTGAAACGTCCCACCAAACGGGAAGTTCTTCGGATATCAATGTCAATCTTTGATCCGATGGGCTTCCTACTATACGTAACAGTGAAGGCCCGTATTTTATTGCAGTCCGTGTGGAAGTCACAGATCGGATGGGATGATGAGATCGAAACCAGCCAATTCGAGAAGTGGCAGACCTGGCTAACTGAACTTCGAAAGTTGAGTGACTTCAGAATACCACGCTGGCTCTTCACAGACTTATGTGATAGGCGAGACCATCCGGAAATGCACATATTCTGTGACGCAAGTAGCAAAGCCTTTGCTTGTGTCGGATATTTACGTGCCAAGACGACAACAGATGGAAAATGGCACGTATCTTTCGTCATGGCAAAAGCACGTGTCGCGCCGCTCAAAGTGATGAGCATCCCTCGGCTTGAGTTACAAGCCGCACTGATGGGTGCTAGACTAGCAAACACTTTGAAGCAGCACATAGACGTAGGGAAAGTATTTTTCTGGACGGATTCGAAAACCGTGCTCAGCTGGCTGCGATCTGACAGCGGCCGGTTTAAGCCTTTGTAGCCCATCGTGTCAGTGAGATCTCAGAGCTGACCGACGTTCATCACTGGAGGTGGGTGCCGTCCGGTTTAAACACGGCTGATGACGCCACCCGTGAGACCGTCATCGAAGACAACACGCGATGGCTTCACGGGCCACTGTTTCTCCGAGAGGCAGAACAATCATGGCCTGTTGAAGAAGCTGAGGTTGAGCTCGATATGAACGACAAGGAGCTAAAAGTATGCGCTTTGACCTATGTGAACGATGAGCTGCCTGATGACAGCCGTTTCTCAAGGTATTGGAGACTTGTCCGAAGTACTGCCTGGTTCTATAGAGCGATCTATAACTGGACTCATGGGACTTGTAGACGACGAGGGGAATTAACAGCCGATGAAGTGACTGCTGCGGAACTTGTGTGGATTAGGGAAAGCCAAAAACGAATGCTGTCAGGCGACATAGAGAGTATTAGGCAGACTGGTTACGTTGCGAAGTCCAGCCCACTTCGCCAGTTGACCCCTTTTCTAGACGAAGACGGTATTCTGCGCGTTCGAGGGAGGATTAGCAGCTCACATCCGATGATACTTCATCCCAAAGACAGATATGTCAAGCTCCTGTTAATGCAGTACCATGTTGACTCGGCACACAATGGCAGAGAACGCGTGCTGATAGAAGTCAGACGACGATTTTGGGTACTGAATGGGAGAAATGCCGTTAAAAGTACATGGAATGACTGCCAGTACTGCAAAAATAGGAGAGCTAAGCCTGCGCCCCCTCTTATGGCAGAATTGCCAAAAGTCCGAACAGAAATGACAGAACGGCCTTTTAAATACACCGGGCTTGATTATTTTGGTCCGATGCTGGTAAAAGTAGGTCGGAGACAAGAAAAAAGGTGGGTGGCTTTGTATACGTGCCTAACTGTTCGAGCAATCCATCTCGAAGTCGTCCACGACCTGACTACCAGCTCGGTACTTATGAGCCTGAGACGTTTAATCGCCCGTAGAGGCTGTCCCAGTGAAATCTATAGTGACAACGCGACGACTTTTCGTGGAGCTGACCGAGAACTAAGACAGGCTGTGGAAGCCATTGACATTGACGTTTTGATAGCGTTTGGAAGCGTTCGCCATTTAGAGTGGCGATTCATATCCCCAAATGCACCACATATGGGGGCTGCTGGGAGCGGCTCGTGAGGTCCATTAAGACCAGCCTACGAGTGACGTTGAAGACTAGAGCTCCGACAGACCAGACTCTATTAACATTACTTGCTGAGACCGAGTACATGATAAATTCTAGACCGTTGACATACGTACCATTGGACCATGAAGATGACTTACCTTTGACGCCTAATGACTTTCTTCTCGCCAAGACAGACTTCCTTTCTCACCCCTTTGGATCATTTACAGATCATGACTTACTACGACGGACATGGCGGGAATCGCAGCGTTTAGCGGACATGACTTGGAAGCGGTGGGTTAAGGAATACCTACCAACATTGACCAGACGTGACAAGTGGAACCGCAATGCTGACAGATCACTGGTTGTCGGTGACGTTGTGGTGATTGCCGATGATCAGCTGCCCCGCAACCAGTGGCCTCTTGGCAGGGTCGACCAGGTCTTTCCAGGAAAGGATGGCTTGGTCCGAGTGGCCCAAATTAAGACTAGACTTGGACTTTACACTAGACCTGTGACTAAACTGTGCAGGCTTGACGTCCACTCCTCAACTTAAGTACCAGCCTTCTGGTACTGGAGGTGGGGATGTAGTGGCGTTCAGCCTCCTTACTGACTTGACTATGGACGGACTCTATGACCTCTGACGGACAAGGAAAAAAAGGGACTATCGACCGACAGGACAGCAAGACAAAGCAGACTGACCAGAAGCTGACGAAACATTATTATTTTAAATAAGTGTTTTAATTGCTTAAAATCTTGAACCGACGAGACCGTTCACTGACATTTCTTATAACAATTCAATGTCCACATAGATAGTTCCGACACAAAATATGTTGTAAAGTGACGTTTTAAAAAAAAATGCAGCAGTGGAGTTTGTTAAGCCGCGCGCCTGTTCTCCACTTGCGCTTTGGAGGCTGTAGTAACCTTAGTTTTAAGTAATTTTCTGACGTCAACGATTCAAAAGTGCTATTTTTAAGCATATTTAAATAAAAACAATTGAATCTGAATCATTATTTTTTTTTGAGTGAGCAGGTACAATTTTTTTAGAAGAATAGATTTTATTTTACCCTTTTTTTAGTGTTCAGCATCGGAAATGTTCAAAGTTCCAACCAGGTCCAATCAAAGGTGCTTGAGTTGAAGTCCTAAATTACCTAAGTACTCGTATTATCGACAGAAAAGCCTAACGACATTTTCAAACTACATACAACATCTCACACTCTCTCACATACGAATACTGAATACTATACACTCATAATTTGGCGCGGTCGAGTAACAAAAGCAAGCCTTGATAATTACCGTTCCGTAAAATGTAAACCGTAAACTCCATTGAAATTAAAAAAAACACGATCCGCTTTATAATTAGAATTTAAAAATCCATTAGCGTCATAGAGCAACACGGACTCCTTACGGAGGGAGAAGCCATAGCGACATGTTTTCTTTCAAATCTTTCTGGCATTTTTTGCGGGGGGAGGGAAATTCACGCAAGCGCTGTTCGGTACACACATCCATGATGAAAATCTGTAATTACGACAAATTACGACACCACATATGAAAAATAAAACAATACATTGACAAATCTGTCACCACCCGTCAGATTTTTGTGTACGAATATAAGACAGAACACACATTAACATATTTTTGACTTTGTTTTCAATAGTGAATGGCAAAAATGTAATTCTGCATTATCGATGAATTATAAATTATCGAATTTCTCGGGCCTTCAACTATATAATCAATAGCTTTAACAAAATCTGTGGGGTGGTTTAGCCGTGAGTATAACAGTATTATGTACTTCACATTTATAATATTTACTAGCTGCTGCCCGCGGCTTCGCCCGCGTGAGTTTCCTTAGATGAAAAATCTTTTTGTGTTCCAAACTGTAGTAACCTAAACTCCAGTACTCAAAATTTCAGCTATTTGGTTATCCCGTGTCCCGCGGGAATATATTAGGTACTCGTAGTACAGTCGCGGTGTTAAAATGAATCAAAAGTGATATTTCATTCAATAAACGATCTTCGTCTGCTCGTTATCTACAATTTCCCGTGTACCACCACTACCACCCAGAGTCCCTCTTTATCCTATCCCGTGTCCTGTCTATTTATACGTCAGTAGAAAATGCTCATCAGGTTGAACGACTTTTGCTAAGGGCCCATTTCCATGTTTTATAGAGTAGCTGGTCTCTTGGAGTTCTTCATCAGATGTTGCATAAACTTAAATTTTTATACTTCAGCAGAAAATGCTCATCAGGTTAAACGACTTTTGCTAAGGCGCCATTTCCATATACATATGTAATAGTGTAGCTGGTCCCTTGGAATTCTTCATCAGATGATCCTGATCTTCGATTTCTATACGTCAACAGAAAATGCTCGTCAGATTGATAAACTTTTCCAAAGGTACCATTTCCATATTTCTTATAGTTTAGCTGTTCTGTTAAGGTTCTTCATCAGGTGTTCCAGTTTTCAAAATCACTTATAGCCTATATGTTGCCCAGGCTTAATAGCTATACAACAAAAAAAGTTCTATCAAATCCGTCCAGCAGATATTGCGTGAAACGCGTACATACATATATATACAGATGGACAGACAGACAGACGAAAAATTCCAAAAAATGTTTTTGCTTTCTGTTATTCTTTTTAAGTGTCCCTCTATCCATTTCAGTCAAAAATACTAAATGTACTGTACAGACAAAATATCTTTACTGTTTTATTATTATCCCACGACCCCTAAGCGCGAAGTAGAAATCACCAAAATTGCGCAGCGCCATCTATTGAAAATATTGAGAAATAATTTCAGCTTACATTTCTCATTTTATCAACGCCATCTATTGGATATTATTTTGCTTGGCACAATCAGTAGATGACCGGAAATAAATTTGCAAATGAATTTATTCGTTTCTTTTCAAAATTAAAAAAAGTAAGAAATTAATTCTAGAAAACAAATCAAAAACGAAAACAGAAAATTATTGTTAGTGGCAGGATTCGATCCAGCTACTTCCAGCTACTTTTTTGAAATATTTCTTTACTAAAATATTTAAAAAAATATAGAATTCAAAAATAAAAATAAAAAAAAATATTAAAATATATAAAAAATAAAATAAGATATATTATAAAATATATAAAAATATAAAAAAACTAATAAAAAACGCAAAAAAATTGGAAAAAAAAGTCACATCTGGCTGGATTCGAACCCTGTACTTAAAAAAATAATCCGCGGCCTCTACCAATAGGCCAACATGCATTGCTTGTGACTGGCGAAATTTCAAATGGGATTTGTCTAAAGGTACGCAAATTCACCCCTTTTTTGGACAGTAGGGTTGAAATTGTGAACAACCCTTTCTTATGTGGGCAGTATATTGTATAATGAAGACACTAACCAAATTTCACGTTTATAGCTTTTATAGTTTCGGTTTTGTGATGATAAATTAGTTTAGTTCCCCTTTTTTACCCCTTTAGAGGTTGAATTTCAAAAAACGCTGAAACACGCCATTGGTTATATTTATTGAGAAGCATTCTTGCCAAGTTTCAAGTAAATCAGTGAAGATTTTAATTTTTTCATACAAACTTTGCCCTCAATTTTAACCCCTTAGAGGTCTAATTTTGAAAAATCCTTTCTTATCTGAGCACTACGTATTAACATAAAACTTCGGTCCAAATTTCAAGTTTATAGCTTTTATGGTTTAGGCTGGGCGTTGATTTATCAAACACCCTTGTTCTTTTATATATATAGAAGATTGCTAAGGAGGTATGGAAATATGGACACGTTCTTATGAATGACATACGGGTATGTTAGCAAGCAGTAATTTGCATTTTTTATATACTAGTGGTTCTATCTGTGGGTCTGACGAAGAATGTGCACTTCGCAAAACGTACACTCGAACAAAAGGTGGATTTCGCAATTGGTGCACTTCGCAGAGTGTGCACTTCGCAGAATTAGCATAATCCTAACTATATATTATAAATGCGAAAGAGAGTTTGTTTGTTTGTTCCTTTTGACACTTTATCTACTGAAACAATCATCGTGAATTTTCGCATACACATAGCTGGAAATACGGAGAAGGACACAGGGTACCTTTCATCCCGGGAAAGAGCACTGTCCCCGTGGGAAATCCACGCGGGAGAAGCCGCGGGCGAAAGCTAGTAATAAATAAAATCAGAGTTGCAAAGTTATCACGTTTATTAGTTAAGTACCACAAAGACAAGAAAGGAATACTTATAAAATTTAAATTATCTAAATATAACTTAACTATTTCTAGTAATTTTCTCTGACACAAGTAGTATATTATTGGGCATTCTACCCCACTTCCGTTCTTCAGGTCACTTCGTTCCCTTCATCACTCCAGTGGGGTAGAATGCCCAATAATATATCTTCATCCACGTCAAGTCTCCATCTATGCGTTTCTACGACTCTTACGGTAGTATAATGCTCATAATATTCGTTCTCCGTTCATCTTCATGACAGTATCATGCACACAAACCGTCGAACCCTTGCGAACCTGTTACAATAAAAAACAGCTATATTACTTAAGCTGTCATTCAAGCTGTATCATTCGTGTCATTTAGACGACAATGAAATTTATTGAACAGCCAACATCGTTGCATGTTGATACAGTATGTCCTGACAGTCGACCTGATAAGCGTTCTAGTCGTAACGGAGAACTGTTACCTAACTCTATCCGGTGTTTAATTTGCGGGCCTTCAAACTGCGGTAAAACAAATTTGATTATTGGTTTACTATTACATGAAAATGGATTACGATTTCGTAATGTGTATGTGTATTCGAAAACACTATATCAACCGAAGTATGCATTTCTAGAAAATGTTTTAAAAATGGTACCACAAGTCGTATATACAAAATATCAGGAAAATGAGAATATTTTGGATCCGAAAAATGCTAAATGTTATTCCGTTATAGTATTTGATGACGTAGCATGTGAAAATCAAAACAACGTGCGAGATTACTTTGCTATGGGTAGACATAAATATATAGATTGTTTTTATTTGAATCAAACTTACAGCAAAATTCCTAAACAACTAGTGAGAGATAATGCTAATTTAATAGTTCTTTTTAAACAAGATGAATTAAATATGAAACATGTATATGAAGAACATGTTAATACAGATATGAGTTGGGCTAAATTCAAGGAGATGTGTTCTAAAATATGGTGTGAACCATATAACTATTTGGTAATCAATAAGGACTGTGATAAAAATAAAGGTCGTTACCGTAAGAAATTTGATACCTTTGTTGTATTGGACTGAAATATTTATATTAACCTATGTAATTATTAAGGCGGTCATTACTGATCTGTTAGTTCCTAGCACATGTGCGTTCATTTTTAAATTATATAAAATGGAAAAAGAATTAAAAAAACAGATTGTACGTGTCGCTGAAGCAGTTAAAAGAAAAATTAAAAACATGCAGGATATAGATAATCATAATTATAAAATATTGGAAACTGTTTTTAAACCAATAACGGAACCTCTCAATCAAGTTATAGATGCAAGTAAGCCCAAACAAAATAGACAAATAGTAAATACGGTACCTGAATTTAAGTCCCAAAAGAATGATGAGTTAAATAGTTCTGCTGACACTGATAAAACAGTTTTGAAACGGCAATCTGATGAGGGGATGGACATCCCTCTTGATCCTGAGACTTATAGTGATGAAGTTGATTCAGACCTCGATGAGTCAAATTTATCGTACACTTCAGCTACAGAAGATACACCAGATGCATCTTCTTGGTCACTTTCATCTGAAGTTTATCAAAACGTTCCATTTGGTGTACGGAATGAACGTGGAAAGCTTATGATGGGCACAGGGCGTGTAGCTATACAGGATAATATAATTGATGTTGGAGGACGAAAGTACAAGTTGACATCTGGTTTATGGGAATTGTTATTTAAGAAGGTTCCGGATTTGAGTTTAGTACAGCAAGACGATAGAAATAATTATAAACAAATGTTATTGGACACAAATGCGCATCGTAGAGATTATGATATAAGTAAACCAATCAAAAGCAATAAAGGTAGAAAGTATCTTAATGTTATAAAACCCTTATTTAAGTTACGTCACGATTCAGTAAGTACTGATGGAAGCACTCACCAAGGATCAGGATTGTTAAAACAATTGAAATCAAGCGTTGATTATGTTTATTGGGATGATCCGAACGAATTGGTGGAAAGATTAAGACTGTTGATTGCATCCCAAGCTGCTGGCAACACTGGTGTTAATAACGAAATTATTTCCATTATCGAAGAATTACGTGAAAGCGGTATTATAAATCAATAAATACAGCCCCATTTTCAGTTTTGTATTATTTATCATCTGATCTATTTGCAGAAATCAACTCATTAAAACATGAATGTCGACAAATTTGGTCATCATGTACATAAAAGATCTCGTTTATCAGATTTTTTAGATATCACAAATAAAGCTCTTATAAAAACAGAAGCTGGTGATTACAATTTAAGATATACATCATTGCGAGGTATTCCTCAACCATTAGCAGAAGATGAGGCCGTTAATAAGAAATACGTTGATGATTTAACTAAAAAATTTTGCAGTGTAGAGGATACGGATAAAATGATCAAAGAAAAAACCTTTAGTAAAGATGAAGTTAAAGTTTTGTTAGATTCTTTAAAAAAAGATATAATGAGGTTTTTAGTCAGTTTGATCTTAATTTAAAAGGAAAAGGACATAAAGCAGAGAATCACATAAGTACGTGAAATGATGAAACAACAAATCGTTAATGAATTACACAAAGCAGCAAGAAAAAATTTTATCCGAAGATCAGTGATTTTAAAAGGCATTGATGATTTATGGCAAGCGGACTTGATAGACATGCAAAGTTATAAAAACAGTAATCGTGGTATGAAATATATATTAGTGGTTATTGATTGTTTTTCAAAATATGCTTGGGCTTTACCAATTAAAACTAAGTCAAAGTCCGATGTAGTACTTGCATTTAACCATATTATTAAATCAAGCATGAGAAGTCCTATAAATTTACAAACAGATAATGGTACTGAATTCTACAATGTGGATTTCAAAAAGCTAATGAAGTCATTAAATATAAACCATTATAGCACATATTCTGTTAAAAAGGCGTCTATAGTAGAGAGGCTTATTAGAACTATGAAAAACAAATTATATAAATGCTTTAGTTTAAATGGTAATTATAAGTGGATTGACAATACTCTTAAAGATGTTATTTGGACTTATAATAATTCAAAGCATCGAACTATTAAATATAAACCAGTTGATGTTAATGAGCAAAATAAGTATGAAGTTATGAGAAATATTCAAAACTCTCATAAATGCACCAAAAAGAAAAGAATTGTGAAATTTAAAATGGGTGATCAAGTACGAATCAGTAAATATAAAAGTTGTTTCGCAAAGGGTTATACACCTAACTGGTCAACAGAAATATTCGTTATAAAAAAAGTAATTAATTCAAATCCTACAACTTTTCACCTCGAAGATTTACATAAACAACCAATTCTCGGTTCATTTTATGAAGAGGAACTGCAAAAGGTAAAATTCCCAAATATTTATTTAGTCGAAAAGATTATAAGGAGAAAAGGAAACAAACTATTGGTAAAATGGTTGGGACTCACAGATAGAAAAAATAGCTGGATAGATAAAAAGGATGTTGTTGACTAGAATTTTTAGTATGTAAAAAGCAATGCAAGGAGGTGGACTTGTGAATAATTTAATAAATATCCTTCCATTAGAGTTACATTTACCGGGATACAATTATTGTGGACCTGGAACAAAACTTCAAAAGCGGTTGCTTCGTGGTGATAAGGGAATCAATCCATTAGACGACGCTTGTAAAGATCACGATATAGCATATGCAAACCATTCTGATTTAGAAAATCGTCATATAGCAGACTTGAAACTGATAAATATGGCTAAACGTAGACTTCGATCAAAAGATGCAGGAAAAGGTGAAAAAATTGCATCATGGGTAGTTAAAAAAATCATGAAAGCCAAAGTTAAGGCGGGTGGTGGTGTCAAAACGTTTAAGTCTTTAGTTTCTAAAATTAGATCACACGTAAAAAAGTTAAGACCGAAGTGTACTAATACCGCAATAAAACGTATGTATTTGGTTGCAAAGAAATTAATTGGAAAAAATAAACTAATAAAACTACCTCGAGTGATACCACTACCAAAAACTGGTGGAATTCTACCATTGATACCAATATTTGCTGGGTTATCAGCGTTAGGAGCTTTAGCAGGAGGTGCCGCAGGTATTGCTAAAACAGTCAATGATTACAAGTCATCACAAAGTAATTTACGTGAATCCGAACGTCACAACAAAGTCATGGAATCGATTGCTATGGGGAGAGGGTTGTATATTAAACCATATAAAAAAGGTCACGGGCTGTTTATAAATCATTCAAAAAACTAACTAGGAAGCTACCTAAACGTGCACTTACGAATATAGATATTTTGAATTTTGCTAATGACATACCTTATTTTCGAGGTGTGTTTATGTTAGACGAATTGCCTTCTAAAGTGAAACGAATTGAATGTGGAATTGTGAATTTAGATAATTCAGCAAATGATGGAACGCACTGGGTAGCTTACACAAAAATAAATAAATATTGTGAATATTTCGATAGTTTTGGAGATTTGAAACCACCGTTAGAACTCAGAAGATATTTAAATAAAAAGGATATTTTCTACAATTACGATATGTACCAAAATTTCAACACTGTGAATTGCGGTCATCTATGCCTAAAATATTTATGGTCGTTTTGGAGAAAAAATAAAAATCATATAAAATAAAATATAAAAAGTACTGATCAACACAATGTCCTTCACACTTTCTATAACAGGTGATCAGTCTACACTATTTACAAATTATTCTCCTTCATTACAACTTGAGGGCGAATATGAATGTGCTCTTTTGTATTTATCAACATTCAACTCGATCCCAAACATAGATAATAACAATAATAAATTTTATTATGATATTGATAAAGTTGTTGAAATACCAGAAGGTGCATACGAGTTACAAGATATCTGCGATTATATAAAAAACAATATTAGAGGTGGTACTTTTAACTTACTGTGTAACAACAATACATTGAAAACATATGTGTCTTGTTCAAAAAACATACACTTTGAGAAAAATAAATCTGTAGGAAGGATTTTAGGATTTGGTTCTCAAACCTTGGAAGCAAATAAATTACACGAATCATTACATCCTGTTAACATTTTATCATCAACTGTTATCAGAGTTGAATGTGATATAATAAGCGGATCTTACATCAACAGTGAACCAGCTCATATTATTTATGAATTCGCTCTCAACGTTCCCCCTGGTTATAGAATTATAGAAATTCCAAAAAATCCAGTATATTTTCCTGTTAATCAAGATAACATTAGCAGTTTGAATATAAGATTGCTTGACATAAATAATAATTTAATTAATTTGCGTGGAGAAGAAGTGCAGCTATATTTACACTTAAGAAGAAAATGATTGTTTACGATAAATATATGACTTGCAAGACGAAAAATACTAGTTCTTATCGGTCTGTTCATAAGAGAACACATAAAAAGAAAACAAAGTTGACAAAGGAAAACAGTGAATTTCTTAAACAATTAGGGTTAATAAAATGAGTATATTAGATATTTCCTCTACACCTTTTCAAGATAATACCATAGATGGTGTTGAATTTCATTCTTACAAACCATATGTGACAAGTTTTAATAGAAGTGATGAAATTCGCATACCTATCAATCAACAAGATTTATACGTGTTACCATCTGCAAGTACACTTTATTTAGAAGGTGCAATAACTGTCAAAAAGGGTGATGGCAAAGAGAAGGTATTAAATGTTCACTGTACTAATAACCCTTTTCTTTACCTATTCCAAGACATACGATACGAGCTTAATGGTTTCGAAATAGATAAAATAAAAAATGCTGGCATTACTACCACAATAAAGTCTTTAATATCTATGAATGAAAGTGAATCAAGGATGTCGAAGAGTTGGGGTTGGGATATTAACGGGTCAACAAATCCGCAAGGGAGGATCATTTTCAGTTTCTATTCCCCTGTGCAATATTCTTGGCTTTGCTGAAGATTACAAAAAAATTGTCATTAACTGTAAACATGAACTGATATTGTTACGAAGTAATACGGACCTTAATGCTTTGAAACTCAGCAGTGGAGAATTTGTAGAAAATATTGAAATAAACAAAATAATATGGCGAGTACCTCATGTCAAGGTATCAGATAAAGAAAAGATTAACCTTCTTAAACTTACTGAGAGAGATCGATCAATACAAATGATTTTTCGGAATTGGGACTTATACGAATATCCATTATTACCTAAAACTTCGAAACATACTTGGTCAATTAAATCATCATCTCATGTTGAAAAACCGAGATACGTTATTATTGGTTTACAAACAGATCGAAAAAATAAAAGCGAAAAGGACATGTCTCAATTTGACCACTGTGATTTGAGAAATGTTAAAGTATACCTTAATTCTAATTACTATCCTTACGAAAATCTTAATTCCTGTTTCTCGAAACAAAATGTAGCTATATTATATGAACAGTATGCTAGATTTCAACAGTCCTTCTACAATCGTCGGGCAGAACCTCTTCTAAGTGAAAAAGACTTTGTAGAAAAAGCGCCATTATTTGTAATTGACTGTTCAAGACAAAACGATCATGTAAAATCCGGACCAGTAGTTGATGTTCGGGTAGAGTTAGAGTCTGATATAAATTTACCTGATCTCACGTCTGCATATTGTTTAATACTTAATGACTGTGTAGTGGAATACAAACCACTTAGTAGTACTGTAAAGAAAATTTCACAGTAATGAAATAAAAGGAACATGTTTTGACAAGTTGCAACTCGCAGCTCGATCAGGCTTTATTATACGAGTATTATGGCAAATTTCATCAGTCGTTTTGTAGACTTCGTCTGAAATTTGGTGATTAAAATGAATGCGGATATAATCATAGTCGACCTTCAAGGGTTTTTAGACATTCAAAATAACTTTATCGTGAAGGAAGTTGCTGTTGTCACTGAGGAAAATACGCAGATGTTCCTGGTTAAACCACCATATCCTTTCCATTGTCTGACGGAAGAAGAAAAGAAAAGAGTAAGATGGTTGGAAAAACACAGAGATATTAAGTGGAGCGAAGGCTATATAGATTATAAAGAATTTCGACGAGTTATTCTACCATATTTAAAAAATAAGAAGATCATAACAAAAGGTTTAGAAAAAATCAAGTGGATCAAATTGATGTGTGCAGACTGTGAAGTGATTGATATAGGTGAAAAAGGAAGCCCTAATTTAACAACATTAAAAAAAACATACAACCAAAATAAAAACTATAATTGTGTGAATCATAAAGTAATGTGTGCGTTAAATAATGCTGTATGTATTCGAAAGTGGTACTATGACAATAATATGTCTAGGTTTAAACTATTTTAATATTGTCCATTAATAAATTTCTTTTGAATGTATTTTGGATGTTTTAATACAAATATATAACCCTATCCATTATCCGCAGGGTGGTAACAGATATAATCAATACTTTTTAACCATATTAATACAACTAATTTACACTACATTTGTGATTTACTTTAAATAAAATGCAATCTTTATATTTGTAGTGTTTTTTATTATAGTGTTATCTTACATTAAGTTTATTATTTTGCTAAATCTATGATACAGAACTAACATTTAATTAAAATCGTATTATTTTATTTATTGTTACATAGTTATTTACAAGTTAGTTTGGTTGTTACATAGGCATATGAAATTATATTTTTTAATTATATGTACTAATAAATTTGCTTAACAATTTAACGAAATATACTAACTTTACTAACTTAATAACTTTACTTAACTTAATTATCTTAACTAATATTATAAATGCGAAAGTGAGTTTGTTTGTTTGTTACCTCTTCACGCTTCATCTACTGAACCAATCTTCATGAAATTTCACATACACATAGTTAGAAGTACGGAGAAGGACATAAGGTACCTTTCATCTCGGAAAAAGCACTGTTCCCGTGGGAAATTCACGCAGGCGAACGCTAGTTATATATAATCATAACTATTATTATCACATAATTTTTTCGAAATTTTATTTATTAACGTATGAGTTTCGTCCATTATAATGTCTACAGGTTCACTCACTACATACTGCGCATTCAAAACTACGACCTCCTCGCTGTCACTTGCAGCTGCTTGACGATCACTTATGTCCAGTACTTTTATCTGGATCAATCTGATGCCCTTCTTCTTTTCATTATTTATAACAAAAGACTGGCATGTTGACTGCTGCCGCTTTGGGGGTTCTCGTCTTGTCCTAGTTTTCTTCAAAGCGGGTCCTTGTTCTTCAGGAATATGCCAGCTCAAACTGTGAGATGGTAACAATCCTGGCAAGCCTTGACCGCACTGGGAAAAAATTATATCCGGTGATTCAGTCATTATGACTATCTGAAACAAATTAAACATTAATTACTACAAGTTATTTTGAAAATACTTATTTGAAAACTAGCCGCGCCCTGGGGCTTCGCTCCCGTGGGAATTTCATGATAAAAAGTACCCTATGTGCTATTCCCAGTATTTTTCTACCAGAATACCAAATTTAATCAAAATCCGTCTAGTATATTTTGTGTGATTGATTAACAAACATCCTCACAAACTTTCGTTTTTATAATATTAGTAGGATAATAAAATTAAGACTTTCAATACTTACATATTTAATACGAGCAGTACCACACACGTGTTATATCAAGACTTCCTCACCCAACGTAATGATTGCAAGTGTAAGGAATTAATATATCTAGGTATACATTTAATATTATATTAACATTTGAAGTTTGAACTTGCTTAGATAGCTGTGACACCTGTGCGGGGTCATATTTCGTTTGCGCAATGAGCCTTACATTAAAATAAAACAACTATAATTTGATCACCCTGGGATTTATTTAAATTTTGATGTGAACAATATAATACTAAAATTATCCTATGATTATAATGCATTACAAATATTGGTTTAAAGTATGTATTTAAAACTAATTATTTTATAACAAAATTTACATTACAAGGTAATGGCTTCATTTCCCAAGCCATAGTAGATATTTGGTCTGATAATAGCACCCGTTTGTCGTCATTGCTGGAAAGTGCAACTTTGTTTACATTCTGTGTGAATATCTCATGTTTAATAGACTTGAACAGTACATTATTTTTGCGAATTACATTAGAGTTATATAAAACATCTTTATAATGTAACATTTTAAATTTCTTTGTAACACATTTTTTTGTTCCTTTAGCCTTTTGTATCGTCTTATTTAATGTTTTTATACAATACACCTTTGAGCGCAGTCCAATATACTCAGTTATAATTCGTCCACCCATTTCATCCTTAAAACAACCCGGGACTTTTTTATTTATCAAAGGTAGTTTATACTCATTAGAAGGATTGTAATTACTGGTATCAAAGTATTTCAGAAAATGTAACTTAATATCTCTATAAAAGTCGTCTGTATTTATATTATAAATTAAACTATCAGTGTCGGTATAACATAATTCAATTCGATCACCATAAAATGGTTTCATTATAGAATAATGGAAATCATACATGTGACTCTTCGATAATTCTAAAACAACAAAACCTATATAAATTGGTTTGTCAAGAATAACACGAGAAGGATTCATTTGAATTGCTACCAAGTCATCTGAAAATATCGATACACTGTGAAAATATGGGCTCGCGATCAACTTTTCGGCACAAGTACTCTTTTTGGTTCTATGGGTCATATCATTCCATTTGTTAACGAATTTAACGTCTATTCTTTTTTCATTATTTTCTAGAGTTTTACCAAAAATACTGTTGTTTAACAACTTAAAAAATCTTGTTCAAACTCAGACTCTGCTTTTTGACGTAACTGTGTATTAAGATCAATGTATTGTTTTAAATAAGCACTTTGATTGAATTCAATGGCGCGATGGATCTTTCTTAATATCAAACCGTGCTTTATGATTTTTTTAAATGCACGTAGTGAATAACGTAATGGAACTTATCGTACAAATTTGGAATTAATTTTTTGTTAGATCCACCAGGAGGCTTAAATTTTTCTGGACAAAGCGGGAAATCATTATGATTGTTGTGAAGGTTTGAATCATATGTCAAATCAATTTCGAGAATATAACCCTTTTCTGCGGTATCACTAATATTGGTAATATTAAATTGTAAGTTATCCAGTTCCTCTCTATTTAAAAATCTAAACTCTGAATAGGGAAGTGATTGACACATACTGTGACCGTATAAATTATTACTATCTAAGTACATAATGAATGAATTTGGGCGAGATTTGTCGTAAGATTCCAAATATTTATGATTAGCTTTAACATGTTTCTTAACGCACATACAAATACCTCCTCGAATACCTTCCTGTATCATTTTAAACATAGCAACATCAGTTATTAATTCTAATTTTACTTTTGTTTTTAAAAGCATTGCATCGAATGATAGACTAGGTGCCGTAAGATACCACGCGGGATCGAGATTATAATGTTTTTTGCAAGTTTTCCTAAAACTTTCGAATACATCTGTTAATAACAAAACGTCGGTTTTAAGATACAAATCTGTGTATATACCCATATTTTGAATATTGAACACTGACCAAATAGACTGAGCATGGTCATAGTCTTCGTCTGTAATATTTTCATCAGTCACAGAGTTATAAAAACTACTTTTTGATGGTAAGCAAAAATCTGAATAACGATCCCACTGACACATATAGTCGTAAGGATATACACCCTTACGGATAAGCAAATTAAATTTATTTTCTTCGGGAAAATAACGTTTTAATTGTTTAAAATCTTTTTTTTTCATAGTACCAACTAACTTAGCCAAGCTAGTTCCTAAGAACCTAAAAGAATCAACAAAACGAAGTTGCATAAATGTATCGCTAGAAGTAGGAATAAACTTTGTAAAAGATATATAGCTTTCTTTCGTTTTAGGTATAACTTTAATATATCCTGGGGCTTTACTTAATTCTTTTATAAAAGGTGACTATCATAACCCGATAAGTTATGAAAAATATTGGTAAAAAATTAGGTTGTTTATATTGTAAGTTACAGTAGCTATGAGCAGCTCCACGATATTTCCCAGTCACGTGACAATGATCGCGGACCCTATCACCCAACAAGAACTGATCACAAATATGACACATCGTAGCAGTTTCGAATTCACGAGCATTTTCGTCAGTAAATATGATAGGCACTTTGTTTTTTAAAATATCATGAACTTCTAATGCATCTCGATAAATTGACTTTATAAACTCAGACACGCAATCCGAGCCGCGATAAGAAACGTAACGATTATAATTCCTGTCTAGCCTACAAGTGATATGATATGCAAAAGCTACTGGCACATGTCGCTGTCGCGTCACCGTGCTACTCTTATCTGGATTTGGCTCACACGATTGGAACCGTTCTAACATTGTTTCAAAGTCAGCATATATAACGAACGGAACAATTTGCTTCCTATTATAATTTACAAATTGAGTAAAAGAACCCTTTGGAGGTAATTCGGTAGCAACACCTCCACAACTATGCATATCACGCTCATTACTTGAATTAAAAAACATTAAACAATTATTACAAAAGTGTAACTTACTATGATGCTTTGTTATTTGGTTCCTTACAAGTCGAGGTAAATCTTTGATGAGACAGTAATGTGACAATCCATTACTTTCTAAATAAAGTAAATGAATCACTTTTTCCTTTAATATATTAGGTTTATAAAGTGGTCCTACAACGTGATTATTTTTTAATCCATAAACATATACACAAATATTAGGATTATTAACTTCAAATCGTGCAATATCAGATAAATTCAATGGAAACGATAAATCATTTATATTTAACACATTTCGAAAATCGGGATAAGATGTTACTCTCTCCGGATGATGTTTTGCGGGATAAAGACCAGCAACAATAGACCATAAGAAACAATACTGATCATTATTACGAATATTGACACAGGCTCGTTTTGATTTTATCGCTGGCGGCAATTCGATGAAACTTGATCCACACAAAGGTTGATATTTATTTATATTAATTTCTATGTGAGAACTATTCAAAAAGTCCAACCACTGTCACGGTCCTGAAACTCTTCCATCTTTTTTGATAGAGTATTTTTTATTTCTGAAATTATTGAATCATAGTCATAATTTTGATGGAGTGTATAGTTTTTTGTGTGAAATGATTTTATCTCCTGTTTATCGTTTTTAAACATTAAAAACATAGCAAAAAAATTCTAAATTAATTTTCACACAAGTATGATCATTTAGAGACATGTCTATTAACTTTTTAAGTTTCTCGCGAGAATCACTAAAGAACGATTCAAATGAACATTTCTCGTTTATATCTATTATTCTGTACGAAGCTATACGGTTCCGAAATGCGGAATTTATTTTTTCTACGCCTTCGCAAAAATAAGATACATGTTTGTTTTTATGATTGCTACTGCGGAGGTGACCTGTCCAATGACTGCGCTCAACAGCTGTGTTACAAATAGTACAGAAAGGCATTGTACTCTAATTAAATAAGAAAGGTTTTGTAAAAAAAATCGTTCAAGTTAAAATATAGAAAGTATATTCTTATATTAAAATACTTAATACCTAAATCTTATCGTTATAAAATACCGGCTCCGAGTCGTTAAAAAGTTCGTGAGCCCGGCGCATGAACGATTGCAGCTCGTGCCATGGAGGGGTATTCTTATCTAACTGCACCTTCAGCGTAACAGTTGCTTTCTTCCACCGATCTTCCGGACGAATGGAAGCAATATCCGCCTTGTGGTATACTTTCACGTCTATAAAGAATTCGCCTGCTAAGTCAGCCGTTCTTCTAACTTTACCGTTGGCAACACGGCTCACCAAGGAAGATGTCAGGTTGTCAGCGCCTTTGATAGGCAAACGGTGTTCAATTTCACCCTCCAACTCGAACAGATCCGATCCGTTTCTTTTTTTACTGTAAACAAACAATAATTTTTTTTTGTTAAAAAATATAAATCGGTAGAAACCTGAAAGTAAGAAAATCACAGTAATCTTAGCGATGACCACATCACAAATTAAACTTAAATAATCCTATTAAATATTTTTATATGTTATTATTTTTAAATTTAGTTTAATTGTAGTTTAATTTTATTTTTACTTATATTAGTTTATATCTTGGAAGTAAGTATACTGAAAAAAAGGAACCACAATGCACACTTAACACGGAACTAAATCTTCACTATCTATACCTACTATTATTAGAAATAGAGAGATTTGTTTGCTTTGAAATGGACAAACTCAAAAAAACAACTGAACCAATAAAAAAACTGTGGATTCTACGGAAAACTACGCTACCACTAAGTTTAAAGCTACTAGTGATAAATAAGAGACAAATAAGTACCTTGATTTCGTCTTGGATCCAGAGTTACTGGTGCTCGCAGAGTCTGAGGCTTTGCGCTTCGACGCCTGTTGTTTTTTAGACTTTGTGGGCGGCGGCGGCGCTGTCCTCACAGATTCAAAAGAGTCACTTTCGTAGTCCGACCTGTAATAGAACACACAAAAACTTTATTTATAAAACTATGCTTTATTTTATTTGAACGCAATTTATTTGAAGATAATATAATAAAAGAAGAATATAAATTTAAATTTATAAGAAAATACACACGTATAAATCACTATTACATTAATTCAGAGAATAAGGACAGGAAATAAAGATATTACTTACTTACATTTTCGAGTAGTAGTAGTGTAAGCTGATACTTAAGTCACGTAGAAAATAAAATTATTATATCGTTGGTGGTATGTCACCTCGGAAGCAGCTGAATAAAAAATGTATTTTTGTGATCTGAAATATTGGTTTTATTAGAAGAAATATATCATGTCAGCAGATAATTATAATTTAATTAAATTGAATCTTAAGTCCAAGCCATTCGGTTGTCTGTGGCATCATAACTTAATTTAGTCAAAGTTATAGAATGTAAATTACTATAATTCCCACAAATTACAGTTGTGGTAGAATCATATTACAAAGACTGAGTACCGTGTAATTATAAATTATAGGAATCCATTACAAAGCAAACCGACAATTCACATGTATTCCACTAAACAAAACCAATATTACTAGGTATCAAGTTCGAATAAGAAATGTAAGAAGTGTTCCGTACTTATCACTTATTTTACGTGACGATTACTTTTATCACATACTTACTTACTTCAAATTTAGTCGCTATGGAGCACTTCACGGGACAACAACGCGCTTTTTGTGTTCGTGCCTTTTATGAAAATAGTCGTTCTTACGTAATTGTTCGGGACTTGTTTTGTTCAAAATATGCTTTAAAGAATAATAAAAACTGTCCCAGTGTAAATTTAATCAAGATATGGGTAAAACGATTTGAAAATTGTGGATCCACATTTGGGGTTCTGGTCAAAGATCGTGAAAGAACCTGTAATACAAACGAACGTGTAAAAGATAACAGAATGGTGCTCGAAGATCCTTCGGTCAATAATTCATTACTTCGAGTTTCAGCAAACCATTCAGAGTTTCAACAGAGCAAAATACAGCTGGTGCAAGATTTACAGAAGGAAGATTTTTCAATCTCGATTCATTTTTACTATAGAATTGCTCGAAAATCTACGAAGTCTTAACAATATTCTGTTCTCTGGTGAAGCGCATTTTTCTTTAAATGGAACAGTGAGTAAGCATAATTGTCGTTATAGGTGCGATGCAAACAATCAAAAATCACTTCACTCCTCGAAAGTCACAGTCTGGGCGGGTATATCTAGCTTCGGTATAATAGGTCCCTATTTTTTCGAAAATTCCGGGAGCCAAAGCAGAGCTGTTGATTCACAACAATATGCGAAGATGCTACGCAAATTTTTGCACCCAGAACTTATGAAAATGACGGGTTACAATAACGACACTATGTTTCAACAAGATGAGGCGGCTTACCATATAACTGATATTAGTATGGAATCGGTTAGAGATGTATTTCCACTTGGGATGGTGATCTCTCGTAGAGGCGACATCATATGGCCTGCTAAGAGTCCGGATCTCTCACCTACAGACTTTTTCCTATGGGGATATTTGAAAAACAAAGTGTACAATAATAATCCAAAAACAATAAATGCATTAAAGGTGAATATCTCTAATGAAATGCAATCAATCTCAAGACAAACACTTGAGAGCGTATTCCGAAACCTAAGATCCAGATTTGAGGAATGTCGTAAACGTTTCGGTCATCATTTAGACGATTTAATTTTTATAAAGTGAATTTAATTGTTATGTTTAATGTATCATTGAGAAATAAACAGCAAATACTTGTGTAATCAGAATTTTGTTTCATTTTTATAAATCATGTAACTGTCTTACGAAGAAATAATTCCATTTCACATTTTTCATTTCGATGATTTCCTTCTCACCATACAGAACCCTGAAAATGATATGCATTGTTAGCAGTTATTTGTAATCATTGAGAATACAGAAGAGTAACCTTGTACTAACTTCACCTACATAATCATTCTATTTACATTACATTATGTCATGTTACTTCTATACTCTCTCTATTTTATGGTTTATGCTATGACAGCAACATATGTAAGTGTAAACTTACATGATGTTGCAGTAAAACTATGAAATGGTTTATTATCAAATTTTGAAACAAAAAGTCATGAATCGTGAAACCCTTAATCAATAACTATTTACCTAAGTATTACAAATACTTACTTATGGGAATTGAACCTGCGGCCATTACTTAATGGTCACAGCATATCTAACCACTTGGCTACAATGACTTTTGTGATAATATTAAAATTTGTGATCATATGTGTACATATGGACGGAAAATCTAGGAAGTAGAAAATATTATTTCGATAAATCCACTGTACTATTTTTTATATTGACTACAACATGCAACTCGTACACGAAAAATAAGGTCTTTCTACACGATATAAATAAATTAGTATAAACTATATAGTATGTAAAGATGTGTATATTTTTTGGTTTAACCTAAGCTATGTATTGGTATAAAGATTGTCTCGATGATATACCACAGGCATGTACAACAACTACGTGATCCGATTAATTTGAAAGTTTATAGTTAAAGTAAATACGGTACCTATGATTTGATATAAACACTTGCATCACAAGATTTTACTATCGTCTATAGGCTACAACAATTGCGCACCCATATTTCACCGACCGGCGGCGACCGTATGCTTGTTTGTTATTTATTTGATTTTATTATACAGTGTGAATGAGCCTTTAGCTCACACATCGCGTTCCCATGTAGTCGCCGCTGGAGGCTTGCTTATTAAGCTTTTTTCCATTTAATAAGTAGTGTTGGTTATGATCGGTCGGTGATAGGTATGTGTTTTATTTTAAATTTAAATTTGGATGTCAATCGAGCCTAATCTGGGTCACAAAATTAGATAAATATCTTTTATTGTGGAAAGACATAAGATGCAAAGTCTCAAATTTAAGTTTAATGAAAACTGAATCTTAAAATTCAAATGGGTTACAGAAATCGATTAATTGTAAGATCTCGTAAGTATGTAAATCCCATCAGTCGACCTGACTTGAATTTTAAGATTTGGGTATGTACAGCCTAAAACTGAAGTTCATATTACTTATTTATAGGTACATATGTGAAATGAGAGCATTTGAAGTTTTGGTGTTGTTTGAACCAATCTGGTCACAGGAAATAGAGTACAAGGGATTTTTGCTTCTGTGAAACAATACGAGTCCATCTGATCTGAATTTCAACTCTCATTCAATATGTGAGCATTTGAAGTTTTGGTGTTGTTTGAGCCAATCTGGTCACAGAAAATTGAATACCTACATACGAGGCCTACACTACATGGCGTCAAGGGATTTTTGCTTCTGTGAAACAACACGAGTCCATCTGATCTGAATTTCATCTCATCTCATTTCATATAGGTAGTTATAATGTCCGAAATATAGCTTAGTAGTAAAATATACATAGTAAAGTGAGTTTAACAAAGTGAAGTGTACTGGATGTCATGATGTAAGTAACTAGCTTTAATTTATATTATTGGGCATTCTACGCCACTGGAGTGATGAAGGGAACGAAGTGACCTGAAGAACGGAAGTGGGGTAGAATGCCCAATAATATACTACTGACACATCACTGTCTTGTTCATCCGAGCTGACTTACACCATTCGTAGAAATCAGATGCCTTATAATGAGCTAAACAAACGGGACTTGTCTTTTTGGCATCCCAGGTTTGCTAGTTGTTGCACAAGTTTTTCCATACACATATCTCTAGGTATTTTTAGGAAAGCTGTAAAAAAATAAGAAAATACACGTTACACCATACAACAATTTAAAACTATACCTATCGCAGTTTATCGATACAGGACTACAACACACAATGTAAGCAAAGTAACATCACTAAATCTAGATGTTGGACGGAATTATCACTCGACAAATCCGTGTTTCTATAGGCGACCGGACTGATGTTGGTAAACAAATCCAACAATGACATTATAATAAAATGTATGAATTTTTGTTTAATTTATAATCATATGATAAGAATTTACTTACTAGAGAAATGTAACACCATCTTTCTGTAAAATAGATGTCCCAGACCTCTTTTTGCAGCACAAAATTGAACAATTCGGAATTTTTTGTATTGCGGCCTATGTGTCATTCACACTGACTGATGGATTCTGTCTAGCGAAAAGTCCGAATGCAAACAGTTTTTATAAACGCTCAAGTCCACCTGGACCTAAGCTTTGCCAGAGGGGAAAGACATCTATGGCGCCTCCCTTCCGGGCCGCGCGCGGAAGTCCTTGTTGCTCGAAGATTAGCGTTGGCAAAACTGCATTCTTTATTGAGCGGGCCGTGGAGTTTGATTTTGAGTTTCACCGATGAGTTTATTTTCGTATTCGAATTACATTCACGTCTCTAATTAAACTTATTACTTTTTCAAATGCGAAATGACGATTATTCATATCCAGTTCCTTAATTTTCAGTTCAGGCAAACCTGAAATGCTAGTGTGTATGTAGGTAGTTGCTTGAAGAATTGTAAGCTTTTTTCTTATAGTAATTTATTTACGTAAAAAATATATATCTTTCATTATATTGGTATTATATTTGCTTGAAAAGGTGCCTGAGAAGATCTAATTTCTGAAAAACCTTTTAAAAACGTTTTCCGTTCACTAGTTGGCGCTACTGGCGAATGAGGTTTGTCAGATAATACAATACTGTCACCAGTTTTCACATTCAAATGACAGGTATGTACCAACTGACAGACCTCACTCGGCAGTAGTATCACCTAATAAGCGGAAATACGATAATCGTCGTTAAAAATAACCAGTTATTGCGTATTTTTGAGCCATTCTATTAAACATTCGAAAATGTTTGTTTTTCGTGTTCGAATTATATGAAATTCAAGAATAGAGTTGCTACTTTTTTATACAGGCTGTAGCCAGTTTATATGCTGGCTTGTTTGCCCGCAGGCTGCGCGGCAAAGCGTGCTGATACGCTCCGATGCCTGAGAGGAATTATGACACCCTGTATAGTGCTTTGTAATGAGTTAGTTTTGGCCAAAGAGGCATTCTGAATTTTCTGTAGTCCAGGTTTATGATGTAGTTGAAACTTTATTACTGACGCTTTTATAAATTTTTGGACAATTTTTTGGCTTTGACTTTTTGACAAGTCGAGCGCCTGAGCCACCACCGCTTCAAAGAAGTAGATTGTTAAAATACCTAAAGAAAATTACTAGTAGTCATTTTCTTTAGGTATTTTAACAAACGTCGCATTTTTCCCTGTTTGGAATATATCCCATAAGTATATAAATTTCTTTACGGCTAACGTGACCACACAATTATCCCACTTTTAGGCTATCTGTACCAACTAAGGGCAAAAATGTCCTGCGTCCCGCTTTCCCTGGGGCTGTCCCGCAAAAAAAAAAATACTAAAAGATGTCCCGTTATGATATAAAAAGTAATGCGCAACAATATTATTATGTGGAACAAAAAAATGTTATTTACCAAAAAGTGATATTGCGCAAACTTTTATTTCTACAGTCTGCTACTCAACTCCAAAAAACTACGCAAAGCAATCTAAATAAAGTACCAACAACACATACAGCCGAAAATAAAAACAGGGTTGTCAACATTTATATAACGCCGGACTACGCGTCACATAAAATAAAAAGGTACTAAGACGCAACAATAAATTTCGACATGACGAGCTCATACGACTACGGCGATAAAATGGCCATAACTTGAACTAGATAGGGTTGGCGCGTAATTAATTTTCTTCAGAATTGTGGGAATTGAGGAGGCAGAAAGGAAAGGCCTTTACCTAGCAGTGAAACACAAAATGGACTTTTAAAGAATTGTAACAGTAATCTTTTGTGCGAATGAAATCTATACTACCTTACTTCTTTTTTTAATATAATAAAAATTTTGGTCTTTACATAGAACACACACGAACACGCGCAACAACTTTCTTGGCAATGTTAATGGAGTGATTGCCATTGCCTTCTTCGTTTCACAAACTGGGTGATAAATCATCAATAGAGAGCAGGTTTCCTCACGATGTATTCATGGCCGAAAAGCAAGAGTGGTCTATGAAAACTACCATACATTACATAAGTCAGCATGTAGCACAAATACAATTTGAAGGCAAAAATATTCGCCAAAAATGGACCATACCTAATGTTCATTTCTTTAGGTCTATGAAAAGGAAAAAAATGTATGCCTTTGAAGACTTTGTTTTTTTTTTGTAAAACTTTTTATTTTTATCTATGAAAAGGACTTTCTATAAGAAGTCTTGTAGGTACAACCCTGCGCAACAATTTATAACATCGCAATCAGACGTGCGAGTTTGTCGGATTAGTACCTATTATATCATGTTATCAAGTTTCCCGGTTTGTTTTAAATCCTTCTTTGTCCTCATCCAGACAATGTATTCACGTAATTGTCCTTTGAATAATATGTTTTGTAAGGATAATTCCTTTCGATAATGTGGTCAATAAAGATGTTGCCTGGTTAAAAAAATATTAAAAAAAAAACACTACTTTAGTGTAACTGTTTGTAATATAATTGTTTGAAACGGAACGCGAGGGTTTCCCATTGGCGCCGCTACGCGCAGTCGGCGCTGGCGTCGCCCGCCCGGCCGGCGTCGGCAGTCGCGAGCGACCATTTTGAATTAGTATCGGTTTGGACAGCGCGGTGTGAGGTCGTACTGCGCGATATATCCCCGCCGGTGCGGGCGACCATCTTGTTGGTCAGTTTTACGACCGCGTGTGAACGGTCTATTAACTAGTTTGATTTGTGATTGTTTAATTGTTAGTTTGAAGTGTAATTGTGTATTTCATCGTTGTTAAATAACTAATAAGCTCGCGATAATTTGTGTTGTGCGAAAGAAATGTGTTTAGACTGTTTGTTGTGAACGACGTGATTTGTGGCTGCCTGGGGACGCCGAATCCTGTTGCCGAGTGAACCCTCGTGAAGAAAGCAAGGTATTTATTCTGGGGATTGAGATCTCAAGGGGGTAGTTTGGGTGATTAGGGACCAACCCCCCCCTCTTCCGAAGACACTCGAAGTTGGATCCGAAGATTAAGAAGATTCAGTTTGGTAAGTGGTTTGAATTGTAGTTATTAAGTAAGGTTAGTATATAGGGCCCCGTAGCTCCCTATATAAGCTACGGTGGTAGCAGTCTGCGTATAGCTTAAGTTAGGTTCTAGTCGGACAAGCGTGGTGCCGCGTGGAGATTTTTTCCCGGTACTTATTTTTACCGGTGGGTTTTTTCCCGGTAAAGTTCCGGTACAGAATTCTTCCCGCCACTTCGTTTGTCCGGATTCTCTGCGCACATTTTCTGGTAGCAGAGCGTAGTTTATCTACCCTATATTTGTTCGTTTGTAAAAAATAATTAATTGTTTGTAAAAATTATTAGATTTTTCTTAGTTTGTTTGTATAAGAATATTTGTAACCTTTTTGTATTTGTTTGCGGTTTGTACCGTGCGTTCCGGGTTTGTGCCATTCTAATACCTACCGCGGTTCTTTGTGTAGTTGTTTGATTTTGTTGTTTTTTACTTACCTTTTGTTATTTTTTGTTTGTGACTTGACGCGATGGCGAAGGTCTCCAATGCTAGGGCGACACTCGCCAACGAATTGAGATGGTTTGTGACGGCCGGAGGACTCCTGTCCCGGAAGGACAGGGAGGGCGCCATACTGCTAAGAGCGGATCACCTCCACTCACGATTGATTAGCGCGGAAGCGGCCATGGTGGTGCTTACCGAAGCCGAACTTGCCCCGGAGGTCTACGCAGGTCACATGGCGGACATGGACCAGATCCTGAGTCTGCACGATGATATCGCGGAGGCGGCGACCGCAATAAGGGCGAGACAGGCTGGCGGACCAGCCCCTCGCACACCTGTTAGACAGGAAGGACCAGCGGTTACTGGTCGGCTCCCCACCCTTCAGCTGTCCCACTTTGGGGGTAGGATGGAGGAGTGGGTAGCATATAAAAATATGTTTGAGTCCCTGGTCGTAGCACGACAGGATTTGTCGAAGGCCCAGAAGATGGCCTACCTCCTCTCCACTCTTGAGGATGAAGCGCGGTCGCTCATCCAGCACCTCCGGGTGGAGGACGACCAGTACGATACGGCTTGGGAGTTATTGAACTCCCGCTACCAAAACTTACGTTTGTTAGCGGATGCGCACGCCGCACAGTTGATGGCCCTGCCCAAGGTGGCCAACAGGGCACAGTTGCGCCTGCAGTTGCTCACGCCCGTTACAGTGGCCTGTAACGCGCTCCGCACACTGGGGCTGCCGGTGGACCAATGGTCTTTTTTGTTGGTGCACATTGTATTGGGCAAATTGCCCAATGACATCCGCTCGCGGTTTGAGCGCGAAAATGAGGAGCGGGATAGCACCACCCTACCAACATTCACTGACTTGGTGAAGTTTTTGGAGTTTGAGGCACGGGCCGCTGAGAATACCATGACGGACTCAGCGCCATCCAGAGCGCCTGAACGTAGGCCCTTGGAACCCTCATGGCGAGGGAAGCCCCAACAGGGAAGGCAACCGCCACCGCGTGGAGCTGGTGCGCGGGTTGCACACACGGCAGCAGTCGCGAGGGACGCGGACTGCCTGCAATGTGGTCGGATGGGCCACAGCCTGCTGCAATGCAGGGACTGGCAGAGACTGCCAGTACAAGATAGGCGCCGCATGGCAAAGCGGCATGAACTTTGCTTTTACTGTTTGGGCAGTCACTATGCACGTGACTGTCCCAGGGCCATACCATGCAGTGCATGCCGTGGGCTGCACCACGTGATGCTCTGCATGAACCGGAACGGGGATGGCCCCCGGTTGTTGAGGCAGGGGTCCCCTATGGGCGGGGGCGCTCCTGCGCGAAGCCCTCCACCATCGGATGGAGGACGCGGCTTCGCTCGTCGCACCCCCCCTCGGGAGGGGGGTCGCGTACCGGCGCGGGTCTTGGCGGACCGGGACCACGCGCCCCAAGGTCATGGCCAGTATGTGGCTGGCCAGGCCCCGGATAGGGCCCCCATGGGCGGGGGCCCTAGATCGGACGTGAGAGTGGGGACACCCCCTCCACGCGGGTTACCAATACCCAACACATGCAGCCGCAGCGGTTTTCTCCGCCGCTGCACGAGTACCCACGGCTGGAGTACCACCCGCCGTACCATATGTATGGCCGGGCCGCGGGTTATGCCCCCCTCAGATGGGGATGTGCACTCGCCCGCCATATTATCCGGGTCAGTGGCGCGCCCCTGGTTTGGAGAGAGTGGGGAGCCCGTAACTAGCTTGCTCCCTTGCTGGGACAGAGCCGCGGACGGTTCTGCTCCCTACCGCGGTGGTCCGCGTATGGGGTCGTGGGGGAAGCCATTAATTTGAGAGCTCTGTTGGACTCAGGGGCTCAAAGCAGTTTGGTTACCACTCGAGTGGCACGCCAGTTAGGTTTAGTCGTGGAAGACTCGCCTGTGCCACTTCTTGGAGTTGGTGGCATACAGGTGAAGTGTCTGACGGGCCAGACACTTGTCACCTTTTCTTCGCTGAAGTCCTCCACAATGAGGATCACGACTTCGGCTATGGTAATGGATACCATTGCGGGTTGGCACCCCTCGACAGACATACCGCCGGGTGGGTTGTCTTTGGTTTCGGGTCTGGATTTGGCCGACCCCTTTGTCTTTCATCCCGGCCCAGTGGACTTGCTCCTGGGCTCGGACGTATTGGGTTGGATTTTGTTGGGTACCCAGAAAGCTCTGGGTTCGTCTTCACTGATGGCAGTGTCTACTATCTTTGGTTTCGCCCTGATGGGCCCTGTGTTTGATAATAGCACCGTGGAGGAGCCACCGGTCGTCGCATCTGCGTCCTTGGCCAAGACCATGCAAAGGTTTTGGGAGGTGGAGGAGCCACCTATGAGTTCCAGGATGGATCCGGAACACGCTGAGTGCGAAGCCCTTTTTCGATCGACCACGGAGAGGTTGCCCTCCGGTCGGTTTGTAACTAGGTTACCCTTTGTTGCCTCTCGTCCTAGCCTAGGGCAAAGTAGGGCGCTTGCGGAGAAACGACTGCTGTCCATGGAGCGACGCATGCAGCGTGACCACGTACTTCGCGATAAATATATTGAATTTATGCGCGAGTACGAGGATTTGGGTCACATGTCTCCGGCTCGAGTTGATTGGAGCTCAACTGAGCATTATTTTTTGCCCCACCACGCAGTGGTGAAGGCCTCAACAGGCAAATTGAGGACCGTCTTCGATGGGTCCGCACCCACTTCGAACGGGGTTTCGTTGAATCTGTGTTTGCATTCGGGTCCCAAATTGCATAGGGACATAATTGACATCATCTTGAACTTTAGAAGACATCAAGTGGTTTTTGGTGCGGACATCCGGATGATGTTCCGCCAGACAGTCATACATCCTGAGGACAGGCGATTCCAGTTGATACTCTGGCGTGAGCGCCCTGAGGATCCTGTGACGGTGTATGAACTCAATACGAACACGTATGGTCTGAAATCTAGTCCCTATATCGCCATCAGATCATTGCTTGAATTGGCAGAGCGGGAACGGATCCGCTTTCCCCGTGGGGCTTCCGTGCTGTCACGTGACTTGTATGTTGATGACGTGAGCACCGGAGCCCAAAGTATTGAGGAGGCCCTCCTACTGCGGGACGAATTGATTGAAATATTGAAAACGGGTGGCTATGAGCTACGTAAGTGGTTGTCCAATGAGCCTAAAGTTCTAGAAGGGATCCCGGAGGATCACCAACAGAACCCTCATCTGTTTGAGGATGTGGATGATCCCAACAGGATAGCGGTGCTGGGCATGCAGTACCAGCCGCTAACCGATATTTTCACATTCCAAGTGGACTTGGAAATACCAAAAGTCTGGACTAAGAGAACGGTGTTGTCCGTAATAGCTCGTATGTTTGATCCAAGCGGTTGGATCAGTCCAGTGATATTCTCTGCGAAGTGTCTTCTTCAGAGACTTTGGACTTTGGGCGTCTCGTGGGACGAGCCGCTGTTTGGCTCTCCATTGGATGATTGGCTCGAGTTGTTTTCATCGATTAAGGAAGTCAATCGGATTGCCTTGCCTCGTCGAATATTGCCACCCGGGAAATATCGAGCCAGCCTGCATGGCTTTTGTGACGCGTCGGAGCGAGGCTACGCCGCGTCAGTCTATATGCGGACAGTTGACGCCGATGGCCGGGTCAATGTCTCGCTTTTGTTAGGGAAGAGCAAGGTCGCCCCCATCAGGACTAGGCTGACTATCCCCAAGCTTGAGTTGAGTGGAGCTCACCTTCTCTCTAAATTGTTGCATCACGTTGCATGTGAGCTGGCGGCCACGGTCGAGTTACGAGACATCTTCGCCTGGTCGGATAGCCAGGTCGCGCTTGCATGGTTGCGCGCGGCCCCACATACCTTGGAGGTTTTTGTGGGAAATCGGGTTTCCCAAATTCAAAATATTGGAATTGATATAACATGGAGACATGTGCCGGGAGAGCTTAACCCAGCGGACTGTGCTTCCCGAGGTTGTACGGCACCAGAATTGGTGTCACACCCGCTCTGGTGGGGCCCAGAGTGGCTGATAGGATCAGAAACTTCTTGGCCTGTCTGTCAGACAGATGTTACTTTTTGAGTTTGACTGGGCTCCGTGTACATGCTGTAGTCGCTGAGACGACGTCGGAGCCGGATTGGCTACTTGCTCGGTATAGCAGCTTGGATAAGCTTCTGGGTGTTACCAGTTGGATAAAGCGTTTCATACATAATTGTAGAAACCCACAGGCAAAGCGGTTGGAGCCGATTGCAGGTGCAGAAGAGCGCCGGAGCGCATTGTTGCATTGGGTCCGTGTCGTGCAGACCGGACGGTTTGAGTCAGAGCTTCGTATTTTGCGCGACGGACGCGCTAAGTTGAAGGGCGCGGTCGCTCGTTTGAACCCGTACATCGACTCGGATGGGCTTCTTCGGGTTGGAGGCAGGCTCCGGAAGGCGGATCTTCCCTATGAGACTCGCCATCCTCTGTTGTTGCCCAAGGGCGGACCCTTGGTGCAGCTTTTGGTGTCTGATCGACACATTCGTAACGCCCATGCTGGGTGCAATGCTTTGTTGGCTATTTTGCAACGCGAGTTTTGGATTTTGTCTGCCCGAAGAGCAATCCGTAGTGTCCTGTTTCGATGTATTGCATGTTATAGGTTGAAGGCATCCACGATGCAACCACAGATGGGTGATTTGCCCGCTGATCGAATCCGACCTTCGAGACCGTTTGACGGCGTTGGAACCGATTTTGCCGGTCCCTTTTCGATCAAGGCTTCTCCCCTTCGTAATGCCCGTATTGTGAAGGGCTATTTGTGTGTATTTGTTTGTTTGGCCACCAAGGCTGTCCATTTGGAGGTGGTATCGGCTCTGACTATGGAGGCCTTCGTCGCCGCGTTGGATCGCTTTGTTTCGCGTCGAGGTCTACCTTCCCTTATTAGGTCTGATAATGGCACAAACTATAAGGGAACTGTAAATTATCTTAAGGATGTTTCTGTGTTTATTGATAAAAATTGTACTAGTTTAAGTCAAATTGCTGCCCAAAGGGGAATAACCTGGAAGTTTAGTCCCCCAAGTTGCCCCCATTGGGGAGGGATTTTCGAAGCGGCTGTGAAATCCGCAAAGACCCACCTCCGCCGCATTATCGGAGAAACGGCTCTAACTTTTGAAGAGCTGGCCACAGTGTTTTGTAAAGTTGAGGCGGTCCTCAACTCTCGTCCTCTCTGTCCGCTCTCTCCAGATCCAAATGACTTGGAAGCTCTCACCCCTGGTCATTTTTTGGTGGGAGGGCCGTTGAATGCCCTGCCCGAATACCCGTGGAAGGATGAACGCGTATATCGGTTGTCGCGTTTTCAAATGTTGCAGCAAATGAGCCAGGACTTTTGGCGTCGCTGGTCGCTTGAATATTTGCATTTGCTGCAGCAAAGAGTGAAGTGGACAGACAGGACTGAGCCTCCCAGGGAGGGTGATTTAGTATTGTTAAAAGAGGCAAATTTGCCCTCATTGCTTTGGCGACGAGCTCGCATATTACGTTTGATTCTTGGCGGAGATGGCACTCCGCGTGTGGCTGAGGTGTTGGTCGACGGTTCGATTTTAAAGAGAGGTGTGACCTCTCTCGCCCGCCTTCCCGTAGAGTAAGCTAGCGGTCTGCTTCTCAGACCGGGACGGGGGGTTGTTTGTAATATAATTGTTTGAAACGGAACGCGAGGGTTTCCCATTGGCGCCGCTACGCGCAGTCGGCGCTGGCGTCGCCCGCCCGGCCGGCGTCGGCAGTCGCGAGCGACCATTTTGAATTAGTATCGGTTTGGACAGCGCGGTGTGAGGTCGTACTGCGCGATATATCCCCGCCGGTGCGGGCGACCATCTTGTTGGTCAGTTTTACGACCGCGTGTGAACGGTCTATTAACTAGTTTGATTTGTGATTGTTTAATTGTTAGTTTGAAGTGTAATTGTGTATTTCATCGTTGTTAAATAACTAATAAGCTCGCGATAATTTGTGTTGTGCGAAAGAAATGTGTTTAGACTGTTTGTTGTGAACGACGTGATTTGTGGCTGCCTGGGGACGCCGAATCCTGTTGCCGAGTGAACCCTCGTGAAGAAAGCAAGGTATTTATTCTGGGGATTGAGATCTCAAGGGGGTAGTTTGGGTGATTAGGGACCAACCCCCCCCTCTTCCGAAGACACTCGAAGTTGGATCCGAAGATTAAGAAGATTCAGTTTGGTAAGTGGTTTGAATTGTAGTTATTAAGTTAGGTTAGTATATAGGGCCCCGTAGCTCCCTATATAAGCTACGGTGGTAGCAGTCTGCGTATAGCTTAAGTTAGGTTCTAGTCGGACAAGCGTGGTGCCGCGTGGAGATTTTTTCCCGGTACTTATTTTTACCGGTGGGTTTTTTCCCGGTAAAGTTCCGGTACAGAATTCTTCCCGCCACTTCGTTTGTCCGGATTCTCTGCGCACAGTAACTTTAATCGATTAATTTTAGTTCTCATTTAAGTTTAAATTATTATACTTAGGTAAGTAGTTCATTAATTTAGGAATACTAGGCGTTATAATTTTTGATAATCGAAAAAAAATTTTTGGAAAGTAGGTACTTTCAACTTTTTATTTTATCACAACTAATAATTTAAATCTTAAAAAAAGGAGTGACCTCTATTTGCGGTTTTTTTTGTTAAACACCTTGGTCCCTTTTCACGAAAATAAAAATCGTGGTTGGTATTATATAAATATTTTTCTTTTTTATAAAGGAATGTTTGATTCTTTATTTTTGAATAATCATTCAGCGTTACAGTACACACAATTCCGCATTCACCCACCAAGTAAAATCGAGTCGATTCGATATTAATTGAAATGCTGAAATCGATTACGAACGCATTCGATGTCTCGTACCTTCAGTAAGCCTATATAATCCGTGGTTTATTTGTGCTTGTTTATCGAAATGAGGTTTTCGGTTCAAACTGATTTTTCGACAATTCCCTTTCGTACAATATACTTACCTACCTTTATTCAGAACTTTGTTTGTTTGTTTGTAAACTCTTTATTGCACATACACACAAGAAAAATACAAAACATAGTGAAACAAAAAGAGAGGCGTACAATGGCGGACTTATCTCAAAAAGGGATTTCTTCCAGTCAACCAACTTTGTTGTAAGTGTTTAATTTATTTATTCTAAGTTTCGGCTAAAAGTTTTAATAAGCTTTTTAATAAGGTTTAAGCCACAAAAACCTTTTTTTAGTCTTAGATCTGACTGTCAGACAATGCTTTTAGCAATAAGTCCATCTTTTGTACTACTTTATTGTACACATATACAAAAGTTTTTGTATATATGTACAATAAGTTTAAATAAATTAATTAATAAAAGACTAATAGAATATACGAAGATAGAAGAAATAATATAAAGTTGTTATTTTAACGAACGAGACTTGACAAAATAATCACGGATTACATAACAGATACGTAAATAAGGCCACATGTAGGAAGCGAAAGGCTTGAAATTAACCAAACATCCCTTTCTACAGGGCTGGATCTTTATTAAAAACTGTTGGGCTGTAGCCAAGGGCCCGTGGATTTTAAGGGCCCTCAAAACCCATAAGAGGCACAAAATCATGAGCCACGAATTTTCCAATGCAAAAACTATCAGACAACACCTAACAGATAGTTTAGATTTTATGAGCTGCACTTTACAGTAAACAGCATAGCTGCTTGCAATTTCAAGTGAATAAAAACATGTTGAAATAACTAGCACATCCGAGTAACTGGTAAGATTAGCTATTGTTGGTACATCTATGAGCTGTAACCATGAGGAATATTACTAACGTAACCATTTTAATTAGGTATGTCATTGCGGAATACTTACACTCTTTTACACGACTGACCAAAAAAGGCGTGTTATATTTTCAGGGTTCATATATGTATGTATATAAGTTTCTTTATTCCACCATAAGTTCTGAATGGCTTAACAGATTTGTTTAGGGATGTGGCCGTTCTAGGGATGTCTTTCGGGGGAAATGGACGTTCAAACCCTAATTCATTTTTTTCTGGACAGACAGCTGAAGAAGGGGAAGATTTGATTAAAGACAAAAAATATTACATGAATACCATTTTTAATTGCTGCAACTAAATTGGGTCCACGTGTTAACATTCGACGTGGGCCCTACACTGGCCTGATCCGGCCCTGCGTACCCTGACATCGGCAATGAATTGGGAACGACACAATAATTGGAACCAGCGAATTCGTATTCTCAAGTACACGTAAATAGCAATACCCTTTTGAGATGTCACTAGGTAACAGAGACGAGGAGATAATACTCGATATATAGATATGCTTATGGTAGGTATACCCAATGGTAATTTTTAAAAAGTTTAATTTTTTGGTGGTTGCAGGCAATTCGACTATTTAATTTTTTTTTATTTACAACAAAACGAACAAAGAATTTTGATAAGAACCGGCACCTCAACACTCGCGACGTTCTTGCTCTTATTTATATAAAGAATAGATAGCTCACGAAACTTTAGCAGGTAACATAATATAAGCTATTTATCAATCTGACTCATTTATGAGTTTTCATAGACCACCATTGACTTCCTTTGAAAGAGAAACCTGCAATCTTGTTGATAAATTTATGAGCTACTGTGTAAAATGAAGAAAGTAAACGGCAAGACCAGTCCATTTACATGCCAAGAAAGTCGTTGCGTGTGTTTCATTCCACGTAATGACAACGACAAGAGCATAGCTCAACAAAAATAAAGATCACTCTCGCAAAACCGTTCTAAAAGCTCATGATTTACTTCCAATTTGAAGGAAAGGTGAAGGGAAAAAGAGGTCCAGGCAGGGAAAATTCCGAAAATTTTGCCACCCCGTGCCACTTGACGTCATCGAACAAAAATGGCCGTGCCACTTGAGGGGTTAAATAAGAAGAAGAAGCCATATCGCCTAATATCCGTCATCTATAAAGAGATCCCATAATTTTCATAGAAAGACATTTGAGTACCTACTATCTTGACAGAATTATTTGCGTAATACTCTATTTGCCATATTGTTCGATTTCAATTTACGTTCTGATAGAGAAAATATTATGCAGATGTCATTTGAAAACAGTGAGGAATTTTCGTATTTTCAGTGCTACCAGATCGAACACAGATGAACCCCGCAAGTATATGTAACTAATTGATGTATGTGTATATTAAACATCATCAATACATATAATAAAACTGTAACTGGTCTGTGACTGTAAATTGGAGATATTTAAGAAACTAATTATTAAAAATTAAAAAACACGACTGACAACGTTTTACTCAAAAAGTACATACAAACATATAAGTGATATACATTTTTGAAATCGCCTTTTAAAGCCCTTCAATTTGATACCCCACTCGATAAGATTGATCAAATTTTATTTTTTTGGTCTACTATTTATCGCATATATAATCCGCCATTTTGTTTTTATGATGACGTCATATAGCCTATGTCACTCGGAGGAATACAAGGAATCTAAAAATACCTCTCACATCAAAATCTGTTAAGCCGTTCAGGACTTATGGTGGAATAAAGAAACTTACATACATACTTACATAAATACTTACATACATACATGAACCCTAAAAAAAACATAACACTCCTTTTTTGGTCAGTCGTGTAAAAAAAACTATGAGGGGTCTTTATAGGGCTAATAGAAGCCAAAACCATTAGTTTTAGAATTTTTGGCTGTATGTTTATACGCTCATCACGCAAAAACTATTGGACCAAATTTGATGCGGATTTTATTGTTGTATTATAGAAGGTCTAACGCAAAATATGCAGATTTCATTTTGATACGCTGCTTAGAACCAACCTGAGATATTAACAGTAGTAAATTACGCGTGGACGAAGTCACGGGCACAAAATAGTTTTGATTAAATGATTTAAGAAAACCGGCCAAGTGCAAGTCAAACTCGCAGACCGAGCTCTAACTAAAAGACCAACTAGTTTCAAAAACAAACTTAACTTTTTAGTTCGATCCCTAAGATTCATACTGAATACAGCGCGCAAAAATATGTTTGTAACACTTTTTTTAGACTTCCAAAAACATATTTACAATTTTCAGATTTATTCCTGTGTATGTACTGGTACCTTGCTTTTTGCCAAATTTCATAATTTTAGTTCAACGGGAAGTACCCCATGTTTGTAATAAAAGTGTTGATGTTTATAAAATCTATGCACTGTCGCATGGTAGCTGCGCCGTGTATAGCTGGCTTTAGTATAGCCATTGCGTTTGCCTCCTAACAACATTGCGCAGGCGGCTTCCGCCCGGGGCGACCTTCAGTCGATCTTGCAGTATTGGTTTTGGACTGCGCGCGCGAGGCCGTGTCGCGTGAAGTAACGGCCAGGTGCTCGGCCACCATTTTGCATGGTTCGTTTGTAGCCGCGTGGCGTGGCGTGTTAATTTTATTTAATTGTAATCATCGTTTGTATTGTACTTCATCGTTGTTAAATAACTATTAAGGTTGTGTTTGTGCAAAAAGCCTTTATTTTGACTGTTTGTTGTGAGACGGGAATTGTGGCTGCCTGCTCACACCCAGCCGTCGCCGAGTGGAACTGCTAGACGGATCAGGTATTTGTTCTGGGGACTGAGATCTCAGGGGGTAGTTTGGGTGATTTAGGGACCACCTCCTCCTCCGAAGACACCCCCACTTGGACCAAAAGAAAAGTCAACTTGGTGAGTTGAAGATTAAATTTGTAGTTATAGTTTATAGGTTAGGTTTAGTGATTTAGGGTTCTATAGCTCCCTTTATAAGCTATAGTGGTAGCAGGCTGCGTATAGGTTAGGTTTTAGGCTCTAGTCGGACAGACGTAGTGCCGGGTCGAGGTTTTTACCGGAATTTTTTTTACCCGGTAAATTTTTCGGTACCGAACCCTCCCGCCATTTCGTTTGTCCGGATTCTCTGCGCACATTTTCTGGTAGCAGAGCGTAGTTTATCTACCCTCTATTTGTTCGTTTGTAAAAGATAATTACTTGTAAAAATTATTAGATTTTACTTAGTTTGTTTATATAAGAACTTATATAGATTGATTGATTGATTTTAGATATTTGTAACCTTTTTGCATTTGTTTCCGGGTTTGTGCCATTCTCATTCCTACCGCGGCTTTGCGTGTCGTAGTTTGATTTTGTTTTTTATTTACCTTTTATCTTTTTTTATTTGTCTGTTTGTTTGTGACTTGACGCGATGGCGAAGGTCTCCAATGCTAAGGCGACACTCGCCAACGAACTGAGATGGTTTGTGACGGCCGGAGGACTCCTGTCCCGGAAGGACAGGGAGGGCGCCACACTGCTAAGAGCGGATCACCTCCACTCACGATTGAGTAGCGCGGAAGCGGCCATGGCGGTGCTTACCGAAGCCGAACTTGCCGCGGAGGTCTATACAGGTCACATGGCGGACATGGACCAGATCCTGAGTCTGCACGATGATATCGCGGAGGCGGCGGCCGCAATAAGGGCGAGACAGGCTGGCGGACCAGCCCCTCGCACACCTGTTAGACAGGAAGGACCAGCGGTTACTGGTCGGCTCCCCACCCTTCAGCTGTCCCACTTTGGGGGTAGGATGGAGGAGTGGGTAGCCTACAAAAATATGTTTGAGTCCCTGGTCGTAGCACGACAGGATTTGTCGAAGGCCCAGAAGATGGCCTACCTCCTCTCCACTCTGGAGGATGAAGCGCGGTCGCTCATCCAGCACCTCCGGGTGGAGGACGACCAGTACGATACGGCTTGGGAGTTATTGAACTCCCGCTACCAAAATTTACGTTTGTTAGCGGATGCGCACGCCGCACAGTTGATGGCCCTGCCCAAGGTGGCCAACAGGGCACAGTTGCGCCTGCAGTTGCTCACGCCCGTTACAGTGGCCTGTAACGCGCTCCGCACACTGGGGCTGCCGGTGGACCAATGGTCCTTTTTGCTGGTGCACATTGTATTGGGCAAATTACCCAATGACATCCGCTCGCGGTTTGAGCACGAGAATGCGGAGCGGGACAGCACCACCCTACCAACATTCACTGACTTGGTGAAGTTTTTGGAGTTTGAGGCACGGGCCGCTGAGAATACCATGACGGACTCAGCGCCATCCAGAGCGCCTGAACGTAGGCCCTTGAAACCCTCATGGAGAGGTAAGCCCCAACAGGGACGGCAACCGCCACCGCGTGGAGCTGGTGTGCGGGTTGCACACACGGCAGCAGTCGCGGGGGACGCGGACTGCCTGCAATGTGGCCGGATGGGCCACAGCCTGCTGCAATGCAGGGACTGGCAGAGACTGCCAGTACAAGATCGGCGCCGCATGGCAAGGCGGCATGAACTTTGCTTTTACTGTTTGGGCAGTCACTATGCACGTGACTGTCCCAGGACCATACCATGCAGTGCATGCCGTGGGCGGCACCACGCGATGCTCTGCATGAACCGGTACGGGGATGGCCCCCGGATGTTGAGGCAGGGGTCCCCTATGGGCGGGGGCGCTCCTGCGCGAAGCCCTCCACCACCGGACGGAGGACGCGGCTTCGCTCGTCGCACCCCCCCCTCGGGAGGGGGGTCGCGTACCTGCGCGGGTCTTGGCGGACCGGGACCACGCGCCCCAAGGTCATGGCCAGTATGTGGCTGGCCAGGCCCCGGATAGGGCCCCCATGGGCGGGGGCCCTAGATCGGACGTGAGAGTGGGGACACCCCCCTCCACGCGGGTTACCACTACCCAACACATGCAGCCGCAGCGGTTTTCTCCGCCGCTGCACGAGTACCCACGGCTGGAGTACCACCCGCCGTACTATAGGTATGGCCGGGCCGCGGGTTATGCCCCCCCTCAGATGGGGATGTGCACTCGCCCGCCATATTATCCGGGTCAGTGGCGCGCCCCTGGTTTGGAGAGAGTGGGGAGCCCGTAACTAGCTTGCTCCCTTGCTGGGACAGAGCCGCGGACGGTTCTGCTCCCTACCGCGGTGGTCCGCGTATGGGGTCGTAGGGGGAAGCCATTAATTTGAGAGCTCTGTTGGACTCAGGGGCTCAAAGCAGTTTGGTTACCACTCGAGTGGCACGCCAGTTAGGTTTAGTCGTGGAAGACTCGCCTGTGCCACTTCTTGGAGTTGGTGGCATACAGGTGAAGTGTCTGACGGGCCAGACACTTGTCACCTTTTCTTCGCTGAAGTCCTCCACAATGAGGATCACGACTTCGGCTATGGTAATGGATACCATTGCGGGTTGGCACCCCTCGACAGACATACCGCCGGGTGTGTTGTCTTTGGTTTCGGGTCTGGATTTGGCCGACCCCTTTGTCTTTCATCCCGGCCCAGTGGACTTGCTCCTGGGCTCGGACGTATTGGGTTGGATTTTGTTGGGTACCCAGAAAGCTCTGGGTTCGTCTTCACTGATGGCAGTGTCTACTATCTTTGGTTTCGCCCTGATGGGCCCTGTGTTTGATAATAGCACCGTGGAGGAGCCACCGGTCGTCGCATCTGCGTCCTTGGCCAAGACCATGCAAAGGTTTTGGGAGGTGGAGGAGCCACCTATGAGTTCCAGGATGGATCCGGAACATGCTGAGTGCGAAGCCCTTTTTCGATCGACCACGGAGAGGTTGCCCTCCGGTCGGTTTGTAACTAGGTTACCCTTTGTTGCCTCTCGTCCTAGCCTAGGGCAAAGTAGGGCGCTTGCGGAGAAACGACTGCTGTCCATGGAGCGACGCATGCAGCGTGACCACGTACTTCGCGATAAATATATTGAATTTATGCGCGAGTACGAGGATTTGGGTCACATGTCTCCGGCTCGAGTTGATTGGAGCTCAACTGAGCATTATTTTTTGCCCCACCACGCGGTGGTGAAGGCCTCAACAGGCAAATCGAGGACCGTCTTCGATGGGTCCGCACCCACTTCGAACGGGGTTTCGTTGAATCTGTGTTTGCATTCGGGTCCCAAATTGCATAGGGACATAATTGACATCATCTTGAACTTTAGAAGACATCAAGTGGTTTTTGGTGCGGACATCCGGATGATGTTCCGCCAGACAGTCATACATCCTGAGGACAGGCGATTCCAGTTGATACTCTGGCGTGAGCGCCCTGAGGATCCTGTGACGGTGTATGAACTCAACACAAACACGTATGGTTTGAAATCTAGTCCCTATATCGCCATCAGATCATTGCTTGAATTGGCAGAGCGGGAACGGATCCGCTTTCCCCGTGGGGCTTCCGTGCTGTCACGTGACTTGTATGTTGATGACGTGTGCACCGGAGCCCAAAGTATTGAGGAGGCCCTCCTACTGCGGGATGAATTGATCGAAATATTGAAGACAGGTGGCTACGAGCTACGTAAGTGGTTGTCCAATGAGCCTAGAGTTCTAGAAGGGATCCCGGAGGATCACCAACAGAACCCTCACCTGTTTGAGGATGTGGATGATCCCAACAGGATAGCGGTGCTGGGCATGCAGTACCAGCCGCTAACCGATATTTTCACATTCCAAGTGGACTTGGAAATACCAAAAGTCTGGACTAAGAGAACGGTGTTATCCGTAATAGCTCGTATGTTTGATCCAAGCGGTTGGATCAGTCCAGTGATATTCTCTGCGAAGTGTCTTCTTCAGAGACTTTGGACTTTGGGCGTCTCGTGGGACGAGCCGCTGTTTGGCTCTCCATTGGATGATTGGCTCGAGTTGTTTTCATCAATTAAGGAAGTCAATCGGATTGCCTTGCCTCGTCAAATATTGCCACCCGGGAAATATCGAGCCAGCCTGCATGGCTTTTGTGACGCGTCGGAGCGAGGCTACGCCGCGTCAGTCTATATGCGGACAGTTGACGCCGATGGCCGGGTCAATGTCTCGCTTTTGTTAGGGAAGAGCAAGGTCGCCCCCATCAGGACTAGGCTGACTATTCCCAAGCTTGAGTTGAGTGGAGCTCACCTTCTCTCTAAATTGTTGCATCACGTTGCCAGTGAGCTGGCGGCCACGGTCGAGATAGGAGACATCTTCGCCTGGTCGGATAGCCAGGTCGCGCTTGCATGGTTGCGCGCGGCCCCACATACCTTGGAGGTTTTTGTTGGAAACAGGGTTTCCCAAATTCAAAATATTGGAATTGATATAACATGGAGACATGTGCCGGGAGAGCTTAACCCAGCGGACTGTGCTTCCCGAGGTTGTACGGCACCAGAATTGGTGTCACACCCGCTCTGGTGGGGTCCAGAGTGGCTGATGGGATCAGAAACATCTTGGCCTGTCTGTCAGACAGATGTTACTTCTTTGAGTTTGACTGGGCTTCGTGTACATGCTGTAGTCGCTGAGACGACGTCGGAGCCGGATTGGCTACTTGCTCGGTATAGCAGTTTGGATAAGCTTCTGGGTGTTACCAGTTGGATTAAGCGTTTCATACATAATTGTAGAAACCCACAGGCAAAGCGGTTGGAGCCGATTGCAGGTGCAGAAGAGCGCCGGAGCGCATTGTTGCATTGGGTCCGTGTCGTGCAGACCGGACGGTTTGAGTCAGAGCTTCATATTTTGCGCGACGCACGCGCTAAGTTGAAGGGCGCGGTCGCTCGTTTGAACCCGTACATCGACTCGGATGGGCTTCTTCGGGTTGGAGGCAGGCTCCGGAAGGCGGATCTTCCATATGAGACTCGCCATCCTCTGTTGTTGCCCAAGGGCGGACCCTTGGTGCAGCTTTTGGTGTCTGATCGACACATTCGTAACGCCCATGCTGGGTGCAATGCTTTGCTGGCTATTTTGCAACGCGAATTTTGGATATTGTCTGCCCGAAGAGCAATCCGTAGTGTTCTGTTTCGATGTATTGCATGTTATAGGTTGAAGGCATCCACGATGCAACCACAGATGGGTGATTTGCCCGCTGATCGAATCCGACCTTCGAGACCGTTTGACGGCGTTGGAACCGATTTTGCCGGTCCCTTTTCGATCAAGGCTTCTCCCTTTCGTAATGCCCGTATTGTGAAGGGCTATTTGTGTGTATTTGTTTGTTTGGCCACCAAGGCTGTCCATTTGGAGGTGGTATCGGCTCTGACTACGGAGGCCTTCGTTGCCGCGTTGGATCGCTTTGTTTCGCGTCGAGGTCTACCTTCCCTTATTAGGTCTGATAATGGCACAAACTATAAGGGAACTGTAAATTATCTTAAGGATGTTTGTGAATTTATTGATAAGAATTGTATTAGTTTAAGTCAAATTGCTGCTCAAAGGGGAATAACCTGGAAGTTTAGTCCCCCAAGTTGCCCCCATTGGGGAGGGATTTTTGAAGCGGCTGTGAAATCCGCAAAGACCCACCTCCGCCGCATTATCGGAGAAACGGCTCTAACTTTTGAAGAGCTGGCCACAGTGTTTTATAAAGTTGAGGCGGTCCTCAACTCTCGTCCTCTCTGTCCGCTATCTCCAGATCCAAATGACTTGGAAGCTCTCACCCCTGGTCATTTTTTGGTGGGAGGGCCTTTGAATGCCCTGCCCGAATACCCGTGGAAGGACGAACGCGTATATCGGTTGTCGCGTTTTCAAATGTTGCAGCAAATGAGCCAGGACTTTTGGCGTCGCTGGTCGCTTGAATATTTGCATTTGCTGCAGCAAAGAGTGAAGTGGACAGACAGGACTGAGCCTCCCAGGGAGGGTGATTTAGTATTGTTAAAAGAGGCAAATCTGCCCTCATTGCTTTGGCGACGAGCTCGCATATTACGTTTGATTCTTGGCGGAGATGGCACTCCGCGTGTGGCTGAGGTGTTGGTCGACGGTTCGATTTTAAGGAGAGCTGTGACCTCTCTCGCCCGCCTTCCCGTAGAGTAAGCTAGCGGTCTGCTTCTCAGACCGGGACGGGGGGATGTTTGTAATAAAAGTGTTGATGTTTATAAAATCTATGCACTGTCGCATGGTAGCTGCGCCGTGTATAGCTGGCTTTAGTATAGCCATTGCGTTTGCCTCCTGGCAACATTGCGCAGGCGGCTTCCGCCCGGGGCGACCTTCAGTCGATCTTGCAGTATTGGTTTTGGACTGCGCGCGCGAGGCCGTGTCGCGTGAAGTAACGGCCAGGTGCTCGGCCACCATTTTGCATGGTTCGTTTGTAGCCGCGTGGCGTGGCGTGTTAATTTTATTTAATTGTAATCATCGTTTGTATTGTACTTCATCGTTGTTAAATAACTATTAAGGTTGTGTTTGTGCAAAAAGCCTTTATTTTGACTGTTTGTTGTGAGACGGGAATTGTGGCTGCCTGCTCACACCCAGCCGTCGCCGAGTGGAACTGCTAGACGGATCAGGTATTTGTTCTGGGGACTGAGATCTCAGGGGGTAGTTTGGGTGATTTAGGGACCACCTCCTCCTCCGAAGACACCCCCACTTGGACCAAAAGAAAAGTCAACTTGGTGAGTTGAAGATTAAATTTGTAGTTATAGTTTATAGGTTAGGTTTAGTGATTTAGGGTTCTATAGCTCCCTTTATAAGCTATAGTGGTAGCAGGCTGCGTATAGGTTAGGTTTTAGGCTCTAGTCGGACAGACGTAGTGCCGGGTCGAGGTTTTTACCGGTATTTTTTTTTTACCCGGTAAATTTTTCGGTACCGAACCCTCCCGCCATTTCGTTTGTCCGGATTCTCTGCGCACACCCCATAGGTTTTGATTGCTGCTAAAATCGCAGAATATGCGAAAATTCGTAACATTTACGGTAATATCTCTTGATCGCATTGACGTATAATTTTGATTATTTTTTTGCTGAAACAGACCGTGGATCCGAGTATTCGATATTAATTTCAACTTGATACCTTTAAGCGTTTCTGAGAAAAAAAAAGTTTGACAGACAGGCGGACAGACGGACAAGAAAGTGATCTTATAAGGGTTCAGTGATCTTATAAGGCCTTTTGAGGTACGGAACCCTAAAAATAGTCACTACTTTGCATTCAACGGTCTATTTCACGCGTATTACGTAAACCCTAAAGTTAACGGCATAAGTTTTATATGTGAGTTTTATTAGGAGCAGCCTGTTATGATGCGATACTACATTTTATTACCATGCTATCGTCGTGGGGGAAATAACTATTTTATACTACATAATACTATATATTTTATAGTGCTAAGGCTCCGTTATAGTAAAAATTTCGAATATTTTGTTTCATATGAGGGTTAGCTACACCACGATTTTAGCGCCACCTAGTGTGCGCTGACGTCAACGTTTGCCCCATTCGGCAGCGGCGGCGAGGCGGTGAACGAAACGTCCCGGCACTTTGTTATGAGCAGCGGAACGCGACGGTCGCAAGGAATGTGTGCTTGCCCATGCGCAGCCCTAGAAATTTTTGTGGTTTCATAGCTAATATCAAATTAATTGAGTAATTGAATTCAGATGAATATTTAAATAATAATATAATTTGTTTATTTCACCTGTAGTCTACACGAGTACGGTTCGGGTCATTGAACGATATAAATTTCGTGACTTAAGAACCTAGTAATAAACCGATTTCTTTATAACCTAAGTTATTATGCTCTTTGAGTCACGCGATAAAAAGTTTAGCCCACTATGTAAGTTAAGTTGTTAAAGATGAATTTTCCAATGTGATATTTATGGCCACAGGGTCAACCATAGAATACAATACAACTATATAAATATGGCATCTACTGTATTTTGTACTAGGGTCTCGCCCCGGCTTCGCTCGGTAGGTTCATTCATAAATGGTAGCCTATATCACTCAGGTATAATGTAGCTTTCTACTGGTGAAAGAATTTTTGAAATTGGTTCAGTAGTTCAAAAGATTGCCCCCTACAAACAAACTTACAATCACTTCCTCTATAAATATTAGTGTAAAGTATGATGACAATTAGCTTGTGCTCGCGACTTCGTCCGCGCGTAATAAAAATAAATAAAATTCATTAATTTCAGGCACAAGAACCCATATAAAAAGAAATTTCAAAAGTAAAGTAATTAACTATTGTTGATATCTCAGGTTCTAAGCCGCTTATCAAAATGAAACATACGACAGGCTGCTTCCATGCTGGTCTGGGAGCGAAGAAAAAACATAGAATGTGCCAGCTGCTTCTCTTCCCGCGCAGATTGTAAAAGTCCTTTACAAAAAAGGGCTTTAAACTGGGGATTCCTCCACTCATAAGCGATGGGCTAGCAACCTGTCACTATACCTGAATCTCTATTCCATCAGAGAGCCAACTATTCAGCTAAGCGTGTCCTTTGAGTTTCACGACTCTTGGCTCTGTCTACCCCGCGCCCCGTAAGGGATAAAAACATGATTCTATGTAGGTATGTATGTACGTACCTACGACAGATTTTAAATAAGTTTAACAATGTATTGTTAAACTTATTTAAAACTGTGAAAACTGCAATTTTGTTCAGTAGTTTTTGCGTGATTCGCGTACAAATATACATATAGACAAAAATTAAAAAAAAAACGGTTTTGGATTCTATTAGCCATATTAGGCTCTAATTTTTTCTTCTTAAAATGTATAGACTCAGACCAGTTACAGTTTTATTATATGTAAACAAAATGTCCAATTTCATTCCACGAGTTTTTTATTTTTCGGTTTTTTTTTCGGTTTAATTATTAGTTTGTAACAATATCGTATTTACAGAGGCAGTTAACAAAGTACATACGAGTAACTACTTGCAACAAAACTGTCCAAACCATGAACCGGCAACTTTTCCTTGAAACCACTCCCAACTTTACAATTTCCACAAATTGTTCTACTTAAAACCTGATATAATGCATAAGGATAGTTGTTTATCTTTACGGGTCTTTATTGCGTATTATAAAATAAATACATACGGACAAATAACACAGATTAAGTAATCAGAAATCAGAAATTCTTTTTTGAAGCTTGGCCTTCAAAGAAAACTAATTATATAATCATAGTGTGTACGTCTCAAGTGTAGGGTCTCAAAAGTTAGCCCCAAAGTAATTTCGAGACTTGTGTCACAAAGTAGTTAAAAGGGTAAAGTAATCTGTGCTTGTGTTAAGGGATGCTAACTCAACGATACTATTCGTATATTTTATAACAAATATAGATAAATATCCAAAACCCAGGTCAATCTGAAAAGATCATTTATTTTTATGCATTTTATTTTTATTCGTTTGAGTATTTTTTTTTCAACGCTTTTACCTAAATACAGATTTAACCCCAAATCACGACACTCCAAAGGCCATACGTCTCCGTTAACATGATGAGCTCCCGGGGGATACAAACGGAGACCTAAAACGGGATTCCGTACATATTTGCGGGATCACGTAGTCCCAAAGGATATAATTAAATTGCAGAAATATATCAGAATATATTTTTAACTTCCGACTTCAAAAGAGAGGTACATTTGATATGTGGGGTATATAATGTCTCAGTCTCAGCAAATACCAAATATACTAAACTCAACTCAGTATTTTTCTTTGACTCAATGGAATTTATATTATACTAGCTTTTGCTTGCGGTTTCGCCCGCGTGAATTTCCCACGGGAACAGTGCTTTTTCCCGGGATAAAAAGTACCCTATGTCCTTCTCAGTACTTCTGACTATGTGTATGCGAGATTTCAGCAAGAGTGACTCAGTAGATAAAGCGTGAAGAGGTAACAAACAAACACACTTTCGCATTTATAATATTAGGTAGGAAGTTAGGATTATCTTCAGCTCTCAAACTAGAACACTTTTATGTAGTATTTTATTTGATGTTTTTTTATTGTTAACTTCGGATCCCTAAAAATGTATATCCAACCAGTCCAAAGCAATACTACCGTGGAATATAATAAAATTGATACAAATATAATAACTGTTTTTGTTTCATACCATATTGTTTTGTTATTGCTATCATTAAAATAATTACATTACAAAGCATTGTTGGCCTGAATTACAGTTACAGGCTAGGCTACCATTGTAAAGTACACTCTCTTATCGACCGGGGTTTTAATATTAAGGTTCTATTTCTGTGGCAAACAATGGAGCAGTGTTAAAAATATCTGTAATTGGGGTTCCGTACCTCAAAAGGCAAAAACGGAACCCATATAAGATTACTTTGATTACTTGTCCGTCTGTCAGTCAAACTTTTTTTTAGGGAACGCTTAAAGGTATTAATTTGAAGTTAATATTGAATACTCAGATCCACGGCCTCTTTTAGCAAAAAAATAATTAAAATTATATGTCAACGCGATCAAGAGATATTACCGTAAATGTTCCGATTTTTGGCATATTTTGCGATTTCAGATATCAATCAAAACCTATGGGGTACTTTCCGTTGACCTAAAATTATGAAATTTGGCAAAAAGCAAGGTGTAACAGTACTTGTACAGAAGTTTAAAAAAAAGTGTTTTTGCGCTCGATGCAGTATGAATCCAGGGATCGAACTGCAAAGTTAAGTTTGTTTTTGAAGCTAAATGGTCTCTCAGTTAAAGCTAAAATGTGAGATGCTTTGCGTGTACGGAACCCTTGGTGCGCGAGGGTCTCGCACTTGGCCGGTTCTTTTTTATAAATTGGCATAATCTAATAAACGGATTTTGTTGAAATTTACACGGGCAGAAAAATACCGGAAATATCACAGAGGGTACTTTTTATCCCGAAATTACCACAGAGGCAAAGCCCTGAAACGCAGCTAGTAAGAAATAAAGTTTCACACTTAAAATAACATTTACTTAACGTAAAATGTTAATTAATTGGTCCACGCCCTATTGTAAAAACAAATAAAGTTTATATGGCATTGCCAATTAATCTTTGTTTTAATGGGTGACACTAAAATTTATTGCTTTTTACTTGATTTGAGTGAAAATACTAATTTATTATGCCATCATATCAACGGCTAAGCGTCCGCCATATGACTAATGCCATATGGCGGCTTAGCCGTTTGACCAATACCACAGAATACATAATAGTACAAGTACCAATACTGCGATGTATGGACCACCGTGAGGACCAGATCGGTTCAAACACTGTTATTACCAGATTTGTTGATTCATTATGCAGACAGAGACCAGTTTAAGTTTTATTATATGTGTCGGGATGTCGGGACGCCGGGTACACCCTTCGGGACGCTGGTCATCTGTCTCGTCCACACGTGACTCCATCATGGGCGCTGACTTTCAGGAAACGTTGAAATAAGTGCACCGTAACTTGGATTTAACATTACTTTAATTATAAAGCCACTTAGATTGGTATTTAAACAATTAGTGATTACAATAATTAAAGAGCCAATGGTTTAAATTTAATTTAACACTGCGTGCGACCGCTGCTGTCAAAATCAAAGTGAACTGTCAGTTCATTCGTTCAGTCGCCCGCAATGACAGGTGCAACTCCATTCGGTGTTACCCGCTCTTAATTTAAATTAGTAATCAATATTCGTTCTTCAGATTAATCGATGTTTATTAAAATAACATAATAGATTATCGACTGTTAAAGAAATAACAAATCAAATGATTTCCGTGTCTAATTCAACACGCGCCGTTATATGTATAAAATGTCCACTCTAATTCCACGAGCCTATTGACATATAGAAGTTTAGTGTCATCGTTCTTTTATTTATATTGATTTTATGTTTCCTAAATAATGATAATAAACAAGCTAATTATTAAAAAATAAAAACATGACTGACAACTCACATAGCTTATGTCACTCGGAGGAATGCAAGGAATCTAAAAATGCCTGTCACATCAAAATCTGTTAAGCCGTTCAGGAATGTTGGAATAAAGAAACTTACATACATACAAACATACGTACATGAACCCTGAAAAGATATCACTCCTTTTTTGGTCAGTCATGTAATAAAGATAATTATGATTGCGTTTGGTAATCCAGGGCCGTATTAGGCAAACGGTCACTCGGTTGATCTCCGACCAGATGGCTCGATCTTATCAAAAGTCCAACACGGTGTCCGGTAACAGAATGCTCGAGAAAAGGAGATAAATGGATAGACATGTCAAGAGCTGCTACCAAGATTGTGGTCAAGAGCAAACACATATTTAATAAAAAAAAAAAGACCGATCAGAGCGAACGACTAAGTAGAAGAAGAAATATTGATAAATAAAATAAAAAATATGAATATTACTGTCCCTCTGACACCCGCTAAAAAAAAAAACAAAAATACGCCTTTTTTGATAAACGCTAGTCAAACGAGAATACACTGACTGAACCAGTTCAAGGATAAAATAAAATTTATTTAATAAAATATATTCAGCTAAGCGTGGTCTTCGAGTCTCACGACTCTTGGCTCTGTCTACCCCGTAAGGGATAAAGACTTGAATCTATCAATGTATGTTAATAATAATAGTAATTCAGGACATAGCCTACATCCAAAATGTAATAGGGTAGGAATTAATTAACATTCCTGGTACAGAATCCATGTAGTTTTTGTCGTATTCATCATCGACGGTAATTGGCGCCGTTACGAGTTGGGACAGGGTCGGGCTCCACTTTCAACACCAGTATAACTTTTTCTTTTAATTAAAACTATCTGAGAAACTTTTGAAGCGGTGGTGACCGAGAGGTAGGGCGCCCGCGTGTGGCTGCAAAGGTCCTTGGTTCGAATGCCGGCCGTGCTATCTTAGTTTGTATACCAATCTGACTCATGTACCTATGTTAGTTTTCATCGTCCACCACTTGCTTCCGGTGGAGGAAAACATTGTGAGGAAACCTGCACTCTGGTTGATGATTATCAACTAGTGTGTGAAATGGAGAAGGCAATGGCAAACCACTCCATTAAAATTGCCAAGAGAGTCGTTGTGTATGTTTCATTCCACTCAGTCATAAGGAAATACGACTAAAGAGAGATAAACTTTTGGGTTTCATTTTAAGGCACTGGCACAGGGCGGGCGCTTCTTAGAAACGGCGCGTCAAATATACCTACTATTACTACAAATGAAACTGTATATCCGTGAACACGTCAGTAACACGTCAATGTTTTCATAGTCGAACGTCCCACAGCCACACAAGAATGGGGAAGAAGTGCGGAAGGTGCGGGGGGGATGCCATATTGCGGGAGTTTCCTTTCTGTACGTAGTACTTATATTAATTCTGTGGCACTGGTAAAAGAATATATCAATGTACAGTCACCTGTGAAACCTCACATCCTATTTCTCACCGAATCCTATCTCAGGGGTCATGTTCCTCTGCAACTGACTGTACCAAGTGTCTCGGATTGGTATCGCTACAGGAATAAAGATAGGTAGTTAAATTTTTATTGCACCATTTAAAAAATATATATAACTAGCTGTTGCCCGCGGCTTCGCCCGCGTGACTTTGGCTTAGATGTAAAGTCTTTTTGTGTTCCAAACTGTTTCCTGTGTTCCAATCTTCGATTTTTATACGTCTACAGAAAATGCTCATCAGATTAACCAAGTTTTGCCAAGGCGCCATTTCCGTATGTTATAGTGTAGCTGGTCTCTTGAAGTTATTTATCAGATGTTCCAGATCTTCAATTTTTATACGTCAGCAGAAAATGCTCATCAGGTTAAATGATTTTTGTTAAGGCACCATTTCCATATTTCTTATAGTTTAGCTGTTCTGTTATGGTTCTTCATCAGGTGTTCCAGTTTTCAAAATGAATTATAGCCTATATGTTGCCCAGGCTTAACAGCTATACAACAAAAAAAGTTTCATTCAAATCCGTCTAGTAGTTTTTGCATGAAACGCGTACAGACAGACAGACAAGAAATTCCAAAAAAAATTTTTTGCTTTCTATTGTTCTTTTTAAGTGTCCCTCTATCAATTTTAGTCATAAATACTAAATGTACAGACAAAATATTTTTACTGTTTTATTATATGTATAGATAAATATATTATTTATTAATTATTAAAAAGTTGGGCCTTTTGTTGCAAACATAGTAAGATTTTTTATACAAGTTTTTGTATACTAACAATATGGACGGTATTCTGAAATATAAGATTATTTAAAAAAAATCATACTGTCTGTTGATGACAAATATTTGCATACAGTTCTAAACACACCTATTGTTGTCGGTGTCATTACGTGGAATGAAACAGACACACGACGACATTATTAAAGTAGAAAAGAAGTGTGGCAGACGCTTTTATTTATGTTTTACTAGCTTTTGCCCGCGGCTTGGCCCGCGTGAATTTCCCAAGGGAACAGTGATTTTTTCCGGGATGAAAGGTACCCTATGTCCTTCTCAGTACTTCTAACTATGTGTATGCAAAATTTCAGGAAGATTGGTTCAGTAGATACGTGAAGAGGACAAACAAATAAACAAACAAACTCACTTTCGCATTTATAATGTTAGTTAGGATTTAATTGCAATTTTTTTTCACTTACTTTGAGTGAAAAAAATATATTTGGTAATCGTGTAAAAATTGAGCACCCACCCTAATTACCCCCGAAAATCTACCCTCAGAATTAACACGGTCCTAAACTGGTTTTGTTCAATCGATCCTGGGACTCGTCGGTGTCGATGAATGGGGCAATGCCATTGGATTCTGATTAATTGGTATTAGTGACTACCTTCGAGATGTATGTATGTAGGCAATGGGGGATTTTCCGAGATCCAAATTAAAAAAAAAACAAATAGTTCCAGATGGCGTTTATAAAAGGCGTGTCTATACAAAAATGCACGGAATTGTCATTTTTGTGAAAACTTAACAAAAAACATCTAAAAATATCAATATTGTGATTTGTGCAACTGTCAAATTACGACTCGTCTTTCTTAAAACGCCATCTATTGAGATTTTTTATTTAGATTTTTTTCCTTAATAAAAAAAAAAAAAACAAAAATCTGAAAATGATTCAAAACGTCTTTAATTTAAATCCATAGTCGTAGGAACTTTAAATTGAATCATAATCCATTCAGTCAGTAGATTATTATTATTGAATTAAGTAAGTATTTATTGAATTAAAAATATTTTTAATACAGTAACAGTATTAAAAATATATTCTGTAATTCTGTAAACCCTATTGTTTGCTACAGAAATAGGACCTTGACATTAAAACCCCGGTCGATAAGAGAGAGAACTATTTATTTACAACTAGTTATCGCCCGCGGCTTCGCTCGCGTGAATTTCCCACGGGAACAGTGCTTTTTCCCGGGATGAAAGGTACCCTATATCCTTCTCCGTACTTCCAGCTATGTTTATGCGAAATTTCAGGAAGATTGGTTCAGGAATAAGCGTGAAGAGGTAACAAACAAACAATCTCACTATCGCCTTTATAATATTAGTTAGGATGGTAGCCCGAAATTCAGGCCAACATGCTTTGTAATGTAATTATTTAAATGATGGCAAATTTTAGTAATAACAAAGTAATATGGCATGGAACAAAAACAGTTATTTTATTAACCTACATGATAGTATTGTTTTGAACTGGATATACATTTATACCATTCATCTTGATATGCGCATGGACGAAGTCGCGGGCATGAATGCACTACTAGCTTTTACCCGCGGCTTTGCCCGCGTGAATTTCCCACGGGAACAGTGCTTTTTCTCTGGATAAAAGGTACCCTATGTCCTTTTCCGTACTTCTAACTATGCGTACCTATGCAAAATTTCAGGAAGATTGGTTCAGTAGATGAAGCGTGGAGATGTAACAAACAAACAAACTCACTTCCGCATTTATAATATTACTTAGGATTTAAATTAATTAATATCTAAACAAATACTCGTAGTAGTTTTAAATTTAATCTAGCCATTATGAAAATTTATTTGAGGAAACTTCTTCAAGCAGACGCGGGGAAACTCCTGAAGAAACTTTAACTGGAGAATTCTTATTAAAACATTGAGTAATCTAAGTAGGTAGGATAAACCCGCTCGGGTTGCGTATTTTTATTTGAAAAGTTGCTTGTAAATTATAAAACTTGAGTCTTTTGTCCGGTTTTTCCCTTTTTATCGGAGTTTGTAGAATCTGAAAGCGATATATGATACAAATAATCAGTAGCGGATTTAGATACACAAAAAACAGTCTGCCCCCGTGCCCAAAGACTGTTTTTTTGTGTATCTACTGTGGAGGGTGATTCCATGACAGTGCATAGCAAATTAAGAAATAACAAAATTCAGTGAATTTTTTATGCCCATCTGGTTTATTTTTTGATTTTTTGCCCATCTGGTCCTTCCGCAGTTGCTTAAGTGAGAGTCCCTCCCATCTTTAGGATTCCTTTCAACAGCATCAGTCGATTTGTTGCACCCCCCCCCCAACATGCATAATTGCAAATATTTACATATTTACAAAGGATAACCATAAAGCTACTAATAGGCTTGTGCAGTTGGTGGCAGATAACCGGACCCCCATGTGAGATAGAATTCGGTGAGGAAGTAAGTTTTATTTTTTTTCTTCGCCTACATACATTTTTAAGAGCATTTACTACGAGCGTTTGCTAAATTGATATACAGTCTTTTGCCATGTATGCCACAGGGCAGTCTTTTAATTCTATATCTGTGGTCACAGTACGTACACTGCAAGATATAAAAGCACTTTGTGAGACTAGCGCTTAAACACAATTGTCTTCAAGTGTACATTACAGGCCATTGTCACAGACACCCGTTTCAAACAGCAGTTTATTTTTTCCGTGTTCCTTTTATCCTACTACTGTAAATGTAGAGGGTTATGGGGTTTGCAGTGCGAATGTGTTGATAGGTCCACTGCTATAATGGAGAATATTTGATTCTTATTAGGTTCATTATATTTATATGCATATTTTTTTATTAAAGATGGGTTTGCTCTTGACCACAATCTTGTCCAAGGACAGAGATGAGGTCTACGATGTCACACTAATACATGAAATACGAAAGTATGAATGTGAGTTTGTAAGTAAGTAAGTAGTGTTTGTAAGTATTCTTGTTGTTGTTATTGTATAATTAGCTACTCATTCACACAACGTACACGTATAGAGTAATACCAGGAACATAACTTAGGGTATTTACATCCCGTTATTCCTATGGGATATGGGCGCTACTAGTAATTCATATGTTAAAAAAGTTGTGTAAAATCAAATGAAATAGTAGAGAATGCATATAAAAATCCAACAGGAATAACCCCAGAGCTTAGTTGAAACTTCCTCCTCCTTTAGTCGAATTCCTCATGACTGAGGATCGTGGTCATTATATGGAATGAGACACACACAATAACTATCTTGGCAATGTTAATGGAGTGGTTTGCCATTACCTTCTCCATTTCACGCACTAGCTGATAATCATCAACCAGAGTGCAGGTTTCCTCACGATGTTTTCCTTCACCTGATTTAATATTTATTTATTACATTTCATTAGAAAACAATATTCATTGTGTTGGAATTAAAATTAAAAATATAAAAAACGCAAGTGATGATCGATAAAAACTACCATACATGAGTCAGATTGGTATACAAACTCATATAGCACGGGTAGGATTGGAA